>JAJOZX010005291.1:0-341050 GCA_023014485.1 Bathynomus jamesi
GGAATGAGGCTCTAGGTTTCATAAGTTTTCATCTCGTTTGTGGAATTGTATCGTAAATTATTTAAATGAAGTTTCATAATTAAATTAATTGGTTTTACTGTTATTTAGGAAAATTTATATTGGGAGCAAACGTTACAATAATAAGCTTATGTCGATATAGTTACCCATTGAATTGGAACTCTTTATTCACGTTTGCTATTATTTATTGAATGGTGGATAATTATTTGGGTATCCCTTATAAAAATCATTTCTGTCTAACGATTTATTTATTGGGTAACTTTACTAATTCTATTAACGCGTAAATCTTTCTGAAACATGAAATCATTGTTCAAAGGCTTTATTTGCTGGATCTATTTAAACTCCTTCGCGTGCAGTTTAGGTAATTACATTTATTCAAGTAGAGTTTGCAACCTCTCCTTTCTTCAAGCGAGTACTGCAACGTTATACACTATCGGATTATGTTTTGGGTAACTTTTGGACAGAAATAAGATGTTTTAAAAGAACAGACCCCGCTATAGTGGCTTGGGCAATTCCAAATGAATAATTTCTTTATTTTTCGTCATTTTTTCATTTTTTCGTCGCAGGAATGAGGCTATATGTTTCATAAGTTTTCATCTCGTTTGGTGGAATTGTATCGTAAATTATTTAAATGAAGTTTCAATTAATTGGTTTTACTGTTATTTAGGAAAATTTATATTGGGAGCAAACGTTACAATAATAAGCTTATGTCGATATAGTTACCCATTGAATTGGAACTCTTTATTCACGTTTGCTATTATTTATTGATTGGTGGATAATTAGTTGGGTTTCCCTTATAAAAATCATTTCTGTCTAACGATTTATTTATTGGGTAACTTTACTAATTCTATTAAAGCGTAATGAAAGAGGCGCTTGTTAGTTATTTTATACGGTTGAATCTTGTATAACCATAAAATATATATTGTGGTATTTTATATGATTCATTAGTTTATTATATATACAAGTACATTTGGAATAACAGCCGTCATATATGTGTTACACGATTAATGGGACACATGGCGCTATCTGGAATACCTTGCGCTATCTGGCAACTCAGCCAGAATAGAGGATTATAAAAGATCGCGAAGCTGGTGAAGAACCATTCCCCCCTCGGCTCCGGCCGAGTAAGGAGCTCTGCTCCTTCTATTTCTGGCCTTTGGTAAACCCCTTAGTGGCCTCTTAGGTTAGGGAAACGAAAATAAATTGGGGGAGAACTCCACTCTGTCCTTCAGGTGTCTCTCTCCCTCCTTCAGGTCTCTCTCTCTCTCTCTCTCCTGCATGTATCTTCCTCCTTCAGGTGTCTCTCTCTCTCTCTCTCTCTCCTGCATGTTTGCCTCCAGCATGTGTACTGCATGTGTACATCCAGCATGTGCACTCCTGCATGTGTGCGTATGTGTGTACCTCCAGCATGTGTACCTCCTGCATGTGTACCTATCCTCTCTCCTTCAGGCGTCTCTCCCTCCTACAGGCATCTCTCTCTTCTTCATCTCTCTCTCCTTCAGCTGTCTCTCTCTCTCTCCTTCAGGCGTCTCTCTCACCTTGGCTCAGCCAACTGGCTGATTCGGAGCCTAAAAACAACGCCAGCCCGGCTGGAAGTCTTAGTGTGCACTTGGCTCCTGCCAGGTGAACACCTCTCCTCCTTTCTCTCCTCCTCCTCCTTTCTCTTGGGGGATAACGCCGCCTCCAAGTTTCCCCCCACCCCCCTTTGCAACAACCCCCCTTCCCCACTTTGCAACAACCCCCACCCCCTTTGCAAACAACCCCCTTCCCCCTTTGCAACATTACATAATAACCTGCAACATTCCTGCACTCTCCCCTTTTGCGGCTATACTACTAAAGAGCACGAGTTACCTACATCAAATATATAGTTATTGACGTACCTGAAATTAATCCTGACTGCAGAAACTTTCTTAATAATCTACAACTAATCTTTCACCAACTTCTCTGAAACTCCGTACGAAACTGAACTTACAGTGTCTTATACAAAAAAAAAAAAAAAAAAAAAAGTTGGTTGGATTACTCACACATTTCGAATGGTTGGTGTGAAAAAACTATATCGGGCTATGGGCTGATTGCCTGTTACCCTCATCTGTTGGAAATTTCCAGCAGATTTCAGTGGAGAGTTAACGACAAAGCCCTACGTTCTTTCGTTAGAGAGTTATGTATATGTAGGTCTTCAAAGGACCTCTATGTTTATTTGCCTTCGGTATTTGCGCTGCTTAATGGTAAAGAAAGGAATTGCCTTACCTTATTATTTCGTTGGGCCTCGCTTCTGTTTCGATGTAGGGCGCGACGATCTTTTTCGATGTAGGGCCGTGGAGTTACACAATGAGTTGATTTGATGTAACTAATATAGGCAGTCACTATTTAAACACCTGAAGGAATAGGCCTATCATTTTTATAGTTATTAGGTGTTTTATTAAGAGGATTTCACTCAGAACTTATAGGAAGATAAAGGATATCTTCCTTGCTTAAAGCATCGCTGTAACATAAGCAGCTCCAAGCGAGCCGATATAATATAATCTTCGTATTTTAGTATTTGCCGAATTTGCAATGTTTGTTGACTCTTCTCTTTATGTAATTTTCACGAGTTGGTAGTGGAAATTTTTGAACACGAAATAATAAATTTGGTTTTCTTGTTATGCAGGCCCGATGCCTACATATGGGTTCTATGTATGTATGGCAATTATTTTCATTCCCAATAGGCTATGTCGCCAATTCCGAGGCAATTTTGTAGATATTTAATTCAATTAATTAATAATTTATATTTAATTATGAAATAAAGGTATCACATACGATACCATATTGTAAGCGTGTATAGTTTTTCCATAGTTGGTTAGTAATTAATATTTCTGTTATTTCTTTGTATCATATATTTTTTTAATACATTTTTATATGTATCTTCTCTAGAAATGAATAGAATTGAGCGGATTTAAACAGAATCAAAGAGCAATTAGGTTTCTGGAGTATTTGGATGCTTAACCGTCCTCCGCGTCCAAATGATATATCGACCCGTGATTCGGTTTCAAAGTTAATGTGAAAAATGCTCTGTATGAATTGGTCCCCAATTAACCCACCCCTAATATCTCCAGTCTAACTGTAGAGTAAGTTAAGCCCAGCCTTGTAGAGGTCATCCTAGAGATTCTGGAAATCGTTCAGAGCGGGTAGAGTAAATTAGGGTCCACAGAAGGATTTCTCACCAAATCAGGTTTGAGTAATTTACCTTAGGCTTTGTTAAGATATGAGTTCATGGTAGGTCTTAGACCACAATGTAGGCCTAATTTAACTGGACCTAGTTTAAACGTTATGACGAAACTGGGGCTTAGAAATACAATTGTTCAATTACTGAGTGTTATTTGATAAGTCCTGGTCTCCTTAGACAGGCCTGATCTTCTTGGAGTCTTTCTTCTAGTTGCTTAATTTAGGTGAGCGCTCTTGCTGGTTCTACGCTCTTCCGTTTCAAGCCTCTTGGTTCGCCATGCCACTCTTCATCCATGTTCTTTGTCTTCGGCTTTTTCCCCCCCCAGCATCTTTTTTGTTTGTTGGTTGAATGGTAGTGTGTTTCAATATTACCAAGCACCCTATATCACACAGTATATAAATACTGGTGTGGAGAATAACTCTAGTGAGCAACCAATTGGTTTCACCCACCCAGTCATTGACATTAAAGGAGTTTAATAATTGTTAAATTAACTACCTACCTACTCAGTAGACCATTTTTGTTACCTGCCAACTACCCACACGTATCAGTTTTCCATATTAAACTGTCGGTACTCTTTTTCACGACTTTTACTGTTAGTTTGGAGGATAAATCATTACCATCATTATTACCAGCTAAAGATGGGCCCATTTAACTAGACCTGCGGTTCTCTGACGTTCGGCCCCAGTAATTGGGAGAACCTGCAGCCTCATCTGATTCCAGACATTTATACAAACAGGAAAAAGGAAATGGAAAAAATATTCCTGTTTTAAATAATTATATTTCCTTATTCTAACACAGGCGTAAACGCCAACTCTAACATACATCTAACATCAACACCTCATTCTAATAATCATCAGTTTAAATAGTCTGTTGACGTTTCTAAAAAATTCCATCTACGTTTGTGAAATCGAGAAAGTCATTCGGTCAATAAAACTATAGAAAAGAAGGCAGCCACGAAAATATTAAGCTTCACATCCGAAACCATTGTGTAAAGATTTGTGAAGCTGCGTTTAAAATCTAATTTCCTCGTGAACTGAAAATAAATATTGAGCTTTCGCTGCCTTAATAATTTCTTTTCAAAATCTTCGGTATGAAATTATTCATCGACTTTTTCGGTATGAAATTATTTTCTGTGATTTTTTCCACAGATAGAATCAGTTCCATTATAGTAAAGAAAGATTGTGTAAAACTTTGCGCAATTTTGACATAATTCGGTTCTTCCAGAATCTGTTAGATTAACATTTAACAATGAACAGAAATCCAACATTTGTAGACGCATGAAATTATAGTTTCCCTAATAAATTGTTGATTAACAGAAAATGGTTAAGAGGGGTAACTTTTACGCGGTACTTTTCACTTTAATACGAAAGTAAACTTGTAAAGTATATGCTAATTGTAAATTATTTAGTATTACGATACCTATAATAAGTAAATAAGTTAAAAATAAACGAGTAAATTATTCTGAATTCATTTCATTCAATCAGCAATCTTTATTTCCAAATGAGACCAGTGAAACCTAAGCTTAGGGTCCAAATTAAACAGGAAAAATAAATATCAATACTGTAGTCAACTAGCATTTGTATGTTAAGTTATTGTAATATTTATAATTACTTTTCCCGATCAAAAATCATTCATTCATTTAAATTTATTTATACAAACATTTAAAAATTTGTTGGAAAATTGAAGCTCAATTTTCGTCAACAGTAAAACTTCTGAATTATCAAATCTGAATAAACTATGCAATTTTATTAGATTTAAACGCGAATTAAACTACAGTATACAAACATTTAGTAATTATGCAGCTAAGGGGCGTCGCCGAGTTCGATGATAATTTTTGTTTTTTCTGCGTGTTTTTTCGTGCTTTGTGTAGTAGATATTGTCAATAGTTGTGGAATTATGAAAAAACACGTTTTAAGGTGTTTTGGATAGACAAAGTACCACTGCACAAAGCACAAAAAAGTAGCAGAAAAAAATCAAGAAATATCACCATATAACGCCAAAAAAATAATTATCACCTAACCTAACCTGTTTTAGTGTTGCAGTGAAATAATGCCTTATCTCTTTGAATAGCGCACTTTTTACTGCACTGAGAACAATTACAAGATTCCGGAATAACGCCGTGGTCTCTAAAAAGGTCTAAGGCTAAATCGTCAATAAAATAATAACGATAAACTTCGATATAATTAAGATTGCAAGTTTCGCACACGATGTTGGAATCTAGACTGAGAAATGGGGCGATTTTAAACATGGGATAGAGCCATGTTTATAAAGCCGCGACGCCCCTCAGCTGCATAACAGCCAAACATTTAATATTTTTTAATTCTTGAGGAAATAGTACACTTTTATAGTTAATAGATACGAAAATAAAATTCTGCAGTAGTGTATGTCGCAGGTTACAGCTATTACATAGTTAAACGTGTAATTTACAATCTCTTTCATCAACTTTTAAAAAAAACGACTTAAAACCGTCAACTATTCGAGGTTTATTTAAAAATAAAAGTAATACCTAGTACCTTCCTCACATTTTATTTTTCTAAAACCAATGGATAGATTTATTGTAAATGCTACACAAAGAGTGTTTAAATTTTAGTCATAATAATTTGTTTCTGTGGCTGACAAAAACCATATATCAACTTGCAAAAGATAGTCTGACCGGGAAGGTGCATTTGTAACAAACTGGCAATCGTTTCATTGCCATTTAGTGTTTTAAAATAGCTGTAAAACCAGCAAATATTTTGGTTAAGAGTTTATCAAATGGAGGGTTACCAGAACGGCCCATTGGATAAAAAAAAAAGTAGATAATGAGTATATAAAAATGTTAATTGATCATGTAGTTATTTTTGAATTTTAAAACCAACTATATTACCTCATTTGGTTAGGTTAAGTAGTTAGGACCCTATCTTACTTACAATATTGCAATTATTGAATATAATACGTGGCTGGTTTCCACCTACTGTGGGCTGTTATCGACCTGCCTTGGGACGTTTTTACAATGGACAGTTTTTTTCACGAGACATTATGGCCGTCAACTAATCAAATTTCGCTCCAATGTGCTCAACACAAATGTACAAGTTCGAAATAAATGAATGTCAAAAGCTAAGTTTTCACAAAAGAATTTTTGTCATACAATATGAAATATTTACACAATATAAAAACGGGTCAACGATCATATTACAATGTGTGGTGTATGGTGATACACTAGAGATGGTAGAGCATGTATATGGGATATTTCCAGATGCATATGGGATGTGCATTGAACATACAGATGCTGAAGTTAATAAATACAAACAAACAAACACACTTCATTCTACAAATAGTAGAATAAATCAAGAAAGAAAGGTGGTAGGTGCGCTGAAAAAGCTTGTGAGAAAGCAGAAAGACACTGGATAGAGATGCTGCCGGATGTTTACGTGAAGGTATGTTAGTACAGATACTTTTGTATGGGTGTGAAACATTGACATGACATGGAGAGGGAGAAGTTGATAGCAAGAGACTGAGATAGATAGATAACCTGAGAAGTGTGGCGTGCGGCGGGCTGATACCGTGAGAAATCGTGTGGTGCTGGACGGATGTGGTGTTCAGAAGTCGGTGGTCATTGTATGCTCTAAAATTTTCTTAAAGAACCCTTCCACAATCTCAACACAAGCGAAAGCAATTAAAAATTTGAGAACAAAATATATATAACCTGTTGTACCTATTTGGTAAAATATGAGCACGGACGAAAATTTAAACAAATGTTGGACCAACTTCTATAAGTATGGAGTTGAAGATGGCGAAATAAAAATTATTTAAAAAAAAATCTATTTCAATCAAATATAATTTCGGAGACAAATTTGCAGAATTCTACCGTAGTCTCTACTTTAGATTTCTTTGAACCAAAGTGACATTTGCGAAAATGAGTATGTGAGCGCACCGATTCTGGAGAGACGAGTGAAGCGAGCGCGTCTAGTTATTATTATTATTGACATCATAAGTGAAATTCTATTTGATTCGATTAATTTTCATAAAATAGAAATTCGATTAATTTTCATAAAATAGACATCACTTCATCGCAGTCACCAATTTCTTCATGATGTTAACTATAATGGATTGATCATTGTGGTAAACAAATTTAAAAGCTAACCCCAACTTTTAAACCAGGCGCGTGTGCTAAGAGAAAGTTTTTTTTTCTCTACGTAATGGTAATTCCGATTTAGAAATCAGAACCGCAGAAAACGACCATTCGCATAAATGGGCCACACAAACAGTCGTTGTAACTAATACTTTCTTGAAAATAATAAAGAAAAACATTCATCGTGATATAAATTTAAATGATTGTTGAAAAACAACCTTGAAAACTCTAATAGCTAAAGTTTGTTTGTTTGTTTTTTCCTGTTTAAGGTGCTTCAACCCTGCTGGATTATCATTTTTTTAATATAGATTAATTTCTGTTGCCCCCGAAGAAATGTTTTTTAAGTAATTGTGAATAATTTATTTATTTAAAATTACACATCTAAAATTAATAAGAAATTAATCTTACAAAATTACTTAAAATATTTTAATTAATGCAATTTTAACTTGAAATTATTAAAAATCGTAAAATTATATTTCTAACTTAGAGTTTAAGGAGCAACTAATATTTTTCATGAAAATATTTTAATATAAAAATTATGTTTATTTTCCTGTTGAAATGTAAAATCATTTGTCAGTAATGTTAAAACAGAACAGATAGAATATAATGAAATTCTACAACCTCTGCATTGACTTTCATAGAATTTAATTTGAGCTTTGAGGCAATAAAAGCCGGATTAAAATAAAAATCATCTTAAAACCTAAGCAAATATTTCATCTGAAAATTCTTATGAACGCCTTCAGAAATCTTTATAAATTTGGGTAATTTCAGTCTTTGTATGCAATAAATTGTGAGTTGGATCGTTACTGAAGGATATTCCTGGCATTACACAAGATGTGGAAATAAAAGGCACAGTGGAAAAATGCTTTTAGGAAAAAAAAAACCGGTGGAAAAAATCCCCCGGCGGAAAAAATCCAACAAGGAAAAAATCCCCCCGGAAAATATCCCCCGGAGGAAAAAATCCCCCAGCTGAACAGAAATGAAGGCTAATAATTTGAATAATAACGTAGGTGTGCATTCGTTCGTTCTGTGGTGATGCCTGACAGAATCGCACCAAAACAGCGCCTAGGTAATACTAAGCGCTGTTGGTGCAACAGGGTAATCCAAAATTTTTTTTTTTTTTTTTTTTTTTTTATTTAATCATTACTTATACCAAAGCATTTTACATAATATGTTATAACAGCAGTAAATGGTAATTGTACAGCTCCAGCATCAGTAGGTGCACGTTGAAAACATATTCTACCATTAACAACAATATCAAGATCATTAGTACTAGTAAGAAAATATTTACCAATAATCACACGACTATTAGCAAACTCAGCAGTACATTTTATTTTACGATACATATTAAAATATCTTGTAGCAGTAAATGAACGGGCACGTTGATGATTAACAACATTAGTATGATGTAAAGTATTATTAGGCTCAAACATAATAAACATTGGGGGGAAGGTAAAGGGAGACAACGAGGTCTGGGCCCTAACCTCACCATCCCCATAACCAATACAGGCTACATGGCATGAACCCTGGCTAGATGGGCCAGAACCCTGGCTACATGGCATCAACCTTTTTGCGGGTGGATATTCAACATAACCAACATATTAAAATGGGGATAATACTGGAATCTTACACCACATAATCTAGAATAATTATGAATTAACATTTTCATTTTATCCTTCTGGGGATTTTTCCTCCGGGGGTTTGTTTCCGGGGGGATTTTTTCCTTGTTGGATTTTTTTCCGCCGGGGGATTTTTTCCAGCAAGTCGTAAAAGGAACAGTATTAGCTCCATTCCTATTCATTTTCAATGCTAAGAGACACAATGAAGTAACCAACAACAGTATAACGATATCCTTTGCTGATACAAGATCAGCAAAAAAATTAGAAATGCAGGAGAGGTGGAGGGCCTAAGAAAGTGGACAAACAGGATATACAGATTGTCAGAAGACATACTTTTATGATGAATGCACTTCCGACGGTCCAACGAAGGTGGTCCATTTTGGTTAAGCTCGGCCTTAGGCGTAGGGATCCGATTAACAAGAATGATAAATAGTTTCCACCAAATTTTTTCGAAGGAGTGAATGGAAATACTTCAGTTCTCAATGGCAGTATTCTTTCACTCAAATGATTTTTGTTGCACGAAGTTTATACGAAAGAGGCACTGAATGAGGGAGATGAATTTACAGGCTCTTACGATAACCGCTGATGGTCAAGAATTTCATGGGGTCTTTATCAAATGAAGGCAAAGGCCGGAGTTTACAGGGGCAGAGGTTCGACCACCCTCCTTGAAACAATGCCTCAAGCAAGAATTTTATGGGAAAGAGGTTCGACCTCTCTTGACAATGGGCTCAGGCAGGAATGATTTAATTTACAATAATGAAATAAATAAGTCAAAATTTTGGGGGAGTGCAGTTGTGGAGATCAAAAGAATTCTTGACGTTAAGCATAATTTAAGCATATATCAGAATTTTGAAAGATTCCAAAATAAAACTAAAAAATATATAAAAAACGATTTTGTCGAGTATACATTCTTAAATGGCGACAATATCGGAGTTGTACAATGTACATCTAGTATCATACATTCTGCGCCCATCGTTAAGTACAATTACAATCATCAACCAAATTATATTTCGTTATTATAGTCAATTAGTTAATTAGTTAGTTAATGACAGTTAATTATAATTTTATAGTGTTTTATATTTATAGCCAATTAAGGTGACCATTCTTCTAGGATTTAATTCGGTAGTCAGGGACGTATTGAGAAAGCTGGATTAGGAGTATAACACAAAGAACATGGGCACATACATATAATATAACGCACATCATAACGTTTTAAATTAAGAGCAAGCGAGAGAGAGAAGGTCGCATTTTCGGCGACGTCATCGGAATTCGAACACTCGTGTCAGCACCAACGAGTGTCTTGCGAGAGGTTAAATAATTAAAAGAAAAGTAAAATTATTAAATAAGTGACTGCATACACATTACACATGGACGTAATTACATGTAAGGGCATTTACGTGTAGACACGGACTGATAGGTTGATAGGGCATAAGTAGTTGAAGAATAAATGAATGAATTTATATGGTTCCAGAGAAATTAAGTCAAGAATAATTGAAGATTATTCAGTGAATAATTCACGCTGTGGTTAAAGACAGTAATTAATAACTACAAGAAGATACTAATTTAACATTATTCATTCCAAGCAAAAACATTAATATATGAATGAATATGGTCAAATAATGCTATTTATATTGTGTATCACTAGACAGGACAACGTATAAATAATGACTTATAAAGTAAATTTTTTATTATGTTAAAGAATTTACCATACATTGAATACTAAAGATACCCACATACTACAGATGCGATTTGGTATTCAAGGTATGGAAAATGTGAAGGGAATTAATTTACTTTATGACGTCATAGTATCAAATTATGCAATACACGTAAATTTATAATTAATACGTTTATGTAGTTCCTTAATTTGGATAGTTAAGTCATTATGAGGAGAAATAAAAGGAAATGAGTTAGAGAGACGCGGTAGTAAAGAGTTTAGGGCCCTGTTTACAAACGTGAGTGAAACGGTAAAGAAATATATACAATAGTACTTCGTAAACTATGTGCTTTTGGGGATTGTATTAAGTAAACGAGTAAAGTACAAACAAGGGTTCAAATCCTGACACATTCAATGTTTATGCATAATCTAATAAAATTTAGGGATGAGGGTTAGTTGCAAAAAACAATTAATTATAATAAATTCTATATGGGAAATATCGTGATGGAAATGTAAAATGATCAACACCATCGATTGTCTTGTTTTTACTTTCAGGGAATGAAATTGAGGGACATTCACTTCTCAGAGCGAACTGCTAATTACAAGGAGTTACAAGGAAAAGAAGTACCTCAAAAGGCCTTGCGGCCCATACCGAGGAGGTACCAATGGCAACGAGTGCCAGGGAAAATTTTGTACACACTCAAATAGTGTGCAAGATTTGGTCTAACCTTTTCTTGAACTGATCCACTGAGGAACTGTTCACAACTTCTGAAGGTAACCTTTCCACGTGTCACAGATCTTATACGTAAAGTAATTCCGACACACTAGTCCTAAACCGTTTCAAATCCAACTTCCAACCATTGTTGCGAGTTGGGTTATCACTTAAAACTAAACATGCTTCTAAAATCGACATCGTTGAACCCGCGTAAGAGCTTGAAAACCTCGATCAGTTGACCGCGCAGCCTCCGAGTTTCAAGCGAAAACAAGTTCAGGGCGCGTAACCGTCGATTGTAGCCCATATGCCTAACGGAAGGGATTAACTTTGTGGCCCTCGCCTGCACTCGCTCCAGCCTCTCAATATCTTTCCTGAGGGCGGGCGACCAGAACTGCACAGCATATTCCAGGTGCAGCCGAACAAGGGAATTGTACAGAGAGAGCACAATCTCCTTGTTCCGAAACTGAAATTGCCTCCTGATATAACCCAATAGTTTCTGGGCTCTCTTTTCCACCTCTACGCACTGTTTCGTAAACTTAAGGTCGCTGCTAATTACCACACCCAAATCCTTTTCTAAATCAGTCACCTCGATATGACTCCCCAACATCGAGTAGTCCGACTTGGGATTGGCGTAGCCAATGTGCATCACTTTGCATTTACCCAAGTTAAACGGCATTTGCCATTTTTCGGACCACTCTCCTATCCTACCTAGGTCCGCACGCAGTTCCTCGATCGCTTCGAGCGTCCCAACATTGGCCCCAAGCTTGGTGTCATCAGCGAATTTGGCGATCCGACTGACGATGCCACCGTCGATATCATTTATGTAAATGATAAACAACAGCGGCCCCAAAACGGAACCCTGAGGAACCCCACTAGTGACCGAGGCCCAACCCGAACTAGCCCCTTTAATTACAACCCTCTGCCGCCTATTCTTCAGCCAGTTCTCAAACCACCTACCTATTTCCCCACCGATACCCAGCGCGCGCACTTTCGCCATTAGCCGGCGGTGAGGTACCTTATCAAAGGCTTTCTGAAAGTCGAGGTAAAGTATATCAATCGCCCTACTCTTATCGTACTCACTCAACATGACGTGGAAAAACTCGAGCAAGTTGGTGAGACACGACCTATGCCGTCTAAACCCATGTTGGGAGTCCACAAGCAGCTTGTAGGAATCCAAGTGGTCAACGATCCTATCCGCTATTATCCCCTCTAATAATTTACCTACAACTGAAGTGAGACTAATGGGACGATAGTTCCCTGGACTTTCGTGATCCCCTTTCTTAAAGATAGGGGTCACGTTGGCTTCTCTCCAGACACCTGGCCCATCTCCAACGATTTGTTGAAGACTGTAGCCAGGTGGGGAGCCACCTGGTCGCGCACCTCCCGCAACACTCTGGGGAGAAACTGGTCTGGCCCTGGAGCCTTAAACGCGCTCAGTTTGTCTATTCTATCGGCAACGACTGTCGTGGTACATCGAACACTATCCAGGCCAGCACCTTCATGCCTGACGCCTGGCTCGGGGATGACGCGGGTGTCCTCCCTGGTGAACACTCCCGCAAAGTACTCATTAAGCCCTGGCTCAGGGCGGTACCAGATGAGCCCAGTGTGACTGGCTTTGTGCGATGGAGGCAGCAAGAGAACAACTCTCTCCTCCACCAGGCCAGGCCTAGAGGTGGGGGGCCATCAGTTTCACCTTCGTATGAAGTGACGAACGGAACTACTACCAGGTGTATTATATATATATAATATATATATTTATATATATATATATATATATATATAGGGTGAACCAAATGTAGGTGGACAGTAAATGATAACGTTTATTTTGAGAATACATATTTAATTTTTTGTATACTATAATACAAAATAAAATTTAAATAAATTTAGTTATAATATTTAATATAATATAACACAAACACCATAGTTATAATGAACACCATAGTTATAATATAATATAACACAAACCGTATTCAACCTACTGTCCACCTACTTTTGGTTCACCGTGTATATATATATATATAAGCTTGACCTTCGTGAAATGAGTAATCATCGCGCGGAACATTTGAAAGGCTGAAAGGTATAAGGAACTTCCGGTTCTGTGAAGTGAAGCTAAAGACGCTTTTTCGTACTTTCTGCAGTAATATATACGGACAGCAACTCTGGGTGAATTATAAAAAAGTTCTGGTAGAACCCTGAATTTAGTCTACAATAGATCTTTTAGATTCCTACATAAATTACTTCAGAAATGCTCACCTTCGCAAATGTTTGCTACCCACAATGTCCCGAGCTTCCGGGCAGTAACAAGATGTTCAATACAGTCTAATGCAAAGTAGTAGGAAATCAACCAACCTAATTATCCGAGCTGTTCATCAGTCCTGCCATGTCTGAGTTATGGAATTCATAGTATGAAAACGTCTGTCTGTAGCTCCACTTAGCTTCGATATTGCTGTACTATTTCCGATTAATTATTTCTGTCCTTGGTATTTAAATTGCAATTTATTCAATTGTCAGTTCGTATTATTAACATTTGTCATATGGGCCATGGTTTGCAATAAACTTTTTCATTTTCATATATATATATATATATATATATATATATATATATATATATATATACACACACCTCGATTAGGTACTCCGGCTTGCCGGGCCGAGGAGGCTCGTACACCTCGTGGGTTGTTGGGGTTTCCTCAACTCCTCGCGGGGTGTGGGCGAAGAGTTACCTAGTTGCGTTTTTTTTTTTTTTCCTTTTCTTTTTGCTCCCCCTTTTTTTCCGTCTCTCCCGGAATTTCTTTTGTCTTGACTCGGTCGTGTGCCTCTGTCAATTGTAGTATCCCCCCCCCTCTGTTTGTATTTTGCAGTCTTGGAGTCATCGGGTGCACCCGCCGGGGGCATCGCTCCGCGGCTGAGCCGTGCTCTGGGGACGGTACGGGCGCCCGGACCGCTGCTGCGTCTGGATTGGGTCTTTGCTTGGCCCTTAACGGACAAATCTCCGTAGTGCCAATCTGCTGTTTTTAAAACGACAGTCAGGTTGGGGGGCGGGCTACCCGGGACGTTGGGCCTGCGCCTTGAAGGATGCAGCGGCGGATGGTGCATTGCCTTGGGTCCGAGGCTGTCTTTTTTGTAAAGCTATTGTTTATGGGTTCAATTTCTAAACTTCAATCTCCCCCTGTTGACGACTCTGGCCCGCCCTTGGATTTGGATAAGACTACTACTTCTGGTCGTTCAGCGGCCTCTGCCTCCGCTGGATTGACCTTCAAGCCGTATGGCCCCCTCTCGTCCTCTGCGGCGTCTGGCTCTCGTGGCCGGACTCGTGGTGGCCGTAGGGTGGGGTCTTCGCGGCCCTTGTTCTCTCGCCCACTCTCGGTTACCGTTACACATGGACCTGTCCCTGCTGTCAATTTCTGTCCGGTGGACAGGTTCCTCGTTCTCCGCCCTTTCGCTGGCTCCCTTCCGGGCAACTCGGAACGGGTGTTTCAGCGCCTTAAGACGGTGGGGGTTCCCTGTCATTATGATATCCGCCCTCTGAAGGATGGGTCTCTTCTTTTGAAGTCCCGTTCTTCGGGGGTGACTGAGTCCCTTCTACAGTTGCAGAGTTTCTGTGACTCCCCATCCGCAATTGAATAGCTGTCAGGGCACCATTTTCGCTTCCCGTCTGCTGTCAATCCCGGTTGGCGAGTTGCAGGAGGATCTTGCCCCCCAGGGGGTAACGAAGTTCTTCCGCTTTTCGTCGCGCCGGGATGGTGCTCTTACCCCGTCCGCTCGTCTGCTCCTGACCTTTGACTCCCTTGTGCCTCCGGGCCAGGTGTTCTGGGGCGTGGGTGATCGCAAGGTCGTGTGAGTTTTCGGTGCGACCATATGTGCCTGACCCAGTTCGCTGCTTTGGCTGCAACCGGTTCGGCCATGTTAGCTCTGCGCGCCGCTGTGAGGGCAAGCTATGTGTCCGCTGCGGTGGGCCTGCGCACCCTACCCCGTGCACGAAGCCCCCGCGGTGCTCAAACTGCTCGGGGGCCCACCCTTCCTCCTCAAGTTTCAATTCGAGGTGCGGTCCTTAAGGACTACCGAATTCCTTAGTGCGGGAGGCGCGCGATAGGGTCCGTGACCGGGAGCCGAGGCGGGGGTTGTCCTATGCTGCGGCTCTTGGCCCTGGCGGGTCCTCGGGCCCCTCCCGTGCTACCTCAGCGTCTACCGGAGTGGTGGCCCCCCCTGGAAGATCCGGGGGTTGGTGGTCCTCCTGGCGCCGCGGGTCCTTGTTCCTCTGCCTCACTTTCAGACATCCCATCTGATTCCTTGCCTACAAGTGCCCCTTCTCCCTCTCCGGCCTTGGGGTCTGGATCCTTGCCTACTCGTCTCTCGGGTGGGGAAGGTGATGCCCCGAAGGGGAGGAGGAAGCGTCGCCGTGGTCGGAGTCCTCCAGACCCGATCATGACCGCTGCTCGCCCTGCTTCCCCTTCTTCACCGGAGGGGAAGCGGCGCGCCGCTCCTGATCCGCTCGGGACCCCCCCCCTATACGGAGGGCTGGTGAGGCGTCACCTCCAGGTGCCCCGACCAGTGTCCGGGTGTCGGTTGAGGTACACCGCCCCATGACACCCTCGATTACTGACTCTGTTCCCATGGTGGACCCGGTCGAGAGGAGCCTGGCCCTTCTTCATGGAGTCTCTCCCTTCGGCTCCTGCTGAGAGTGGTCGGGTCTCTCTCCTGGATCTACCTCTACCACCTGTGGTGGAACTTTCACCCCCCCCCCCGTCAGTGCTTGTCTGGTTTGACGAGCCCTCGAACATCTGGTTCTCCCTAGCCCACCTCTGGTGGGGAGTCGGGGGTTTCGGCTGGGCCCGTCTCGTCGTCTCTCCCCCTCCCATGGGAGCCCCCTCTGAACTCCCTGTTCCACTCTCCACCTCTCGTTCTACTACGGGTGAAGCAGCTGCGGAGTCGGTGGCCCCTACCCCCCCGTTCGGGGTGAGTCGGGGAACCCGATTCCGTCCCTGGTTACGGACCGTTGAGTCTGCTGCTCAGCTTGGTCCGTGGCTATTTCTCTGTTTTCTCTGCCTCTTATAATGCCACTTCCCCTTACAGTTCCATTTTGCATTGGAACTGTAGGGGCTTTTAGCTAACTGGGAGAACCTTGCCTCCCTGCTGAAGAGCGAGCGGCCTTCCTGTGTTTGTCTCCAGGAGACTATCGTGGCTTCGCGGGACTCCCTCGTCTCTCTGGCTATGTTGGTTTCCCTTGCACCCCGGATGAGCACACACGCCGGCGGGGTGCGGCGATTTATGTGCATCATTCGTTACCATCGCGAGGTGTGCCTCTTCGCACTTCCTTGCAGGCTGTGGCTGTGCGGCTCTTTTTAGATCGCCAGTACACTGCCTGCTCGATTTATATTCCTCCTCATGACCCTCCTCGCGACGCGGTTCGCGAGTTGGTGTTGCAACTGCCTCGACCATTTCTCCTCCTCGGGGACTTTAACAGTCGCGACCCGGCTTGGGGAGATGTCCGGTCGACTAATGTTGCTGGTATGTTGCTCTCCTTAATGGAGGAACTTTCCTTTGCGTGCCTCAATTCCGGTGAACCTACCTACTTCCACGAACCCACGGGTTCATTTACCTGTATTGATCTCTCCTTGGTGTCCCTCGATGCCTTACTCGATTTTTCGTGGAAGGTGTTGGGGGACTCTTATGGTAGTGATCATTACCCAGTCTGTCTTGAGCCGGTCGGACCGCAGCCGGGTGTCTCGTCTCGACCGAGGTGGTGCCTTGCGCGGGCTGACTGGCCATCCTTCAGAGCTCGTTCCGTCATTGCCCGTTCGGTGTTGAGCTTTGGTTCTGTGGATGAGAGCTTGGAGTTCTTCGAGCGGGTATTGATGGGCGTCGCGGAGGACTGTATTCCTCGATCTTCCGATAACCCGCGGACGCGTAGCGTCCCGTGGTGGACTCCAGCATATCACCGGGCGGTGTGCGAGAGGAAGAGGGCGACGCGCCGCTTCCACCGCACCCGGCGCGCGGACCACTTGATTGAGATGCAGCGGGCGAAGGCTTTCGCCCGCCGGACTCTCAAGTTGGCCCGTCGGGCCTCTTGGCGTGCTTTTGTGTCCGGCATTTCTTCGTCTACCCTTCTGCTGCTGTGTGGCGGAAGGTACGTAGTATCAAGGGGAAGTCGGTCCCTGTTAGTCGCCCTGTCCTTCGGGACGGGGACGGCTTCCTTTCGGATCCTGCTGCTGTGGCCGATCGGCTGGCTGGGGCTTTTGCTGCGGTTTCCCGTTCGCCTTCAGCTGCGGATCGTTTGTCGAATGTTACGTTCCCGCCGCCTGGGAACGAGCCCTATAACCATCTCTTTACGATGCGGGAACTTCGGGCTGCCTTGGCAACCCGTCGTTCTTCCGCCCCTGGCCCTGATGACATTCCGTATGACTATTTTGAATCTGCACCCGATGGCCCTACACTTCTTGCTGGATCTTTTGAACCGGGTGTGGGTTGAGGGGTCGTTCCCTTCCCGTTGGAGGGAGGCGATTGTGGTCCCGATACCTAAGCCGGGGAAAGATCCGGCGGAGGTAGCGGGCTATCGGCCTATTGCCTTGACGAGCTGCTTATGCAAGCTCCTTGAAAAGATGGTGGCCGTCCGACTTTCCTTTACACTGGAGTCGCTTGGGTTATACCCCCCGACCCAGTATGGCTTTCGTCGATTTCGGGGTACTCTGGACCCCTTTCTCCTCCTTGGTCATGATGTACGGGAGGCCTTTTCCGCCGGAATCTTGTTCTGGCCGTCTTTTTCGATGTCCAAAAGGCCTATGACACGACCCGTCGGGGAGTTGTCATGGACCGTTTGAAGTCTTTTGGTTTTGTGGGCTTTTTGCCCACATTTCTTCGTAACTTCCTCTGCCGTCACACTTTCCGCGTCCGTAATGGGGCGGCCCTATTTGACCTGTATGTTCAGGAGGAGGGGGTGCCCCAGGGGTGTGTCTTGAGCATCTCCTGCTTCAATCTGGTCATGTCTGCGCTACCGGGAGCCCTTCCGCCCTCGGTGCGATGTTCCATCTACGCCGACGATCTGGCTGTCTATGCCGGGGACGAGTCCCCCCCTCGTGGAGAGGCAAGTCCAACTCGCGGTCAATCGGGTTGAACGCTAGGCGTCGTCGGTGGGCCTTACGCTGTCTTCACCGAAGACTTCGTGTGTGGCCTTCCTTTCGTCGAGGAGACGGGGATCCGGCGCCGTCCCGACCTTTAATCTTACACTCGGGAGTCAGCCTCTGGCCCTCGTTCAGTCAGTGCGTTTCCTGGGTGTGGTTTTCGACAGCCGTTTGAGCTGGGTTCCCCACCTTCGCCGGCTGCGCGAGTCTGCAAGACGTACCCTGGATTTGCTGGGACATCTGTCGCATACTACATGGGGCGCGGATAGGCGGACACTCCTCCGTTTGTACGTGTCCCTGGTACAGTCAAAATTAGATTATGGGAGTGTGGTGTATGGCTCCGCCTCCCGTACGGCCCTTCGGATACTGGATCCGGTCCTCTCTAGAGGACTGCGCATGTCATCTGGCGCCTTCCGCTCCTCTCCGGTTGATAGTCTGCAGGTTGAGTGCGACATCCCCCTTGGGGGATCGGAGGTCGTTCCTCATTGCTAAGCACTATCTCCGGATCCTCCGTCTTCCCAACTCTCCTCTGTTCCAGGTGGTGGAGAGGGCGTTCTGTCGGGATGGGGGTTGGTATTTCACCGACACGGTGACCTCCCTCCTCGATGGTATGGGCACTCCTCCTCCATCCGTTATACCGGTCTCTTTCAAGGGTGTTGCACCTTGGGAGAGCACCCCTGTTGCATGCTGTAGGGCGTTGCACCCCGTTCGCAGGGCCGATTCTGACTCTGCCTTGCTTCGGTCTCTGTTCCTTCAGCATGGGGCGTGTCACTCTGCATGTGTTGCGGTCTTCACGGATGGCTCGAGGTCGTCGGGGGGCGTTGGGGCCGCGGCTGTTCCCCAGTCGTCTGCCCTTGCTCCCCGATGTACGTCTCCCTGATGAGGCTTCCGTTTTCACGGCGGAACTCTATGCCATTCTGAGCGCTCTGGAGGTGGTGCGGGAGCATCCGGATGGGTCGTTTGTCATCTATTCGGATTCCCGCAGTGCCCTGGATGGGCTGGAGTGTTCTGACCCTGTCCACCCACTGGTCCGACGAATCCAGCTACTGTGCCATACCCTTGTCGCTTTCGGTGGCAAAGAGGTGGTATTTTGCTGGGTCCCAGCACATGTTAACGTGGCTGGTAATGAGGCTGCCGATCGAGCTGCCCGTTCCGCGTGCCGACTACAGGTTTCATCCGTGTCCCTCCCCTTTTCTGATTATATCCCTGGCTTCCGTAGGTTTTTGCGCTCCCGGTGGCAGAGTCGCTGGGATGGCGCGACGGATAACAAACTTTGCAAGATTAAACCTAAATTGGGATGTTGGGCCTCTTCCTTCCATCGGTCGCGCCATAAGGAGGTGGCTCTGGCCCACCTCCGTATTGGCCACACCCACCTGACCCATGGCTATTTGATGGCCTGGGATCGGTGCCCCGATGTCCCAATTGTAACGTTTTCCTTACAGTTGCCCACCTCCTGGTGGAGTGTCCGCTTTACTCTGCGCTGCGCGCAGAGTATTTTCCCTTTTTGGAGAGCGTCGGGCCTTGCGATAGGCTTGGCGCTATTCTATCTGAAGGTCCCTACTTTTCGATAACCGGGTTGTTCTCCTTCCTCTTTCGCTCCCGACTTCTTTACCGGCTGTGACTCCGCTATGATCTTTCTGCTTCCCCCCCCTCCTTCTCCCCCGTCTATTGTTCATTTCCATTAGCTGTTCCATAATCTTCGTCCTGTGTTCGCTCTGCTATCCACCTTTCTTTTGGTGGCCATGAGCGGTCATACTTTGAAAAAAAAAAAAAAATATATATATATATATATATATATAAACCTTTGTCAACCTTGGTTTTGCTTCCACCCAAATTGTTCAATCTGAGAAAGGTAAAGCTTGTCACTCCAACTTAGACCTACAGTTGAACGTGGAATCCGAACCACGCCCCACAGCAGCCCAGCGTCTTAATCACTAGTCTATGCATTTATCTACCAACAAATTTTTATTTTGTGGAAGAATGAACAGCTGGGTTTTGCTGCGCGCTGTTTGCCGTCCGATCCTGGGGCCGAAGGATTCGCAGTAGTCAGCAACACTAACCACTACACCACCGAGGTGCATATATACAGAGTATCCCAGAAGTCTGGACTCTCAGGGAAACTAGACATTATATTTTTAAAGTGAAACAAACGCATTTCTAATGTCAATTTTACATATTTCAGGAAAGAAAATATCCTGTTGCCTCAGTATACCAATCAAGAGAAGGTGGAACTGGTATTGCTACACGTTTCCGGAAAAAGCCAGAGGGAGGCATATCAGTTATTTCACGAACATTCCCCCCTGTGGCTTTTTCCGGAAACATTTTAGCAATACCAGTTCCACCTTCTCTTAATTGGTATACTGAGGCATCAGGGTATTTTCTTTCCTGAAATATGTAAAACTGACATTAGAAATGTGTGTTTCACTTTAAAAACTATCTATTTTCCCTGAGTCCAGTGTTCTGGGACACCCGGTGTGTGTGTGTGTATATATATATATATGCAGAGCTGGGCAGTATTTAAATACATTTGTATTTAAATACATTTGTGTATTTAGAACTGTATTTATAAATACATTTGTGTATTTAGAACTGTATTTATAAATACATTTGTGTATTTAGAACTGTATTTATAAATACATTTGTGTATTTAGAACTGTATTTATAAATACATTTGTGTATTTAGAACTGTATTTATAAATACATTTGTGTATTTAGAACTGTATTTAAATACATTTGTGTATTTAGAACTGTATTTATAAATACATTTGTGTATTTAGAACTGTATTTATAAATACATTTGTGTATTTAGAACTGTATTTATAAATACATTTGTGTATTTAGAACTGTATTTATAAATACATTTGTGTATTTAGAACTGTATTTATAAATACATTTGTGTATTTAGAACTGTATTTATAAATACATTGTTTTTCATGTATTTAAATATAGTATTTAAATACTTTAATGAGTATTTAAATACTCAAAATATAAAATGTAAATACTTTTACTGGTTTAATACACGTTTGGTACTAGCACAGTACGACGCGTCGACAGTGTAATACAGCATGGTCATGTTTCAACGTGTCAGTTCAATCAGTTGTGTGCCACTCTTAGTCGAAAGCGGTTGATTTCTTTATCGTGTGCGTGTCATGGCTTCAACAAGCAAATCCGGTGAATCAAACAGTGATATATCTGCAGATAACAATTTAGTGCACCCTCTGTTTGATGGAAAATACTTAAAATTAAATCTAAGACGGTAATAAGGTAAAGTGCACCTGCTTGCTGTGTAAACACGAAGTCTCTGTTGCAAGCAATGCTGCAACGAATCTGTACACTCATCTGAAGGTAAGTGTTTTTTTAGACATCAAAAAATATCTTGAAATTGACCGAATAATCGTACAAAACGACTCTGCCTTAAGTGAGCCTGTGTAACTAACTCGTTGCGGAAAATTCATTGATGAAAAAGCTTTTAAAATCGTCTGATCTATCGAGTGGTGTATTTATTTCGAAATTCACCTTGTCCCCTAAAGTAGAAATTTATCAAAACATGAATTAGTGAATGCATATGTTAAAATTTGTATGTATTTAAAATGTATTTACAAATGTATTTAAATACAATTGATATATTTTGTATTTAGTATCTAAATACATTCGTAAAATGTATTTAGCATTTAAATACATTTCTCCCATGTATTTAGTATTTAAATACATTCAATGTATTTATTGCCCAGCTCTGTATATATGGGATGAATTTCACAATTGAACACGTGAAATGAATGAATGATGCAACCCCACAAGGAAAAAGAAAAATTATTCCAAGGCCTTTCGTGCATTCAGAAATACACCTCGTCAGGGAATCATTCCGTAACGAAGTGAACGTCTGAATACACGAAAAGCCTTGGAATATATATATATCGTAAAGAACGACGCTTTGTATAGGAGAATATTCCGCGCAAGATGAGAGCGAAAGAACGAAACAAATGAGGTAACCACCCGGGAATCGAACCCGGGATCTTCCGATTGCCGGTCAGATATGATAACCATTACACCACGGGCCTCACTCAATCAAATGTCTTTACGTTAATTATACTGCGTGTTTGCAGTTATAATGTATATAATGCATTTGATTGAGTGAGGCCCGTGGTGTAATGGTTATCATATCTGACCGGCAATCGGAAGATCCCGGTTCGATTCCCGGGGGGTTACCTCATTTTTTCATTTGTTTCGTTCTTTCGCTCTCATCTTGCGCGGAATATTCTCCTATACAAAGCGTCGTTCTTTACGTTAATTATACTGCGTGTTTGCAGTTATAATGTATATAATGTTACGGCATGCGGGAGGTGCCCCTTTGGGGCATTTGTTTCTGCGCGCATGTAGAGGAATTACGACATTTGATTGAGAGGCCCGTGGTGTAATGGTTATCATATCTGACCGGCAATCGGAAGATCCCGGGTTCGATTCCCGGGTGGTTACCTCATTTGTTTCGTTCTTTCGCTCTCATCTTGCGCGGAATATTCTCCTATACAAAGCGTCGTTCTTTACGTTAATTATACTGCGTGTTTGCAGTTATAATGTATATATATATATATATATACACACACACACACACAGAGACATGTAAGAAGTAAATAGACAGCCCAGATTTTGCTGTAACAATTTGGCGTAAAAGATTCAACAATTCTGATCGTGTTGCTGGTTTTTTGGGCTTTTTACTTAAAGTCTTGTCTAGTATTGCCCACACACGCGTGTTCTATGGAGTTCATGTCAGGGGACTGACTCGGCCAAGGAAGTCGTTTGATACCATTTCGCTCCTCCCATTCTTTCGTCTTTTTTGCAGTGTGGCATGGGGCTCCATCTTCCATGAACAGGCAGCTGTCTTTTTCAATTTGACCACTTGAGAATATTGTCATAAGTTCTTCTTCAAGGATAGAAATGTAGGAAATGAATATTAGTAATAATAATGGCAAAAAAATTGGATGCATACATTTTACCATAAAATTAAGGGTGTCTATTTACTTCTTGCATGTCTCTGTATGTATATATATATATATATATTAATATATATATATATATATATATATATATATACACACAAGACTGAATTTGTTAAGTTCAAATTCAAATCGGAAATTCAGGAAGAAACTGAATCGATTTAAGATAGTTATACCAACAGATAATGCACGATAAGGAAAAATCGACAGAAAACTCTTTCAAGTGACACTAAACAGTATTTGGACAGTGGAGCATAAGGTGATTTTAAGACAACTTTAGTTATTCTTATTAACTTTCTTAAAGCGAAAATTGCCCCTGAACAGACAAAAATAATTCTTCATTGGTTTGCAACTCGTAAAAAGAACGCAACTATCAACTGCATCTTAAAAGCGAATTAAAAACAATATATTTTGACAAAGAAAATTTTATAATTAAAAAAAATGTTTGGTGAAGTGGCTATGCTGGCCTTATTTTCGTACAAGATTGTACTTGTATGTCAGATTATAAGTGGCTATGGATGTGAATGATCTGCAATAAAGACGTTTTGTTTTCGTTTATGATAAAAACTTCATTTATTTGGATGAAAAATCTCTAAATAATGATAATCATCATACACAAAATGCTTGTTTTTTCCAATTGACTGTCCACTTTTGAGCTATCAAGTCCTCTTTATCCAAAAGCAATTAAAAACAAGATGTGGTATTCTGGGCCATAAACTGGTACAGCGCTCAGAATAACGAATGCGATCCATTGCGCTAACTCACGAATTATTATTACTAGTACTATCGGTGTTCGAACCTCCGACCTCAGTGCCTTCACTTCTTTATAGGAAAACGGTGTTACCCAATGAGCTACGGGTTGGATTATCTTATATCGGAAGGAGTGAACAAGGGCAAACGCCCGCAAAATTGCCGCCCTATATGAGAAGGAGAGAGCCAGAATAAAGGGCTGAGGCCCACGGTGGCATTGTATTTTACTTTTCTCCTATACATACTATAAAGAAGTTTACAGTTTTCATTTAACAATATTTTATCCGTAAGAATGTTAATTTTAGGTTTGATCCCAATATGGATGCAGTCCTAAACAATTTTAAAATAATATACACTTAATTACATATTAAAATTCACACTATCTGATTAGGTTAAAGCGCTTATTTATATTAAATTAAGTGTAGCCTTCTACAATTGAAAATGGAATGTGGTTCCCATCATAGCTGCGCGCGCGCATGTGTGTGTGTGTGTGTATGTGTGTGTGTTGTACTAATCATAGATCAAGGTTGTACAGGATGTTTGATTGTACAACAAATTGTACATTAGCTCATTAAACGTCATTCGCAATGCTGTCATTATGTTCAAACACGAAATATTCCGTCCGAGAAGTTGTTTGTGGAAAATGTATACACATGACCTTACAAATGCGTACACGTCATATTCGGTTTGCATTTACGTAACTACCTATTAATAATTATAACCTAGTTATGCTATAGCAACTCGATCATTAGAGGAAATCACAAATTTAAAAGTATTAACAGAATCGCTAATATGTATTTTTGGGGTGACCAGGGTTTATACAAATTTGGAAGAGACGCCCATTCCATACGTGTTACCACTCAGGGTGAATCTTATCTCCGGGTTAGGTGTATGCTTGGCTGGGTGGTAGTACAAGAGTGATTAGCAATTTCCACGTCACTAACTTCTGGCTGCAAAACTTTGGTAAATTCCTAGTTCATAAGGAGTCTTTCAAATTTTTATTGCAAAAGTTCACAATTGGATTGGAAATACTTTATTTATGAACGTTGCAAGGTGGAAAAAGAACCTAACATAACCTAACTCGGGCATCATTCGATCCCAAACTCCATATTTTAAACTTTTTAAAAAAGATATACACACCTTTCCCTTACAATGCCAAAAATGTGTAATTTTAGAATGAAATGTTACATTACTGATAAGATGGTAACAAACCTAAGACCTTGACAACCCTAAACCTGGTCCTTCATCGGCTTTACCAGAATTTTCCAATTCTGATTAAGGTAAGATTTTGGTAATATTCCTGATCTGTTAGGTTAGGTTAGGTCAGGTCAGGGGTGGGCAACCTTTTTAAGTGAGCGTGCCAAAATCGTCAAATCTTTGATGCAAAATTTTCTCACGTGCCAACCGAAATTTTGGGGAACATATTATTATTTGGTGCCTTTTAAGTATTGGGAGGACCTTTTCAAATAATCAAAAATTACACTGGGCGGTAAAATCAAAGAATATTGTAAGTGTGATTATTGTAAGTCATGTAAGATTGAATAAATGTAAAATTTAGTGACGGAATTTTTACTTGAAGGTCGTTCTACCCTGTTGATAGCGTGGATATTTTTATTAGCCTTTAAGTGTAATTATAGCTGCCATATACAGCCACACAATTTAAAAACGCAATTTTTAACATCAGCAAAAGAGTAAACAATAATTCTGATTTTTTTTTTGTTTTTTTATATATCAGATCAATCAGCCATAAGTTTTTTCAAGTTTTCCCAATACATTACAGTGCCCAATCTCATAATCGTTTTACTTGACTAAAGCACAATGAAAGAAAATAAAATTAAAGATATTCTTTTATCGATTCTTAATCCCTTATGAATAATACATAAAAATTACAGAGAAAATAAAATGTTATTTTACCTACATAATATATTAAACAGAAGTTAATCTTTACCATTTTTTAGCAGAAAACATTAAGTTAAAATATAAAACTCAGCGAAGAATTTGGATATTTATTTATTTAATTTTTTTTAAGGTGAGCCCGGGGAATCGCGTGCCGGAAAAAAGTCGTTGGCGTGCCAAGGGTTCCCCACCCCTGGGTTAGGTTATATATTAAAACTATGTTTTTCCGATTGTTTTTGATGTTGTTTGAACGAAATTAACCTTCGTTTTTATCGCAAATCACTACCTTCTGTGGTTATAGTGGGGGGGGGTCTATCTCAGAAACTAGTGATTTCCGATTGAAACGAAGGTTATATTCGTTCAAACCGCATCAAAAATCATTAGAGAAACATAGTTTTGATTTACAAAACCTGTACTCTACATTTGTAAAAATTTACCCCAAGTTTTACCAGGAAATTTTCTGATTAGTTATTTAATTTATTCCAGTACTTCAACCTTATTTAAGTTTTTAATCCAGGGAATTTCCCGGGATCCCGGCATTGCAAGTTTTTGAATCTCGTTTCCCGGGATTAAGAAAAGAACTGGAAATGCTCACCCCTAATACGAATTGAATAAAGCTAAACACCTCTCGAAAACCCAAAATCTTTCGTAAATTTACGATTTGTGGGGATACAAACTAAATGCATAAACACTGTCGATATTATTCATTTTTTAACCAAACCACCTTTTTAAATCTTCCGACATTTCTGGTCTAAGATATCTAAACGAATTTTGGATAAATATTTATTATTACACCGGTCTCCGGTAGAAAGTTTTAAAAGTTGGTTTTCAATGTTTTTCAATGTGCTGAATTAAAAAATGATACTCATTTCCGTCGCAAATGATTTGTTAAAGAGTTATTGAAGCTTAAAGCTTTTAAAACTTTCTACCCTTTTTTACCTGGGGAACCCCCAGTAGGAACCCGGACTTTTTGGGTGGGGAGAATCACAAAAACGAGTGGTTTCCGAAGACTTTGAAAGTCAGATTAATACAAAACACATCAAAAACCATAGGAAAAACAAATTTCACCTTCAAAATTGGCCGGGTAATTTTTTACTATCAGTCCGGTCTCTGGAAACAAAATAAAGTTTACCATAAGACTCTCTACATTTTTTTAAACAACTTTTATTAAGTACAATATGAAGGCAAATGCCGATTAAAACTATAAAATTAATGTTAAGAAATTATTTTTTTGAGCGATAAAATCGCTCAAAAAATAAATTTCTTAACATAATTTGTAGCTTTAATCGGTATTTGCCTTCATATTGTACTTAATAAAAGTTGTTTAAAAAAAATGTAGAGAGTCTTATGGTAAACTTTATTTTCAGTTTCCAGAGACCGGACTGATAGTAAAAAATTACCGCAACAAATCGAGTCATTGAACAAGTATCACAAAAATTGGAGCTATTGAAGAATAGGGACCCCAGCCTTCTTTAGTTAGGCTTATAAGGCTCACTAACTAAAATATCACGACCTAACCTAACCAAACGTTAGGTTAACTGTACGCCCTTGACGATTGGTTAGGTTAGGTCATGATATTTTCGTTAGTTAGCCTTATAAAGCTAACTAAAGAAGGCTGGGGTCCCTATTCTTCAATAGCTCGATAAACTAATTAGGCCTACAAAGAGTATGAGTTACCTACATCAAATATATACTGTAGTTATTGACGTACCTGAAATTAATCCTGACTGCAGAAACTTTCTTAATAATCTACAACAGAATCAATAAGCACAGCTGCTAAAAAAAGTCACAAAGCGTGAGCCAACAAAGTTTGAACATAAGCTCTTTCTTTCACAACTTCTCTGGAACTCCGGACGAGACTGAACTTACAGTATCTTCTACAAAAAAAAAAAAAAAAAAGTGGGTTTACTCACACACGTTTCGAATGGTTGGTTAGTAATTAATATTTCTGTTATTTCTTTGTATCATCATCATATATTTTTGTATATACATTTTTATACATATATCTTCTCTAGAAGTTAATAAAATTGAGAGGATTTAAACAGAATCAAAGAGCAATTAGGTTTCTAGAGGTTTCTGGAGTATTTGGATGCTTAACCTCCTCCGCGTCAAATGATGTATCGACCCATGATTCGGTTTCAAAGTTAGTGTGAAAAATGCTCTGTATGAAATGGTCCCCAATTAACCCACCCTAATATCTCCAGTCGACCTGTAAAGTAGGTTAAGCCTACCCTTGTAGGGGTCAGCCTAGAGATTCCAGAAATGGTCCAGAGCGGGAGTAAATTAAGGTCCACAGGAGGATTCCTCACCAAATTAGGTTTGGGTAATTTACCTTAGCCTTTGTTAAGCTATGAGTTGATGCTAGGTCTTAGACCACAATGTAGGCCTAAGTTAACTGGACCTAGTTTAAACGTTATCACTAAACTGGGGCTTAGAAATACAATTGTTCACTTACTGAGTGTTATTAGATAAGTGCTGGTCTCCTTAGTCAGGTCTGATCTTCTTCTTGGAGTCTTTCTTCTAGTTGCTTAATTTAGGTGAGCGCACTTGCTGGTTCTACGCTCTTCCGTTTCAAGTCTCTTGGCTCGCCATGCCGCTCTTCATCTATGTGGTTTGTTTTCGGCTTTTTCCCCCTCAGCATCTTTTTTGTTTGTTGTTTGATTGGTAATGTGTTTCAATACTACAAAGCACGCTCTATCATACAGTATATAAATACTAGTGTGGAGAACAACTCTAGTGAGCTACCAATTGGTTTCACCCACCCAGTCATTGACATAAAAGGAGTTTAATAATTGTTAAATTAACTACCTACCTACTCAGTACACCATTTTCTTTACCTCCCAACTACCCACACGTATCAATTTTCCATATTAAGTTGTAGTCCTCTTTTTCAGGACTTTTACTGTTAGTTTGGAGGATGAATCATTACACTCATTATTATTATTATCACTAGCTAAAGATGGGCCCATTTAGCTGGACTTGCGGTGCTGGGACGTTCGGCCCCAGTAATTGGGGGAACCTGCAGCCTCATCTGATTCCAGACATTTATATAAACAGGAAAAAGGAAATGGAAAAAATATTCCTGTTTTAAATAATTATATTGCCTTATTTTAACATAGGCCTAAACGCCAACTCTAACATACATCTAACCTCAACACCTCATTTTAATAATCGTCAGTTTAAATAGTCTGTGGACGTTTCTAAAAAATTCCATCTACGTTTGTGAAATCGAGAAAAGTCATTTGGCGTTAAGATTCGGTATAACACATCCACCAAACTCGATACTGATATTTATACAGCGAGATAAAGCGAAAACAAACAAGAAAACTTTATTCTCTACTAATTTTGCCGGAAAATATCGAAACATTTACTTTCGAAATTATTAAATTTTGGCGCCATTATTCACTCGTCAAACCATCTCGTCCTGTGTGTATGTAGTCATGTTATCATTAGCCAATCAGCGGCTGCCCCATTGTCACGTGATACCCCCGCGCAGGTCCAGCGGCTGAAATTTGAATTCAACAGTCGCTTTAAATGGCTCTCTGTGATAGAAGCTTCCACCCCGACTGGGACGTCATCTAGGCCTAGGTTAGCTTAGGGTACTGCTTACCTTTCTGGGCCCCGAATTCATTATGGGGTACCCATGCCCGGTTAGGTCAACTGTATGTCCTTGACAACTGGTTAGGTTAAGTTGTGTTATTTTCATTAGTTTTAATGAAAATATCACGACTGGTCCTAACCTGGGCCTAGATGACGTACCACTCGGACTGGATTAGGTTAGATTACTTTTGCCGGAATATTACTGACGAGAATAGTTTTTTCTGGTTTATTTAATGCTGTTTCAATTGATTCTGGCCTTTTTAGCCTTCAAATTCCCTGCTCTTCAAAGCCTTGTGTCGGGGGGGGGGGGGGGGGGGGGTATCTCTATAGCGGGTGCATTTGCGGCAAAAATGAAGGTCAGATTCAATTGAAACAGCATGAAATACACCAGAAAAACCTATTTTCGTCAACAGTTTGGGTGGATGTGTTCTACCGAATCTTTACCGAAGTTGGTGAAAGAAAGAGCCTTATGTTCAAATTTTGTTGGCTCATGTTTTGTGACGTTTTTTAGCAGCTGTGCTTATTGATTCTGTTGTAGATTAAGAAAGTTTCTGCAGTCAGGATTAATTTCAGGTACGTCAATAACTACATATTTGATGTAGGTAACTCATACTCTTTGTAGGCCTAATTTGTTTACCTTGGATAAATATTCAAAGAAACTTAATTTTCAATTCTTGTAGAAATTAAATTTATTTTCTCTAATTCTCTCCTTTGAGGTGAGAGACCGCCAAGAGTCACAGCTGCAGTGGTTCAACATTGAAGTTTAACATGGAATTTGTTAATACGAAACAATTGTATGCATTTATGATGCTGCCTCAATACAAAACCTTCTTCGTTTCTAAATTATATTTCTCACCGACTGTTTACTACTATCAGTGTTGTTAATCTAGAAATAGCATTTGCTTCAGATATAACAATGCCATGCCAGTAGTATCCATTCGGCTGTCGTCCATTTGCCAATTGGAAATATTCTATTCTAGGCAGTGACGTATGAGACCTACAGATACCCATCAATCTGGTAATGTATTAAAATTTAATATGCATTAAAACACTTTTTCTATTCATAAACCGCCTATATATGTATTTAATATCAAGTTTTTGGTCTGTCTGTTATAACAAAATATCTGAATTGTTCAATATTAAATGTAAATAAATAAAATATCAATGAATTTGGAATTTGCTCAGAGCGCAATAATGTGTCTACCAAATGCTCTGTTCGTTCAGGATCACAAGCTTGCCACCATTTTTTTATTAATTTCATTAATATAATCTCCTCCTTGAATTTATATTTACTTGTTCATTTATGTTTCCCTAGTAATATGTAAACCAGTGTGATGAATGAAAATATTGTTCTAAAGACATTGACAATGAGTCAACCAACCAATCAGCGCTCACTCACTGAACAAACATTCATTCATAAAATGTTACAATCGTTCGTAGTACACACAAAAATATATGACAGATGTCTCTCTTCTCAAGAGTGTCCGAAGAATAAGGATTGCAACTGTACGTGATACTAACTTCTCAGAATTATCAGTTTGAACTGTTCTTAACCTTTCTCTTTCGTGCTATTATTTTACACCCGTACGAGCGTGTTGTGGATAAGACACATTTATGTCAGCAAAGCGCTTACAAGGCGGGTAAATAAGAAACAAAAATACAACTAAATTAATTTTTTATTTATTGCAGGTACAAATGAAATCATCACTACCAGTAATGAATCAACCCGCTCGCAAGCAGGAACACCTTAGACCTCACCGTACCCACTGCGGAGTGGGTGATACTGCTGTATAGTTTTATAAATGCGTGGAATTTGACCAAACTCTTATTAATGAAGTTGTTCGAGTGAAACAGTATGATTATAGTACTAAAACTGCATACTGTCACCAACGGAAATAAGTTGCTTCTCCCCTGCAGTCTTACAAGAAAAATGAAGATTACTGAAAGACCTCATTTTCAATATCTCCACCTTATAAATTAGCCATTAATGCATCAAGTTTAGATATTCGGCTGATCTTTTAGTTTGTTTTCTAACAATGACTTAAATGATGTGTAGTGTTGACCATAGTACTTTGACTTTCTGAAAGGAGATCTTTCAATATTCGTCTCGCCAAATGTAAACGCTCTTGTAAGACTGGCGTGAAGCACCTTATTTCTACGAGTGATAAGTGCGTAAATTTAGTACTGTATATACTCATACACCACAAGAATTTCCTGAATAATATTTATAACAATATACAGGGTGTACATAAAGTCAGGATTATTTTTGTGAAGCACTTGGAAATTATATGGAATTCAATCATAAAAGATAAAGTGGTAACATTTATTAAATAATTAAGAGTAGGATTCGACGTGACGCCCATCAGTATCCCTGCACAGCTCAAATCGTTCCGCAGCATTTCTAAACACATTCTGGAGCATTTGCGGGGTTATGTCATCTGCAGCAGTTCGTATACGTGTACGTAAGTTTACAAGACTCTTAATCTTCGTCTGATAGACGTGCGATTTGATAAAGCCCCATGCAAAGAAATCTAAAGGGGTTAAATCTGGTGATCTCGCTGGCCAAGGTCTGTTGCTTCCGCGTCCGATCCAGCGATTTGGAAAACGTCCATTTAGATAATCCTGAACAATTTTGGCATAGTGACAAGGGCACCATCATGTTGATAGACGACGGGGATAGGATTGTTAGTACCGTCGTCAATCAACATGATGGTGCTCCTTGTCACTATGCCAAAATTGTTCAGGATTATCTAAATGGACGTTTTCCAAATCGCTGGATCGGACGCGGAAGCAACAGACCTTGTGTCGCGAGATGACCAGATTTAACCCTTTAGATTTCTTTGCATGGGGCTTTATCGAGTCGCACTTCTATCAGACGAAGATTACGAGTCTTGAAAACTTAGGTACTCTACACACATGAATACTACCATAATATCATACTTAAAAAATCAGTATAACAAATATAAATACTACTGTAAAATGAACCTTAAAAAATCTTTGTAACCAATATTGTTTGGCCAAACACAAAAAAACTTCGTACATATACCTACCTCTGGCGAGGCTCTAACACGTGCCGTGGGCGCTACCGCAATAGAACTAAATAAATATCTGAAATAGTCTTTAGACAATGGCCACAGGATTAATGATCATGCGGTCAACTTCACGTCTGGCAACGTTCGTGCTATTTGTAAGCTAATGAAATTAATTATTATTATTATTATTATTATTATATTATTATTATTATTAACTCTCTCTCTCTGTATCTCTCTCTCTCTTTAATATACATCCGATAAAAAAAAGAAAGAAAGAATATAAATTCGATAAAAGTAAACAAGAAATCACTCCGTTTCCGGTAAGAAACGAGTCATCCACGCATTATGACTCATAATAGTGACGTCAGTTGCTATTAATAGATTTGTGCGTGTGTGTTTTTTTTCCTAGGTAATACTAGAGGAAAAAAACACAGATACAGGGTAATCCAAAAAATGAAATCTCCTTGACGGATACAAAGTGATGGAGCGGATATGACTCACGATTAAAGGTACATTCTATATACAGATCATATTCAGTCTTTAAACTGTTAGTACCTTAGAATAAACATGATGGTGCTCCTTGTCACTATGCCAAAATTGTTCAGGATTATCTAAATGGACGTTTCCAAATCGCTGGATCGGCGCGGAAGCAACAGACCTTGGCCAGCGAGATCACCAGATTTAACCCCTTTAGATTTCTTTGCATGGGGCTTTATCAAATCGCACGTCTATCAGACGAAGATACGAGTCTTGAAAACTTACGTACGACGCGTATACGAACTGCTGCAGATAACATAACCCCGCAAATGCTCCAGAATGTGTTAGAAATGCTGCGGAACGTTGAGCTGTGCAGGGATACTGATGGGCGTCACGTCGAATCCTACTCTTAATTATTTAATAAATGTTACCACTTTATCATTTTATGATTGAATTCCATATAATTTCCAAGTGCTTCACAAAAATAGATCTGACTTTATGTACACCCTGTATATTCGAACAGCCGTAATTATTTCCTGTATTCCATTCTCCAAATGAAGTCAAAGTTGAAATATATTATGAAACCGACATCGAATCCTTTCGTGTACAAGTACTCCCCCACTTCATTCACAATCTTGAACGTGATTCTCTCCAAAAAAATTAGTTCGTATTGTAAAGTTCTCCTATTGATCAAAGTCTTGTAGATGTTCAATATGGAGCCATGAACTATTTTCGGATGAGGATTGTCCGTTCCAGAGCCAGTTTAGATGTACAGGGTGTTTATGAAGTCCCTATTTATTTCAGTGAAAACTTAGCAAAAAGGGTAAAATTCAATAACAATATAATATATGCTTAAGCATTCATTAAATATATACCTTCCGATTCTACATGAGCACCATCAGTATCTCTACAGAGTTCGAATCTGTCAGCAGCATTGCGGAACACATTTTGGAGCATAACAGCGATTATTTTTAAACTGCTGTTACTATACGAGCACGTAAATCTTACAGATCTGTAACCCTCGTTTGCTAGACGCTTGAGTTGACAAAGCCCCATACAGAGAAATCCAAGGGCGTTAGGTCTGGAGATCGAGCCTCCCAGGGCCTGTTGCCTCCACGTCCGATCCACCGATTTGGAAATCGTTCATTTAGGTACTTCCGAAAAATGTTCGCGTAATGACAAGGTGCCCCATCTTTTTGAAAGACGACGGTGTTTAAAATGCCATCTGAATGAAACTGGGACATTTACGTGCTCGTATCGTAACAGCAGTTACAAAAATAACCCCTGTCATGCTCCAAAATGTGTTCCACAATGCTGCTGACAGAATCGAACTCTGTAGAGATACTGATGGTGTTCATTTAGAATCATATGCTTAAGTATTCATTAAATGTATGACTTCTATTATATTGTTATTGAATTTACCCTTTTTATTAAGTTTTCACTGAAATAAATACATGGTGTTTATAAAGTCCCCAAGTTCGAATGGATTATATTCAAGTAGGTGGCTTGCGAGGTCTGTACTTGTCCGACCAATAACTGCTGAAGATCCAGTCTTATTTCGACGCTGAACTGGGCTTCGTCACTGAAATAAGAAAATAAAATTTAAATTACTACTCCCTCACGACTTCTCATTAATGCGCATAGATTCCATATCTTTTAGTAAAATATCCCTTACTATAGAGTTGCACCGATACCAGTATTTTGGCCGATACCGATACCGATACAGATACTACAAAAAAGTGCCGATACCGATACTTTTTAATTAATAGTTTTAAAATTGATTATTAATAAAAGTTCAAGTAAATGATATAATATCTCAATTAACTTAAAATGCCTTTCCCAATCCCAACTTAGGGCCTTGGCCCTAAAGCCATTACTAATAAAGTTAGGAGATGTAAATTTAATGTTGTATAAAAATATTTTAAATTAAATTAATACAAAGATGATAATTTTATAACTTATTACTGTAAACTATATATCATAGACTGGTATATTGGGGTACATACAGTAAAAGTACTGCTATCACTGTAGGCTGGTCTAGCTTACTTGGGCCCTATACCATTATTAATACATAAGAATTGTAAATTATTTACCAGAAATATTTTTTATTTTATCAATATATATTGAAATAAAATTAAGAAAAAGAAAAATATATATATATATCTTATTATATAAAGTTCTAAACCAATGAATGCATATAATGGTAGTGTATTATCAATAACTTTACACACGAGATTCAAGCATTCAAGCAACTGAATGGTTTATTATGATTATGCATGCCGCGATTGCCGCGTGGTGCCATCTATGAACAACTTTACAAAACTTTCATTTTACTAAAAAACTATTACTGTAATTTGAAATGTATATTTATATAATACTGTATTACTGTATTGAATATTTGTAATTTGTATAGGGGCCTATAGTTACATTTTATGATTTTTTGTTTTGTTAGTAAATGTAAACATTGCTAATTTTGATAAAATATATATTAAACAACTAAATAAGATATTACCGTATAATAATAAAAAATTTAATTTTATATAAAATAAGATAATTTCTTCAAAAAACAGTAATTCAAAGTATCGGTATCGGTTTTCAGAACAGTATCGGCCGATACCGATACTTTGTGAAAAGTGGCCGATACGGCCGATACGATACCGATACATCGGTGCAACTCACCTTACTACCTAGTAAGAAAATGAGAGGCAGTTTCATTTGAAGTGAATATTAAATCTACATTATGTAAAAGCATTTATATTCTTATTTTTCAGTATAGACGCAATCAAACTCGCGTCATACTAACTAACAAAGAAATAATGAGGGGTCACGCGTCTTAAGGTACCTAAGCGCCACCACAGGCAAAAACGTGTTTTGATGGATATCACCATTTTCACCTTTCCTCTATCGCGTGGTTTGGGTTATAATGACCTTACGACATAGAAGTATGGTTGAAAACCTTATGAAGCGAACTACTTTTTTCACCTCTATCGCCAGCCCCAAAAGTTCACCCAAAGTTCGGCATAAGAAGAAAAAAAAAAAAATATATATATATATACAGTACAAATATAATATATATATAATATATATATAATATAAAAATCTATTCCAAAAACTCATCAACATCTTCATTAACATAACGGATCAAGTAAAGATAAGCACCCCCAGCCTTCTTTAATTAGCTTATAAGGCTAACTAACGAAAATATCACGATCTAACCTAACCAACCGTTAAGTCAACTGTACGCCCTTGACGATTGGTTAGGTTAGGTCGTGATATTTTCATCAGTTAGCCTTATAAGGCTAATTAAAGAAGGCGGGGGTGCTTATCTTTACTTGATCCTAACATACTTAGAACTCTAATTTAGCCAAAAATGAACTTTTTAGCTCAATTAATAACAGAGATACTATTGCGAGAATATTGCTGAAATTGGAGGCGATTTCTGACGAATTTAATTTTGACGCTTAGGTACCTTAAGACGCGGGACCCTCAATTATATTCTAACGTAAAAGCAGATTTACTCCACAACGTCATTCCGACTTTCGGTCAAATTATTCGGTTAGGAAATATTGGAATCATTTAGCGCCTTTACCATAGATGGGAATTAATTAAAGCAAAAAACTACTCCCAACAAGATCCCACACTTCGTTCTTTTTTAAGTTAATGTAGATCATAGATGAAAAAAGGCTACATTTCAAATTATTAAGCAGATTACATTTTCTCTGTTTTGAAAAGCTTTTCACCGATTCCAATGAAATTTATAGTAAATAATAATCATATATAGCAGCATTGATGGTATTTATTTCGATAAAAATATTTATAATTAAAATGTCGTTTTATTGAAAAATAAGGTGTTCCAAATTATTAAGCAAGTGGTCTATTTACAGATCTAAATGGTGAAAATCGGTAAGAAGAAGGATTTGGACTTCAACTGAGAAAAGGAAAAATTGTTAAGCTACTCGCTGAAAATATCAAATCCATTGAAATTACGAAGCAGCTAGGCAGGGATCATCAAACTGTAAAGAAGTTTGTAGCGGAGGGTACCACACTGAGGTAGCGAAGTGATAAAGGAGCTGTAAGAAAAGTGACAAGGCGGCAGATATTTGTAATCAAACGCGAAGTTCCAAAGCATTCATTGTCCTCGAGTAAAGAGTTTTTGAGCAGCTTGGCATATATAATGTACCAAGAACATCTCTATGTAAAATCCTCCAAACAATTGGCAAGACGTGTAAACCTACAATTCAGCCACCATTAACACCCAGGCACAAGCAGTAGCGTGTTGAATGGGTGCTTCAGTACATGAAAACAGATTTTAAGACTATTGTTCACTGGTCTATCTCTACTATGGAACGAGGTTTCCTTTTAGAAAGTTTGTGTAAGACTGGGCATTCATTTTTACACTATCGAGCACTGTGTGGGCCAACAACTTCTTTGCCTGACAATCCTGCTCAAAACATGACACCACCTCCACGCTATTGGCGTCAATCTCGATGATGGGTTGCTGAGAGTCAGTCTCTACCCTCTTGACCAACCATCAGGTCCATCAAGGGTTGCTCTGCATTCATCTGTGAAAAATAATCTTAAAATCTGTTCATGTACTGAAGCACCCATTCAACACGCTGCTTCTTGTGCCTGGGTGTTAATGGTAGATGAATTGTAGGTTTACACGTCTTGCCAATTGTTTGGAGGATTCTACAGAGATGTTTTTGGTACATTATATATGCCAATCTGCTTAAAAACCTCTTTACTCGAGGACAATGGATGCTTTGCAACTTCGCGCTTGATTACAGATCTCTGCCACCTTGTCACTTTTCTTATAGCTCCTTTATCACTTCGCTACCTCAGTTTAGTACCCTCCGCTACAGTTCGATGATCCCTGCCAAGCTGCTTCGCAAATTTCAATAGATTTGATATTTTCAGCGAGTAGCTTGACTTTTTCTTTTCTCAGATCATCAAATCCTCCTCCTTACCCATTTTCACCATTTAGATCCGTAAATAGGGAGGAGCATGTTATTACGTACAAGAGTGGAGGCAGAACATCGCAAATTGATTTCATACTGTATAGGAGGGCGCAATTGGCCGAGGTGAGGGACTGCAAAGTTATTCCAGGAGACCATGTGACGCCACAACACCGGTTGGTAGTCATGGATGTGATGTTGAAAAGAGGAAGAAAGACCCGAGGAACAACACTGAGGAGAATTAGGTGGTACAAACTGAGAGAGGAGGGGAAGAAACGGGAATTTAGAGAGAGAGTGTTGAGTGAAATCCATGTTGATGAACAGAATGTACAGGATTGGTGGATACATAATGCGAATGTCATGAGAACGGCAGGTAGAGACATATTGGGGGAAACATCAGGTAAAGTGTGATAAGATAAGGAAGGATGGTGGTGGAGTGATGAGATCCAAAGAGCACTACGAAGTAAGAGAGAAACTAAGAAGTTATGGGAAGAATCGAGGAGTGAAGAGTGTAAGGTGGTATATAAAGAAGCAAAGAAACAGGCAAAGAGAGCAGTGGCGAGAGCAAAGGCGGAGGCATATCGGCAGATGTATGAGGATTTAGAGGATCGTGAAGGAAAAGAAGATATACAGATTGGCTAAGAGCAGAAATAGAGCGACAAAAGACTTTACACAGATAAAACAAATTAAGGGAAGGGAGGGGGCGGTACTGCAAAGAGATGAAGAGATAACGGATAGATGGAAGGAATATTTGAGGAATTATTAAATAAAGAAAACCCAAGATCCTTCTATGAGGATGGATTACAAATGTAGCTATGACAGAACAAGTGGGGAGGATGGAAGTGAGTCGTGCTCTGAATAGGATGAAAAATAACAAAGCGACTGGCCCAGACGAGATACCAGCCGAGGCATGGAAGGCACTGGGAGATGAAGGGGTGGATCTGGTGTGGGACCTAATGCAGAAGTTGTTTGACCAGGAGGTGATTCCGGATGAGTGGCGGACCAGCATCATAGTGCCTATATTCAAAGAGAAGGAGATGTACAAGATTGCACGAATTATAGAGGGATCAAGCTAATATCACATACAATGAAGATATGGGAGCGAATAGTGGAGAGTAGGTTGAGAGACGAAGCGGAAGTGTCAGTGGAACAGTTTGGATTTATGCCGGGAAGGAGAACGACAGATGCAGTTTTTGCATTGAAACAGTTGGCAGAGAGGTACAGAGAGGGGCAGAAGGCGTTGCACATGTTTTTATTGACTTGGAGAAGGCATATGATAGGATACCACGGCAGGAAATTTGGAGATGCTTAAGGGAAAGATGGTACCGGAGAAGTATGTTAAACTGATCAAGGGGATGTACAGGGCAATAACAACTAAGGTGAGGAGTAGCGTGGGTGTGTCAGAAAGCTTTGGGGTGGAAGTTGGTCTGCACCAAGGATCAGCTTTGAGCCCCTTCCTTTTCAATGTGGTATTCGATGTGTTGACGGACAGGATTAGAGGGGAGGCGCCCGCCGTGGTGCATGATGTATGCAGACGATGTTGTGTTGTGTGTTGAGTGGGGAGACGAAAGAGGAGGTGGACCAGCAGTTGGAAAATTGGAGAGAGGCGTTGGAAAGTAGGGGGATGAGAATTAGCCGAAAGAAGACCGAATATATGAGATGTGATGTGCAGCAGGACCGAGGAGGGGAAGTGACTGAGTGGAGAGCATGTTAAGACGGTGGAGTATTTTAAATACTTGGGGTCAACAGTGGATGCAGAGGGGGGAGCAGAGAGAGAGATAACTGTAGAATACAGTCGGGGTGGAAGAACTGGAGAGACGTATCAGGGGGCTCTGTGATAAGAGGGTCCCAGTGAAACTGAAGGGAAAGGTATTCAAAACAGTGGTGAGGCCGGCAATGTTGTACGGAATGGAGACTGTGCCAATGAAGAAGAGCAATGAAAGAAAAATCGATGTGGCTGAAATGAAGATGTTGAGATGGATGTGTGGAGTGACGAGGAGGGATAGGGTCAGAAATGAGCATATAAGAGGAACAGTGAAGGTGGCGGAAGCATCTAAGAAGGTGCAGGAGGCCAGGCTGAGATGGTATGGACACGTCAGGAGAAGAGAGGAGGAGTATGTGGGGCGCAGAGTGCTGGAGATGGAGTTGCCGGGACGGAGAAGAAGAGAAGACCGAAGACGAGATGGAGGGACTGTGTGGTGGCGGACATCAGGGAGAAGGACTTGAGGAGGACGCGGTATACGACAGAGGAGAGTGGAGAAGACGAACCAAAAACAGCGACCCATGTAAAGATGGGATAATAAGCTGCGGAAGAAGAAGAGATCCGTAAATAGACCACTTGCTAATAATTTGGACCACCATATTTACAATAAAACTAGATAATTATTTAATTCTAAAAATATTTTATTGAAATCCATACAATCAGTGCTACTATATATAATATATATATATATATATATAGAGATATATATATATATATATATATAACACAAACTCAGAATGATTCCCTGAGAACATTATATGTTAAACACAGACCGTGCATGGAACAAGGAACTCTTCTGGGAAAATTAAATCCACTATAGTCCGAATAAGTAATGGTAAATGACAAATACCATAGTTTTTTCCTTTTCATTCATTTTAGCCCGACGTGGGCAACGGGTCTCTCGCAAAGAGATCCCATAAATATAGCTTCCCTCACCAGATCTGCAAAGCAGCTATCTGCTTTGCAGATAGCTGGTGAGGGAAGCTATATTTATGGGATCTCTTTGCGAGAGGACCCGTTGCCCACGTCGGGCTAAAATCATGAAAAAGGAAAAAACTATGGTATTGTCATTTACCATTACTTATTCGGACTATAGTGGATTTAATTTTCCCAGAAGAGTTCCTTGTTCCATGCACGGTCTGTTTAACATATATATATATATATATATACAGGGTGGGCGGAAAGTAGCTCCCTATTTTGGATTGGTAAAAAAATACGTATATTATCCATTTATTTCAGAAGAAATAATATGAAAAGGTAGGCATACATGGTAGGTTTTCTCTAAAATTAAGGAGCTACTTTCCGCCCACCCATGTAGATATATATAGTGATTATTTACTATAAATTTCATTGAAATCGGTGAAAACCTTTGAAAACATTGGAGAAAATGTAATCTGCTTAATTTGGAACGTAGCATAGTTCGGAAGAACTAAATACACGCAAAACAATGTTATGAACTTAAATTGGATTCTATTATTACAGTGGAATATGTAATGTAATGTTTACTAATGAATGAATTACGTTCGTCTGCCCTTGTGTAAAACAGTTCTCTCCGTCGATGGGTGGGTATAACGCGATAAACCATGGAAAATGGAGTTCATCGTATGTTGCAATAGATTCTATGTGGTAAAAGTACCTACAAAAATAAATTTACACACACACACACACCTTTTCCAGGGATGGGGGGAGTATATTGGCTACAAGGTCAGTGTAGACCAGTACATATATACAGACTTTCGTATCGACTGCACATTCCTACAAAACCATTACTATTTGATATAGCAACTATTATGTAATGCTGTGCCTGCTATAGAGCTGTATCCTAATCACAATCACCTAATAGTCAAACCAAAGCATACCATCGTATTTGAATTCACACATTAGAGAAGAGCATATTTCTCAACAAGGAAGTTCCCAATAATTAACGTTCTTTCTCATCCCAGATAAGAATGTCCTTGATTTTACTCTTCGTTACTAAGGTATGAATCGGAGATCCAAAAGATTTGTTTTTCTGTAAAAGAAGTCTTGCTTCATCGTGCTCAGTAGTATAGCCGCAAAAGGGTAGAGTGCAGGAATGTTGCAATTTAGTACGTAATGTTGCAAAATGGGGTGGGGTGTTGCAAAGGGGGGGGGGGTGTTGCAAAGGCGATGAGGGTGTTATGCAACATGCTGCAAAGGGGGGTGGGGGGGTGTTGAAAAAAAATCCTGCAAAGGGGGGGGGGATGCTGCAGGTGCGAAACTTGGAGGCGGCGTTATCCCCCAAGAGAAAGGAGAGAAAGGAGGAGAGGTGTTCACCTGGCAGGAGCCAAGTGCATATTAAGACTTCAGCCGAGTAGGCGTTGTCTTATAGGCTCTAATCAGCCAGTTGGCTTAGAAGGAGCCAAGGGGGGAGGTAAACCTGAAGGGGGGAGAGAGAGAAAGAGAGAGTATCGGCCTTTGTTGCCGATTGCAATGGCATGCAACTTGGAGGCGGAGTTCTCCCCAAGCTATTTTCGTATACCTACCTAAGAGGCCTCTAAGGGGTTTTCCCAAAGGTCCAGAAAGAGAAAGGACCAGAGGTCCTTGCTCGGCTGGGAGCCGAGCTTGAATGACTCCATCATCAGCCTCTCGCTCTTTTATAGACCTCTAATCCGGCTGAGTTGTCAGATAGCGCCATGTATTTAATAGAAGGCTGAGTTGCCAGATAGCAATATTTATTAAATTAAACCATATATTAATCAAAATACCACAATATATTTATATGATGGTCGTTAATCAATACAGAATTTCTTTTAATTGTTGGAATTAAGAAGATTCATCTGTTTATTAAATAAATAATTTAAACACACGCTCTTTACACAATAAATCACTTAATTCCTATTTTATTATAAATACCACAATTGAATAACAGTGGGAAAAACGAAAGGAAAAGAAACCTTACGAAGAAAGTGAAATAAACCAAAACACACGGTCGTCCTCCCTCATTCCCCCCCAAACCCCTCACCCATCTGTGTTTGTATATATATCAGGGTGTTTGAAAACTTTCTGTACAAATGTAATGGGGGATAGGCAACACCAAGACAAACCCTTTTCGTCTATAAGTGTATGTCGCTGACGTCACCATTCGGCGCGAGAGGGCGCGCTGCAATTGGCTAAAAGTGAAGTGGGCTAGACTCGCGCTTGCCGCGGGCATTCTTAAATCGGACATAGTACGCGTAACATGGAGCGCTTCACGACTGCTGAGATGGCTGACATGCATATGGTGTATGGGGCTGCCAATGGAAACGGAAGAGCTGCTGTGAGTTGTACCGACAACGCTTCCCAAACAGACGTGTGCCAAACCACCAAACGTTTGCGCATTTGCATCGGCGACTGCGAGAAACTGGAACATTCCATGCAAACATGCATGACACTGGTCGGGAGAGAAACGTGCGCACTCCTGACATGAAGAAGAAATCCTACGGCGATTTGAAGACAATCCAGCGCAAGCACGCGAGGTGTTGCACGTATCCTCGGTGTGAACCACGACCTGGTCTGGAGAGTGTTGCACGAGCAGCAGTTACATCCGTTTCATCGTCGGAGAGTCCAGGTATTACAAACCCGTGTAGCATGTGGATTTGCGTGCGCCCACACGTGAGAATTGTGCATGTTAAACACACCCTCACGTGTAAAACAGGCCTCATCTGAGAACAGCACATAAGCCGGAAAATTAGGCTGCACCGCTGTCTGCTGCAGAAACCAGCGTGCGAATTCCACGAAGAGGGTAATCCCGAGGTTGTAATGCCTGGACTCTCTGACGATGAAACGGATGTAACTGCTGCTCGTGCAACACTCTCCAGACCAGGTCGTGGTTCACACCGAGGATACGTGCAACACCTCGCGTGCTTGCGCTTGGATTGTCCTCAAATCGCCGTAGGATTTCTTCTTCCATGTCAGAAGTGCGCACGTTTCTCTCCCGACCAGTGTCATGCTTGTTTGCATGGAATGTTCCAGTTTCTCGCAGTCGCCGATGCAAATGCGCAAACGTTTGGTGGTTTGGCACACGTCTGTTTGGGAAGCGCTGTCGGTACAACCTCACAGCAGTCTTCCGTTTCCATTGGCAGCCCCATACACCATATGCATGTCAGCCATCTCAGCAGTCGTTAAGCGCTCCATGTTACGCGTACTACGTCCGATTTAAGAATGCCCGCGGCAAGCGCGAGTCTAGCCCACTTCACCTTTAGCCAATTGCAGCGGCGCCCTCTCGCGCCGAATGGTGACGTCAGCGGACATACACTTATAGACGAAAAGGGTTTGTCTGGTGTTGCCTATCCCCCATTACAATTTGTACAGAAAGTTTTCAAACACCTGTATATATATATATATATATATATATATATATATATATAATAACCGTGTCTATTTAATTTTGTCATTCCTTATATATATTATATAAATGGATTTTCACCTTAAAGTGAATTAAAACATTAAAAAATCACTAAACAATTAAAAGAAACCTTACGAAGATAGGTGATTGTATATATAATAAACGAATGAACAAATCGTGCATACACACACACACACACACACACACACACACACACACACGAGGAAACGCTCCCCGACTCGAATCACATCTGTTTGCCCAGAGGCCGTTTTGAAATGACCACAATTTGACCTTTCTTCCAGTCTACTCGGGATAAACCTCACTTCCCTCCGATTCTTAATTTTGTTGTTGTCTACAATGAGACACATTCTCGAAGCGAAGAAAATGTTTTTATTTACGCGTAATTTGTATGGTGTCATATTCTTAGATAACATCTCTGTTATTGAAAGATATCACACAATTATATTAAATAATAATCAGCGAAAGAAACAAGGTGCATGAGGTGGGCAAACCTGAAAGTACTAACAATTGAATGTAATTAAGTGTTTTCTGTATAAACGTCTGCAAAAAGAACAGCTTCAGAGTTCATTTACACCATGCGTACACTTATCTCGTGTACACAGTTAGTGGGAAATAAAAACGTACCAATGAAACTATAGATTCATTTTTAATTCATTCACACCAAGCGTACACCTATCTCGTGTGTGTGTATAATATAATATATATAATATATATATACATAATAACAGTGGCGGCTCGTGGTAATTTTACTTACGCATGCAGTCACATGCATTACAGTGTAGTACATATTAGATAAGCTGTATTTTGTCTGTTATGGTATTCTTATGAGTTATGTAGTAACCGAGGATAGAACCAATATTATATTAATAATATTAATAATAATTTTAACTTTATTTTTTTAACTTAAATAATAATTTTAAATTCATTGAGTATATTATTTACGCATGCAGTGCATGCCTTGCATTCATTAAGAAGCCGCCCCTGATATATATATATATATATATATATATATATATATATATATATATATAGAAGAAAGAGAGTTTTGTTCATTCTTTTAAAATAAATAAAGGAATGGATATATATATATATATATATATATATATATATATATATATAGGGTGGTACAAATTACAGTAGTAATAATAATTAACTCTTTCTCGCCGAATTGGAAAGCTTTTCACCCGACCTTAGACCTACAGTTTAACGTGGATTCAGAAATAGATCTCGTCAGGGAATGATTGCTCACTATTTCATCGAGATAATTAAAGCTCATATACAGGACCTGCATTGTCTATAAGATCTGTGGAACATGCAGTCTTCAGAAGATGTGAACAGCTGTTCTGTGGATCAGTTCAAGAAATACATCTCGTCAGGGAGTCGTTGCTCATCATAATTTCAACATAACAGGGACATTTGATTATTGATCCGTGGGTAGTATGACCGCAAAACATGCACAATTTTTCTCTTTAGTAATAAAAACAACTAGCTCTTCTGTGGATCAGTTCAAGAAATACATCTCGTCAGGGAGTCGTTGCTCACTCTTCCACATTTCAACATAAGAAACATTTGATTATTGAACCGGATTTAAAATAACAGGATCATTTGATCCGTGGGTAGTATGACCGCAAAACATGCACGATTTTTCTCTTTAGTAATAATAACAACTAGCTCTTCCCCGAATTGTAACAACGGATAAGGTTTTCACTCCACCTTAGACCCACAGTTTAACGTGGAAACCGAATGCTCTTTTCTTTTTAAAAATATAATTAAAGGAATGGATATATTTATAATTTCTTTATTATAAAATGTGGAGCATGCAGTCTTCAGAAGATGTGAACAGCTGTTCTGTGGATCAGTTCAAGAAATACATCTCGTCAGGGAGTCGTTGCTCACTCTTCCACATCATAATTTCAACATAACACGAACATTTGATTATTAGCCAGTTGGCTTAGAAGGTGTAAATGGCTTGTTCATGTCGAGTTGCCAGATACCACTTTTTAATATTATTATGGAGAGGTGCCAGATACCATTGCTCAGGTACACAGTTGCCAGATTGTACCATTTATTTTCTTAAAAGTTGGTTTAGAATTCTGCTAGTAGGTTTAGAAGGCGTAACATGATATAATTAACCAAAAGAATTAAGAAAAACAACATTGCATCATTCTGTTTATTATAAATATATAGAAAATAAATATACATTTGAATGATCAATAATAATAGAAATATGAACGAGGAATATGCATATAATCCGTCAATATAACAGTACAGGAGAAATATACACACACACACACACACACACACAATTATGGAGATATATAGAAAATAAATATACATTTGAATGATCAATAATAATAGAAATGGGGAATATGCATATAATCAAAAAAATATATACACACACACACACAATTATGGATATATATAGAAATAAATATACATTTGAATGATCAATAATAATAGAAATGAGGAATATGCATATAATCCTTCAATATAACAGTACAGGAGAAATATCACACAAATATGTTAAATACATTTCACTTTTTTTTTTCAAAATACTAAACTCGCACTTAATCGAGTCTACAATTACATCATTATTGCTCTGCATTACACAGTATATGCGGCTTAATAATATTTCACCGCTTAAAGTATAGGGAAACCTGTATTCGATATGAAGGGCTTTCATATCGTTCAGTACTATTTTTGTTCCCACTTTACAACCGGTTGGTAAGTCATCTTTAAATACGTCTAGAATACAATGAAAAGCACGCACAAAGAGTTCATCGTTAGTTACATTATTAAACACAAGTTTATAAACACGCTTTTCCAATCGAGGGTTTATTTCTACCGACCCGAGCTTTTCAATCGTGAACTCGTCTTCACTCAACATAGCGGCAATTGAAATAATCTTCTGAATCGTTACGACAACTACGCGTTATATAAAGAAATAGTTCTTCAGGGTGAACGGTGTAGGTGAGCTCAGCCTTGTACCGATCAATTGCTTTGTACCAAAGTTCATGGTATTTCAAAGAGTCTAAACTTTTTAAATAAACGTCCAGCTCTAGACCATTCACACCTTGTTCAGCCCTACACTCGGTAAACCCATCGAGCAGAGCGGTGTATGCGTATTCAAGTACTGTATCAAAATAAAGCATATCCGTAACACGCGCGTCTAATATAGGTTTCAGCTTGCGGAATCCGACGATTTCAAACATTCTGTCGAGGATGAAACGGTATCGCGTAGGAACAAGAGCGTTATTATCAGAAGCATTCTTCCACATCAGCCGTATATCAATGCATGGCCGATCGTTATTTATACACAATGTACATACAACGGCGTATGAGGGTGCGTCACTAATCTGCTCTCTTCTTGTACCTACGTTAGCAGGTATTTTATAACGATCTTCACTCCACTTCTCAACTATCACGAAGATTCTATTCATCTCCTCGACACTTAAATAAACCCGTTTGTTTGGTTGTCTACATTCCGTTTCCAGTACATAGCTAACGGTACCGGATTTACGCCTGAACACACGCAACGATTTCGTCACGGACACATCGTACGAGGCGTTGAGAATGCTGCTCAAAGGAAGTTCCATCGTATTCGAGGAGCGCACGTCCACTCGGTTCAAGCTCTGAGATAACTATGAGCCGTGTGAGGCACGCAGGTAGGTAGGAACAGTTCGATGGGCGGCTGACTCGATGATACGTGAATGGGCTTGTTCGAACTCGTATGATCCGCGAGTCGCACCATAATCGTGCGGCGAATTTTGTACATATTGGGTAGGTGTTTTTCCGGTACAAGAATTAATTTCGGTTTTATCACTACCAGACTACGCACCAGACAGTTTCCCTCAGGATAATTTTCACGAACTAGGCACATTTTATAATGTTTTACTAAACATCTTCACACTCCGGCGCACTATTTGAGAGGACATATGCTCATATTTTTCCTTTCTGCCCAGCAAACGATACTCGTCTCTAAAGTCTGTTAAAAACTCACGCAGGGCACTAGCCACAACCTCACTACGAACCTCATCATGATATACATTAATATAGTGATAAAAATACTTAAGATTGTCCATGATCACGAGATTCACATTTTCAGTCGTAGGGTATGAGTAATCGACATGGTGTAACATGACGTAATACCGCTTGTCACACCACCCATCCACAAGACTCATTATCCATACCTGCTGCTTCTCTTCTGCACGCGTTGTTTCTTTTACTTCACGGTATATGTGAGACTTTATAAAGTTTAGCTCTACAGCATACTTCAGCACATCGTCTGTGCAACGAAAGCCTTCAACGGTCTCACCAGAACATCCGTAGAGTATTTGTACATCTTGCACAATCCAATGTGGTTTTAAAAGAGGCATAGGAGGGGGGAATAGGAAGTTTTTCGGTATCCACCACATCCTGGCACTTTGCTGAATACCATTTCATAAATGGTATTCAGCAAAGTAATAGAAATAAACCCTCGATTGGAAAAGCGTGTTCATAAACTTGTGTTTAATAATGTAGCTAACGATGAACTCTTTGTGCGTGCTTTTGATTGTATTCCAGACGTATTTAAAGATGACTTACGAACCGGTTGTGAAGTGGGAACAAAAATAGTACTGAACGATATGAAAGCCCTTCATATCGAATACAGGTTTCCCTATACTTTAAGCAGTGAAATATTATTAAACCGCATATACTGTGTAATGCAGAGCAATAATGATGTAATTGTAGACTCGATTAAGTGCGAGTTTAGTATTTTGAAAAAAAAAAGTGAAATGTATTTAACATATTTGTGTGATATTTCTCCTGTACTGTTATATTGAAGGATTATATGCATATTCCTCATTTCTATTATTATTGATCATTCAAATGTATATTATTTCTATATATATCCATAATTGTGTGTGTGTGTGTGTATATATTTTTTTGATTATATGCATATTCCTCATTTCTATTATTATTGATCATTCAAATGTATATTTATTTTCTATATATCTCCATAATTGTGTGTGTGTGTGTGTGTGTGTGTGTGTGTGTGTGTGTATATATTTCTCCTGTACTGTTATATTGACGGATTATATGCATATTCCTCGTTCATATTTCTATTATTATTGATCATTCAAATGTATATTTATTTTCTATGTATTTATAATAAAGAATGATGCAATGTTGTTTTACTTAATTCTTTTGGTTAATTATATCATGTTACGCCTTCTAAACCTACTAGCGAATTCTAAACCAACTTTTAAGAAAATAAATGGTACAATCTGGCAACTGTGTACCTGAGCAATGGTATCTGGCAACTCTCCATAATAATGTATACAATGGTATCTGGCACCTCTCCATAATAATGTTAAAAAGTGGTATCTGGCAACTCAACCTGAACAAGCCATTTACACCTTCTAAGCCAACTGGCTAATAATCAAATGTTCATGTTATGTTGAAATTATGATGTGGAAGAGTGAGCAACGACTCTCTGACGAGATGTATTTCTTGAACTGATCCACAGAACAGCTGTTCACATCTTCTGAAGACTGCATGTTCCACATTTTATAATAAAGAAATTATAAATATATCCATTCTTTTAATTATATTTTTAAAAAAGAAAAGAGCATTCTGTTTCCACGTTAAACTGTGGGTCTAAGGTGGAGTGAAAACCTTATCCGTTGTTACAATTCGGGGAAGAGCTTCTTGTTATTATTACTAAAGAGAAAAATCGTGCATGTTTTGCGGTCATACTACCCACGGATCAATAATCAAATGTTCCTGTTATGTTGAAATTATGATGAGCAACGACTCCCTGACGAGATGTATTTCTTGAACTGATCCACAGAACAGCTGTTCACATCTTCTGAAGACTGCATGTTCCACATTTTATAATAAAGAAATTATAAATATATCCATTCCTTTAATTATATTTTTAAAAAAGAAAAGAGCATTCGGTTTCCACGTTAAACTGTGGGTCTAAGGTGGAGTGAAAACCTTATCCGTTGTTACAATTCGGGGAAGAGCTAGTTGTTATTATTACTAAAGAGAAAAATCGTGCATGTTTTGCGGTCATACTACCCACGGATCAATAATCAAATGTTCCTGTTATGTTGAAATTATGATGAATAACGACTCCCTGACGAGATGTATTTCTTGAACTGATCCACAGAACAGATGTTCACATCTTCTGAAGGCTGCACGCGCCACAGATCTTATAGACAATGCAGGTCCTGTATATGAGCTTTAATTATCTCGATGAAATAGTGAGCAATCATTCCCTGACGAGATGTATTTCTGAATCCACGTTAAACTGTAGGTCTAAGGTCGGGTGAAAAGCTTTCCAATTCGGCGAGAAAGAGTTAATTATTATTACTACTGTAATTTGTACCACCCTATATATATATATCCATTCCTTTATTTATTTTAAAAGAATGAACAAAACTCTCTCTCTCTCTCTTTCTTTATATATATATATATATTATATATATATATATATATATATATATATATATATATACACGAGATAGGTGTACGCCTGGTGTGAATGAATTCAAAATGAATCTATAGTTTCATTGGTACGTTTTTATTTCCCACTAACTGTGTACACGAGATAAGTGTACGCATGGTGTAAATGAACTCTGAAGCTGTTCTTTTTGCAGACGTTTATACAGAAAACACGTAATTACATTCAATTGTTAGTACTTTCAGGTTTGCCCACCTCATGCACCTTGTTTCTTTCGCTGATTATTATTTAATATAATTGTGTGTATATCTTTCAATAACAGAGATGTTATCTAAGAATATGACACCATACAAATTACGCGTAAATAAAAACATTTTCTTCGCTTCGAGAATGTGTCTCATTGTAGACAACAACAAAATTAAGAATCGGAGGGAAGTGAGGTTTATCCCGAGTAGACTGGAAGAAAGGTCAAATTGTGGTCATTTCAAAACGGCCTCTGGGCAAACAGATGTGATTCAAGTCGGGGAGCGTTTCCTCGTGTGCGTGTGCGTGTGTGTGTGTGTATGTGTGTGCACGATTTGTTCATTCGTTTATTATATATACAATCACCTATCTTCGTAAGGTTTCTTTTAATTGTTTAGTGATTTTTTTAATGTTTTAATTCACTTTAAGGTGACATCCATTTATATATATATATATATATATATATATATTATATATATTATACAGGGTGAGTCAAAAGTAGCGCCCGATTTCTGTCAGTTGATTGTTTGTTTGCCATTTGTATTACAGTGTACAAGAAGGTAGAAATAAATGAATGACATGTTTATCTAACCATTTATTCGGGGGAAAATTATTACGGAACTGTACCAAGCTGTTTTACTTGCAATTTTCAAAGTGCCCTCCCTCGTGATCGATGTACAATTGCAGCCGAGCAGGCACAGAGTGGCACACACGCCTGCAGAGTTCGATATCAATTTCCTCAAACTTTGCAGTGATTTGAGCCTTCAATTCCTGAATGGTACGAGGCTTTTCACGATAAACAAGGTCTTTCATGAGCCCCCAAAGAAAGAAATCTGGAGGTGTAAGGTCTGGGGAGCGTGCCGGCCACTCGATCGGACCGCGGCGGCCGATCCACTTTCCTGGAAAGTTTTCATCAAGCCACTGACGAACATGACGTCCATAATGAGGTGGAGCTCCATCTTGCTGGAAATAACAGTCCTGATCTTGTACCCTGGGCCAAAAGAAGGTTTGCAGCATATCCAGGTAAATTTCTGCAGTGACAGATCCCTCAAAGAAAAAGGGTCCAATTATCCCTAATGGAGATATGGCTGACCAAACTGTCACGCCAGGTAAATTTACCTCCTTCTCAACTGTCACTCTTGGGTTCTCCGCAGCCCAGTAGACACAATTGTGTCTGTTAATTGTGCCGTTAAGCTTAAAACATGCCTCATCTGACCACCAGATGTTGTCTAGCATTGTGTCCTCTTCGTCAAGTTTAGCTAAGAACTCTTCGCAAAATTGAAGACGGCGGTCGTCATCTCCATCATGAAGGGCATGCAGTAAGCGTGGAATGTAAAGTTTCCATTTTTTTCTGGTGAAGGATACGGATAACACTTGATTGGCTCACTTCCAACTCTGCAGATAAACGGCGAGTTGACTTTTGCGGACTTTGTTCCAGTCTCCTGATGGCTTCTTCAGCCTTAGCTACATTCGTTGCCGTTTTCGGACGACCGGACTTCTTTGCAGTGGCTACCGACCCTGTTGCTTCAAATTTCTCGACAATCAATCGTATGTTTCTTCCCTGGGGTGGGTTAATATCGAATTCCTGTGCCAAATGGCGTGCCGCCATCGTTGGTTGTTCATTACATTTGTAATGTTTCACAGCCGAAATGCGTTGATTCATTGAAAGGTAATTCATGGTTCAATTTGGTGCAAATTCAGTAGCTTTCCAAACTCTCAGCAATAACCTGCAAAACAAAAACAAAAATAAATAAACTAAGAAAATTAATAATCTGCAAGACAATTATTAACAACATGACTTCCCAGAAAGAATCTGACAGCCGAAAAAACAGAAATCGGGCGCTACTTTTGACTCACCCTGTATATATATAATATATATATATAGAGGAATGACAAAATTAAATAGACACGGTTATTATATAGATATATATATATATATATATGAAAATTATTTCACGAAAGTAACACGTGAAAAATATTTATGATGAATAAAACCACGAAGGAAAGGAAACAGAATGGTGCTCAAGCGCTTTCGTCTAATGACATCCTCAGGAACACTGAAGTACATAAAGGGTTACAGCCTATATATAGGTTACAGAAAAAAAAACTACATATATATATATATATATATATATATATATATATATATACACATTATATATATATATACATATATATATATATATATATATATATACACAATAAACGGAGAGATAAAAAAAATTAAAAAATTATTAAACATTAAAGGATTGTGGGAGGAGCATACAAATTTGTAAGGGAAAAACTACCGATTTTTAGCACAAGATTAGCACAAGATCAAATTAATTGTTTCCAACCAATGTTATGGAAAAAAAATACAAATTTATACTGGAAATCTGCCCGGGTTTTAGCACTTTGCCCTTCTTGTTTAGGTTCGATGTATATAAAAATAAATTTAAAAAAATACAAGTTATTTGAGTAGCATAAAAGTTTACCAAAGATTTAGCGTTCTACCCTTCTTATCTAAATCTGTTCTGAAGGAATTCAAAACAAACAGGATCGAGTTGAAAAAGACCTTTGCTTATGTTGAAGTTATTTGTGAGTTGGATAATGGCAGACTCAAGAAATTTCTATTAACAATGTTGCTAGAGTGAAATAAAACTGAAGCATTATTCCAATCAATACAGTGGGATAACTTGACAAATGGATAAAAAGGGCACTGGACGACTGTCCTGTTCTAACGGAATATTGATGCTGTTTTAGACGTGTGTGCAAATCCTTTCCCGTCTGACCTATGTAAAAGGAATCACATTGTTTACAACCAATTTTATAGATAATGCCTGAATTATTGGTAGGGCTACTTTTTACTATATTTTTCACAATATTGTTATATGAAAATACTACATTAATATCCAAAAGTTTAAGTACATTAGCAATGCCTAAAAAGCCCGGGAAAAATGGAAGTACTAAAATATTTTTTGACAAAGTATGAGTGTTATTATTCACACGATAGAAAGTTCGTTTTGCCTTGTTGAGACAAGATTCCATGAACGCAGATGGATAACACAGATCACTTCCAATACCGTTGATTTTTTCCAATTCGGCATCGATGTATTCCGGACTGGCGATCTTAAGGGCGCGGAGAAACATTGAAGAAAAAATGGTCTTCTTAGTGGGGGTGTCATGTCCCGAGTAAAAATGTACGTAGGACAAATTGTTTTTTTTTTCCGATAGATACTAAACTTAAAACCTGGGCTTTCCCTATGTACACGCATATCCAAAAATGGGATTGAGTTGTCTTGTTCCACTTTTAAAGTAAACTTAATGGAGGGGACTTGATCATTTAACTGAAGGAGGAAGTTATCCAGGTCACGATTCATGGGGCAGATACACAAAATATCGTCGACGTACTGCAACCAAGGGATGCCAACCCCCAGGATTCTCGGAATCCTGGGGGATGTGCGTGTACATAGGGAAAGCCCAGGTTTTAAGTTTAGTATCTATCGGAAAAAACAAACAATTTGTCCTACGTACATTTTTACTCGGGACATGACACCCCCACTAAGAAGGCCATTTTTTCTTCAATGTTTCTCCGCGCCCTTAGGATAGGATCGCCAGTCCGGAATACATCGATGCCGAATTGGAAAAAATCAACGGTATTGAAAGTGATCTGTGTTATCCATCTGCGTTCATGGAATCTTGTCTCAACAAGGCAAAACGAACTTTCTATCGTGTGAATAATAACACTCATACTTTGTCAAAAAATATTTTAGTACTTCCATTTTTCCCGGGCTTTTTAGGCATTGCTAATGTACTTAAACTTTTGGATATTAATGTAGTATTTTCATATAACAATATTGTGAAAAATATAGTAAAAAATAGCCCTACCAATAATTCAGGCATTATCTATAAAATTGGTTGTAAACAATGTGATTCCTTTTACATAGGTCAGACGGGAAAGGATTTGCACACACGTCTAAAACAACCTCAATATTCCGTTAGAACAGGACAGTCGTCCAGTGCCCTTTTTATCCATTTGTCAGAGTTATCCCACTGTATTGATTGGAATAATGCTTCAGTTTTATTTCACTCTAGCAACATTGTTAATAGAAATATTCTTGAGTCTGCCATTATCCAACTCACAAATAACTTCAACATAAGCAAAGGTCTTTTTCAACTCGATCCTGTTGTTTTGAATTCCTTCAGAACAGATTTAGATAAGAAGGGTGGAACGCTAAATCTTTGGTAAACTTTTATGCTACTCAAATAACTTGTATTTTTTTTTAATTTATTTTTATATACATCGAACCTAAACAAGAAGGGCAAAGTGCTAAAACCCGGGCAGATTTCCAGTATAAATTTGTGTATATATATTTTTTTTCTATAACATTGGTTGGAAACAATTAATTTGATCTTGTGCTAATCTTGTGCTAAAAATCGGTAGTTTTTCCCTTACAAATTTGTATGCTCCTCCCACAATCCTTTAATGTTTAATAATTTTTTAATTTTTTTTATCTCTCCGTTTATTGTGTACATATATATATAGTTTTTTTTTCTGTAACCTATATATAGGCTGTAACCCTTTATGTACTTCAGTGTTCCTGAGGATGTCATTAGACGAAAGCGCTTGAGCACCATTCTGTGTTTCCTTTCCTTCGTGGTTTTATTCACCATATATAATATATATATATATATATATATATATATATATATATATATATATATAAAACACAGATGGGGTGAGGGGTTTGGGGGGAATGAGGGAGGACGACCGTGTGTTGTTTTGGTTTATTTCAACTTTCTTCGTAAGGTTTCTTTTCCTTTCGTTTTTCCCACTGTTATTCAATTATGGTATTTATAATAAAATAGGAATTAAGTTATTTATTGTGTAAAGAGCGTGTGTTTAAATTATTTATTTAATAAACAGATGAATCTTCTTAATTCCAACAATTAAAAGAAATTCTGTATTGATTAACTACCACCATATAAATATATTGTGGTATTTTGATTAATATATGGTTTAATTTAATAAATATTGCTATCTGGCAACTCAGCCTTCTATTAAATACATGGCGCTATCTGGCAACTCAGCCGGATTAGAGGTCTATAAAAGAGCGAGAGGCTGATGATGGAGTCATTCAAGCTCGGCTCCCAGCCGAGCAAGGACCTCTGGTCCTTTCTCTTTCTGGCCCTTTCGGAAAACCCCTTAGAGGCCTCTTAGGTTAGGTATACGAAAATAGCTTGGGGGAGAACTCCGCCTCCAAGTTGCATGCCATTGCAATCGTCAACAAAGGCCGATACACTCTTTCTCTCTCTCTCCCCTTCAGGTGTACCCTCCCCCTTGGCTCCTTCTAAGCCAACTGGCTGACTAGGAGCCTATAAGACAACGCCTACTCGGCTGGTCTTAATATGCACTTGGCTCCTGCCAGGTGAACACCTCTCCTCCTTTCTCTCCTTTCTCTTGGGGGATAACGCCGCCTCCACGTTTCGCACCTGCAGCATCCCCCCACCCCCATTTGCAGGATTTTTTGCAACCCCCCCTTTGCAACATTGCAACATTACGTAATAAATTGCAACATTCCTGCACTCTACCCTTTTGCGGCTATACTACTACGCTCCTCCGAGATTCCTTCTGTATCACTTCTTGCTCCGTCGTGAATCGATTCTCCTGCCAACAATAGGCATTGGTCATCCTCCACTGGGTCAACCACAACTGTGTCCGGTTCCAAAACGTTTGGAGAGGAGTTTCGGGGAGGAACCTTTCAGAGGTATAGACAGAGATATCGGAAGAGACCATCACCTGCCCTTCGTCATGCAGGTCTTGCAGCTCAATCTCGCTCCCTTCTCTGGCAGGAAGAAGGGGTTAAAGATGAGTTTAAAATGTTAACTCCTTTCCATTAAATTGATGGCTTAATGTCATTTAAAAAAAACTCTAGTTGTTTTTTCTCAATTTCTTAAGTTTATTCTAGTTACTAAATAATAAAAGTATAAAAATCATTTTATCTTATTTCACATATGAACAACATTTTCCATACGGAATTTTTTTTTTGTATAGTGGCGTTGAGGGGACAGCCCCTCCCCCATAAAATTTAAAGAGCTTTATAACTCCATATTATATCCAATAGAAGCTTTTTAATTCCTTTGGTTATGAGCTTTACAATTTTTCTCAAGCGTGTGTGGTACTTCTGGGTGAATCAGAGAACGAATTAAAAGTGAATTAAGAGAAAATAGTGCCAAGTTTTGTTGGCGTATAAGAGACTAAATAAAAGTAGGGTTCATGTTGTTCAGAGAAGGAGAGTTCACATCTAACACTGTGGTAAAAGAAAATTTAGAGGCTATGAATTTAATTATTTGGGTGGACTGACAAAAGAGTATATCTATATCTAATATATAGATATGGATAGATATAGAATCTATCTATATATCTATATCTATCTATCTATATATCGATATCTAAGTAACTGCTTGAAAACGGAATGCAACAGGGAAGCAAGTGCTCGAGTATAGATACATCAAGAGGTTTACATAAAAGTGAATCGATGCTTGCACTGATGAAAGACGCTCGTTTGACATGACAGTTCACTGTCAAAAGTGAGAGCAGTCGAGATGAATAAATAATTTAAGTAGTATGACTGGTGCGAAACCAAAAGATATTACCAGCATCATCGTTAGTCTAAACCACGACCTAAGTGTATTCACTTCGTTTATATATATATAACCTTGGTTAACCTTGGTTTTGCTTCCTCCCGAATTGTTCATTCTGACGAAGGTCAAGCTTGTCACTCCACCTTAGACCTACAGTTTAACGTGGAATCCGAACCACGCCTGACCACACGAGGTCAGAAATTACGCAGTCCTCGCCCGACTCGATCTCACGAGTTACTTTATTGCAAGTTTTCAAGTTAAAATCTTAACCCGGATGAAATTTGAATTTAAAGAACAAAAATCAATTTATGCGGTAAAAAATCGCTCTCTAAATTTTCTTAAAGAACCCTTCCACAATCTCAACACAAGCCAATACCTGTTGTACCTATTTGGTAAATTATAAGCACGTACGAAAATTTAAACAAATGTTCGACCTACTTCTATGATAAGTATGGCGTTGAAGATGGCGAAATAAGAATTTGCAGAATTCTATCATAGTCTCTACTTTAGATTTTTTAACCAAAGTGACATTTGCGACATTGAGCATGTGAAAGCACCGATCTGGAGGGACGAGTGAAGCGAGCGCGTCGTTATTATTATCGACATCATCAATGAAATTCTATTTGATTCCATTAACTTTCATAAAATAGACATCACTTCATCGCAGTCACCAATTTCTTCACGATGTTAACTATAATGGATTGATACAATTGCGCTAAACGAAAATCTAAAATGGAAGGTGAAAGTGCGGGAAGAGAAACGAGAGCAGAAAAGTACAGATGCCCCAACTTTTAAAACATGGGTACGTTAATTTTGGTTTAAAGATCAGAACCACATGGACGACGACGACCAATCCCACAAATGCAGCAACAAATAATCCTCAAGTAGTACTTAAAAACATGAAATAAAATAAATCATAAACCTACTATTAATTGTAATATAGTTTTTAATGATTGTTTAAAAACAACCTCCAAAATATTTATACCATATAATAAGTTATCCTACTACGAACCCCTGTGAATAGAATATTTAATTAAATTATTTATCTAAAAGTAATAATAAACTAATTTTATAAAATTACTTAAAAACTTTCAATTAACGCAATTTTAACTGAAAAATTTAAAAATCGTTCTATTATATTTCTAATTTAGATTTTAAGGAGTAACTAATATTTTTCATGAAAATATTTTAATATAAAAATTACGTTTATTTTTATGTTCAAATGTAAGTACTACCAAAAATAATTTTCAATAATGTTAATACAGAATAGATAGAATATAATAAAGTTCTACAACCTCTGCATTGACTTTCATAGAATTTAATTTGAGCCAATGGAAGCCGGACTAAAATAAAAATCATCTTAAAACCTAAGCAAACATTTCATCTGAAAAGTCTTACGAATGCGTTTAGAAATCTTTATAAATTTGGATAATTTCAGTCTTTGTATGCAATAAATTGTGAGGTGGATCGTTACTGAAGGATATTCCTGGCGTTACACGAGATGTGGAAATAAAAGGTACAGTGGAAAAAACGGGCCAATAACTTTCTGAAAGAGATTCAGCAAGTCGTAAAAGGAACAGTATTAGCTCCATTCCTATTCATTTTCAATGCTAAGAGACAGACAATGAAGTAACCAACAACAGTATAGCGACATCTTTTGCTCATACAAGATCAGCAAAAAAAAATAGAAATGCAGAAGAGGTGGAGGGCCTGAGAAAGGGGGACAAACAGGATATGCAGATCTACAGAAGCTAAGGCTAACAAAGACCCTAAGATCCACTCTAAGGCTAGCCCGAGAGAAAGGAAAGAGTAGGGGGTTAAGAGAAAAGAATAAGGGGTTAAGTAAGGAGCAACACCTATCATTCGTGGGTTAACATTCATTCAGAAAAAGAGGAAAAAGGTCTCACCATCATCATCCGCCGGCCACTGCCGACAAGTCAGAAAAATAGTCGGAGAAAATAGGAGAGGGGAAAGATGAAAAGAAGTAAAATAAGAACGCTTACAAACCATGCAAACACAGTCTTAACTCATTGTCATACCATGCAAACTACAAACATGCAAGTAAAGAGAGTTACAGACATGCAAGAAAGGAGAAAAAAAAAAGTAGGTACAGTTAAACAAAAAGTGGGTTAGTTTACGCTACGAGCTACATCTACGTTCGTGTTAGTCTAATTTTTTTTTTTTTTTTTTTTTTTTTTTATAGCTGGCATCACACGCTGGCATGTCACAAGCTGGCATTCTTCGTCAACAGACTCATCCTCGAGCACCACCACCAGAGCTCCTGTTGTTAACTTTCTTTTTTAATTTTAAACAACGTTAATATTTTTAAAATGTCTGTCAAGACGGTTCTTAAACACATTAACGCTGGTAGAATGAACGACTGACGCGGGAAGATTATTCCATTTATCAATTACTTTAAACGTAAAGAAGTTTTTTAGCGATATTAGTAATGAAACGTCTGCCACGCAACTTAAATCCGTTATTGCGAGTATTACTATTATCGAAAGTGAACAATTTGTCAAAATTTACGTTATCGATGTTATTAACGATTTTGAAAACTTCAATAAACTCCCCCTTAATCTCCTAGTTTCGAGTGAATACAACTCTAACTCTTTAATCCTATCTTCATAAGGCTTATTGCGCAATGACGGAATAAGTCTCGTGGCACGACGCTGAACCCTTTCTAACCTATCAATATCCTCACGCAAGTACGGGCACCAAAACTGAACGGCATATTCTAAATGAGGCCTGACTAGGGACTTGTAAAGGGGCAATATAATATCCTTCGATTTAAATTCGAAATTACGCGCTATGAAGCCTAACATCCTATTCGCTTTTGCGCAAGACTCGAGGCACTGGTTCCTAACCTTTAAATCTTTAGTTACGCGTACGCCTAAATCTACTTCCTCGTCAACGCTCGCTAACTCCCTATCATCCATCGTGTACGCGTAATTATTGTTGCGAGAACCTATATGCAAAACTTTACATTTATCTACGTTAAATTTCATCTGCCACTTATCTGTCCACTCCATAATCCTATCTACATCGTCTTGGATCCTATTTCTATCGTCCTCGTGAGAAGACAATTTTATGATGAATGCACTTCGGACGGTCCAACGAAGGTGGTCCTTTTTGGTTAAGCTCGGCCTTAGCCGTAGGGCATCCGAGTAACAAAAATGATAAATAGTTTCCGCCAAATTTTTTCGAAGGAGTGAATGGAAACACTTCAGTTCTCAATGGCAGTTTTCTTTCACGAAATTTATACGAAGAGGCACTGAATGAGGGATGAATTTACAGGTTCTTACGATAACCGCTGATGGTCAGGAATTTTATGGGGTTTTTATCAAATGAACGCAAAGGCAGGAGTTTACAGGGCAGAGGTTCGACCCCTTGCAACACTGGCTCAAACAGGAGTTTACAGGGGTAGAGGTTCGACTCCTTGCAACAATGGCTCAAGCAGGAATTTTATGGGAAAGAGGTTCGACCTATCTTGAGAAGGGCTCAGGCAGGATGATTTAATTTACAATGAAATAAATAAGTAAATTTTGGGAGTGTACAGTGCAGAGTGCAGTTGTGATCTAAATAATTCTTGACGTTAAGCATAATTTAAGCATATATCAGAATTTTGAAAGATTCCAAAATAAAACGAAAAAATAAATGAAAAAAGATTTTGCCAAGCATACATTCTTAAATGGCGACAATGTCGAAGTTGTACAATGTACATCTATACATTCTGCGCAAGTGACAAATAGGATACATAAATATTAATAAAAGCTTGTGAAATTTTCCGAACTTATTTTGTGGCGCCATTATAATAACGTAGGAAGAATTTTTTTTTTTCGCTGAAAACAGTTACGGTTTGCCGGCTGCTATCTCCTCAGCAAATCTGCTATAGCGGTAAAAGCTGCTTAAAATTAATCGAAACCTACGTTAAAATTATTGAATGCCTGGTTAGGTACGCCCTTGACGATTGAATAGGTGAAGTCGTGATATTTTCGTTAGTTTTAACGAAAATATCACGAATTAACCTAATCAATCGAAAATGCGTACAGTTGACCTAACCGGGCATTCAATCCGTAAAAATTTCAGCGAAAAAAATTTATTCCTCTGACGTCATTATAATGGCGCCACAAAATAATTTTGGAAAATTTCACAACTTTTATTAATATTTGTCATTTGCGCTCATATTGTATTTAATAACATTTCGTCAAACATACATGAGATTCTTATTATTATTAATAAAATAAAATTTTTCATGTTTTTTAATACATTTGAGTTCACATACGTATTATATGGTATATTTATTTCAGCAAAGGCTTTTTACAATCGAATTTTCGTTCACCTGTTTTTCAAACTTTGAAAACCGTTTTCGCTTGAGTGTGTGGGTGAATATTTTCTTCCTACTGAAAAGCGAAACTGAAAATTGATTGTTTAAAGACTAATGGGTCTAATCTTATTGCTTTAGTTCATTCTTTATAGAAACTTCTAGAATGGATTGCAGAGATGCAACATTGCTCACTGCAGAAGGTGTTTGCTTTTATTGTAATGAGTTTGAGAGAACAGAAAATTTGTTTTTCTACCACCTTAAAACAATAAGTAGGAAAAAGATTAAGAGAGAACGTAATAAGAAGCTCGTAGGATTATATAAACATTTAAATAATCCTATAATAGCATTTAATTCAACTTCTAAATCAACATTGCAAAAAGTGCCACAGTTGTTTGCCAGGCTTTTCAGGAAAAGTGAGACGGACGTAGTGGCAGAAGGTACTGATGTAAATGAACCTCAACAGTTTTTTGATACACCACGAGCTCGAAGTCTTTTCCTCTAACTCGTCTTCAAATCAAACGTCCTTGGAAGAAAAATTGGATGCAGTTGTGCAGAAAGAAATGGGAACCACAGAGCAACAAGATTTGCCCCTCAGATACGACGCGACGTAAAGAACACCATAAAAAAATGAATGTTTATGAAGCTACTGGTAATAGAACAGAAAATTTAAACTTATTTAATGCTCTGGCGACAATTCTTCCAACTTCACTAGAGTCGGAAAGAGCATTTTCTGCTGTAGGATTATTCATCACAAAACTCTGAACATCTTTAAGTGATAAAATGATAAAAGTATTGATCATCTGTGTTTTTTAAAGCATTATTTTAAGTCATAGTCCAAATAAATCAATAATTTCAGTTTTATTAGTCTCTACAAAGTTTTTATCAAAGCATGTTTGTATTCAATAAAAGGAAATTTGGTACTCACGTATTAACTAGTTGAAAATTTCTAATACATCATATTTTTTAAATAGCAGTATTTTAGAAAAATTTTCAACTAACGAAAATATTACAATTTAACCTAACCAATCATCATGTGGTGGCCCCCCGTTAATACGTAAGTGTACCTGAAATTTTCTGTTTAGTTAATTTATTCCAGTACTTCAACCTTGTTTAATTTTTTTAATCCCGGGATTGCAAGTTTTTTAATTCAGTTTCCCGGGATTAAGAAAAGAGCGGGAAATGCTCAGCCCTACCACGAATTGGATAAAGCTAAACACCTCGAAAATTTACGATTTGTGGGGATTCAGAAACTCTAAATGCATAAATACTATCTATATTAATTTTTTAACCAAACCACATTTTTAAATCTTCCGACATTTCTGGTCTAAGATATCTAAACGAATTTTGTACTTTTTCGATCATTCATCACATTACATCATAACCACACAAATCACACTCGTACAAGCAAATTTGTCTAACAACGATTATTAAGAACTTCTCCAACGAATAGTCAGGTTATTTGTAATAAATCTGGAGTTATTGGACAAGTATCACAAATTTAATTTCTACAAGAATTGAAAATTAATGGTTTCTTTGAACAGTTACCCAAGATAAACTAATTTGGCCTACAAAAAGTACGAGTTACCTACATCAAATATATAGTTATGGTATTATTATAGTATTACACCCGTTTAACGTCCAGCAATTATTATATGTTCATTAAGTAGATTTTTTAATTCTAAGACACTTTCCTTCTATAGCGTTTCCGTCGCAAATGCTTCGTTTTCGAGATATAAACATTTTTTTGGGGTGTATCTAGTGTGTGTTCGTACGTTCGTTTGTGTGTTCGTACGTTCGTTTGTGTGTTCGTTACATGTCTGCCCAATCACTGCGCTCCATCCATTTCGAATTTGAATTACTTTTGTACCGGAATGGAACACTCATTCCACTCATTCAGAAGTACATTAGACCTGGCTCTGTGATTTATAGTGATTCCTGGGCTGCCTACAAGACTATAAGTGATTTAGGTTAGGATAGGTTAGGTCAGGTCAATTTTGAAGGTGAAATTTATGTTTTTCCTATGGTTTTTGATGTTTTAAACGAATCTGACCTTCAAAACCGTCGGAAATGACTCTTTTTCGATTGCCGGCTGGGGGGAGGGGGGTTATCTCAAAAACGAGTCATTTCCGACGGTTTTGAAGGTCAGATTCGTTCAAAGCACATCAAAAACCATAGGGAAAACATAAATTTCACCTCCAAAGGGAGACGGGTGTAATACTATAAATTTACCATAGTTATTGACGTACCTGAAATTAATCCTGACTGCAGAAACTTTATTAATAATTTACAACAAAATCAATAAACACAGACGCTAAAAAAACCCGTCACAAAGCATGAACCAACAAAATTTGAACATAAGTCTTTCTTTCACCAACTTCTCTGAAACTTCGGACGAAACTGAACTTACAGTGTCTTATACAAAAGAAGAAAAAAAGAAAAAAGTTGGTTGGGTTACTCACACACGTTTCGAATGGTTGGTGTGAAAAACTATATCGGCTATGGGTTGATGGCCTCTTACCCTCATCCGTTGGAAATTTCCAGCAGATTTCAGTGGAGAGTTAACGACAAAAGCCCTACGTTTTTCCGTTAGAGAGTTATGTATATGTAGGTCTTCAAAGGACCTCTTTATGTTTATTTGCCTTCGGTATTTGTGCTGCTTAATGGTAGAGAAAGGAATTGCCTTACCTTATTACTTCGTTGGGCCTCGCTTCTGTTTCGATGTAGGGCGCGACGATCTTTTTCGATGTAGGGCCGTGGTACGATGGAGTTACACAATGAGTTGATTTGATGTAACTAATATAGGCAGTCACTATTTAAATACCTGAAAGAATAGGCCTATCATTTTTATAGTTTTTAGGTTTTATATTAAGATTTCACCCAGAACTTATAGGAAGATAAAGTACATCTTCCTTGCTTAAAGCATCGCTGTAACATAAGCAGCTCCGAGCGAGCCGATTTAATATAACCTTTGTATTTTAGTATTTGCCGAATTTGCAAAGTTCGTTGACTCTTCTCTCGATGTAATTTTCACGAGTCGGCAGTGGAAATTTTTAAACACGAAATAATAAATTTGGTTTTCTTTTGTTATGCAGGCCTGATGCCTACATATGGGTTCTATGTATGTTGGCAACTATTTTCATTCCCAATAGGCTATGTCGCCAATTCCGAGGCAATTTTGTAGATATTTAATTCAATTAATTAATAATTTATATTTAATTATGAAATAAAGGTATCACATACGATACCATATTGTAAGCGTGTATAGTTTTTCCATATACTGGAGGAGGCCGGAGAAAAATTTGTATGTTAAAGATTAAATTTTTTGACAAACTGTGTTTTAAACCATGTGAAATAGATTAAAAAGAATGAAGTACGAATTTAGGAAGAGAAAGGTTACTCAAGACCTATTTAAATATAAAGTTCAAGAGGCTAACTTCTCAAGTTTAGTTAAAGTTATGTCAATCAGTTTGACTCCCCGTAGGTATAGGAAATTTATGGAATTATAGTTAAGTTATTAAGCATTTTAACTTTGTTCATTATTTGGGTAAGTTTTATATAGGTCACCAGTTTTTAAATGATGGTTTACTAATGATGTTTTGGAGTTTTGCTATGTTTTGTTTTGTTACGATTTATGTTTTGAAGTGACTTCTACGTTGGTGAGTTAATTGAAATGTACTGTACTTCCATGTTGTGTTGTTTGGTTAAAAGTGTTTGTACTGTATTCAAACCTCCTACCACTTCAGACTAGTCAATACCTGTAGTTTTAGTAGAGTAAATGTTACTCCTCTGCAGGTAGATCTGGAGGGCTTGGGCCTTCGAATCCTGTACTATTTTTGTGTTGTTTGGTCTCTGGCCAAGGGAGGCTATAAGACCCTTGTTGTTTGGCCCATGGCCAAGGGAGGCCATAAGATCGTTATTGTAGTTTGGTCTCTGGCTAAGGGAGGCCACAAGACCCTTGTAATAGTTTGCCCTATGGCCAAGATAGGCCATAAGAGCCTTGTTGAATAGTTTTGGCTATGACCAAGATATGTCATCAACCCTTTGTTGAATAGGTTGGGCTATGGCCAAGGTAGGCCATCAGCCCCTTGTTGAATAGGTTGGGCTATGGCCAAGGTAGGCCATCAGCCCCTTGTTGAATAGGTTGGGCTATGGCCAAGGTAGGCCATCAGCCCCTTGTTGAATAGGTTGGGCTATGGCCAAGGTAGGCCATCAGCCCCTTGTTGAATAGGTTGGGCTATGGCCAAGGTAGGCCATCAGCCCCTTGTTGAATAGGTTGGGCTATGGCCGAGGTAGGCCATCAGCCCCTTGTTGAATAGGTTGGGCTATGGCCGAGGTAGACCATAATCCCTTGAAATAGTAGTTTGGCTATGGCCAAAGTAGCCATAACGCCCTTTAGAGTAGAGAAGTTTGGGCTATGCTGAACCTGTGATTGAAAATAAGTTTATATAATGTATTTTTAGTCGCTCTTTCTTAATATGTTATCTGTTTCCTGTGGAAATACAAGATTATAGAAAAAATTACAAGTTACATTTTTACAGTGAATATTTCCTGTTTTGGTTATAATGTACTTTTTTCCTAAAATATTTTTCCTGATTGAGCTATTTTTTTCGCTACTCTGCGACTTAATTAGTTGGTTGGTTTCTGTTCTGTCTATTTTTTTTTCTAATTGGATTCAGTTTGGTTGTGTTTGTGATAGAATTATGTCGTGCTGTTCGTGTGGTTTCTGACTTTGAGAACTTGATTCGTCATGTGCCCTAGATGAAGAGAAAGCATTGGATGTTTTTATCAATTACGGCGTTATTCTCTCATCTTTAACTTGCCCGAAATGTGACAGTGAGTGCCTAATACGAAAAGATCAGAAGATATTTAGGTGAAATAACCAATATTAACCTGTTAGGCCAACTGAATGCTCGGTTAGGCCAAATGAATGCCCGGTTAGATCAACTGAATGCCCGGTTAGGCCAACTGAATGCCCGGTTAGGTCAACTTTACACCCTTGATGATTGGTTAAGTCATGATATTTTCGTTAGTTTAAACGAAAATGACGAAAACGAAAATGACATGGCCTGAAGTTGAAATAAAAAATACATTTTTCTAGTGTATTTTGGTGTGCTCTGTGGTTAGGTTAGGTTTGTTAGGTTAGTTAATTTAGTTAGGTTAGCTAGTTTTTTATCAGAATTACATTTTCAGGGTGTAGTTTTCTCTGCTTTGTTGGAATTTGACACACATTTCTTGTGCAAATGAGTAGAAACACTCCGTATTTTGGAATGGAAAAAAAAAATAGTTTCTATTCATTTGCACAAGAAAGGGGGGGTAAATCTCTAGGAGTGCTCCATTTTTCACTATTAAACATATACCATTTGAAAGCTCACATTTTTCTGAGTCTAAAAATGTAGTAATCCAAAAGTATCAATAGCAAATAAAAAGTAACTAGGTTTAAATATAAAACCCTATACCAATCAATTTGTGATGCGTGATCTTTACGGGGCTCCGCCCTCGTACCCCTGAGACCTAAATTATAGAAAAGATAATGTAATAACATATTCATGTTAGGTTAGGTTAGCGTAACAATTACCAAAAATACCATCTTACAACAGAGACTGAAGATTTATAACTTAGCCAACCTTTATAATGTAGTTAATGACGTCACGCGTCAAACAATTAATTAAATCTAGTTACGGTAATTTTTTAGTATCAGTCCAGCCTCTGGAAACTGAAAATAAAGTTTACCATAAGACTCTTTACATTTTTTTAAACAACTTTTATTAAGTACAATATGAAGGCAAATGCCGATTAAAGCTATAAAATTAATGTTAAGAAATTATTTTTTTGAGCGATAAAATCGCTGATCATGTTTTTGGGAGTGATAAAATGGCTGATCCCACAAAGGTTAGGAAGGTACCGCTAACAAAATTGCAGGTTTTGACCTGAACTCGTAAGATTTTAGTGTCACGATGGCGTCGGTTTGCGATGGTTGTAATTATTCACTGTGTTTAACTTCATGCAAATTTTTTGATGATGAAGAGGCTGCATGTAATTTTTATGTAGAACACGGTGTATTGCTAAAAGAATTTATTTGCCCTAAGAAAAACAAGGAAGGTATTGTTTGTGGTAATAAGTGTGTGTTCGATAAAAACAGAAAAGCATTTCGTTGCCATAGGTCGGTGCGTGATAAGAAACGGAGAAGGGGAACACGCATATATTAAAAAAGAAATATATATATATATATATATATATTATATATATATATATATATATACAGGTAAGAGTAGTACCTAAAATTAGGTTAGGTTAGGTTAGTTTTACGGTATATATAATATATACAGTGAATATATAGTGTTCGTTTTACTACATATATATAAATGTGTATATATATACCTTTTAGGTCACTCTTGTTGGCTGTTTCTACAATTTCCATAATTTATATATCAATGGATTCGTTTTTACATCGCGAATGCGCCCTAGATAGTCTCTACTGAAGGAAATACCCGCAATTTAGGGTATTTTTTCACACTTATACCCCAAAACAAACTTCGTGTCCTAACTTAGTTTTGGGCCAGTTCCCTTACTTGAGACTATCCAAATCGCATTCCTGGTGTAATAACGAATCCATTGATCTATAAATTATGGGAATTGAAGAGACCGGACTGAGAGTAAAAAATTACCAAAGCCATGTCCACGAACTGATTCAAATTAAAATCAGTGGAAGCGCCATTTTTTTACCCTTTTCCAGTTAGAGTTTAAGCTTCAATAACTCTTTAACAAATCATTTGCGACGGAAATGAGTATCATTTTTTAATTAAGCACATTGAAAAACATTGAAAAAGAGCTTTTAAAACTTTCTACCGGAGACCGGTGTAATAGTAAAGAAATACCGAATTTTGTAATTTTTCGACCATTTTCATCACATTATGTCATAACCACACAAATCACACTCATATGAGCAAATTTGTCTAGCAACCATTATTAAGAACTCCAAGGAATAGTCAGGTTATTTGCAACAAATCTGGAGTCATTGAACAAGTATCACAAATTTGGAGCTTTGAAGAATAGGAACCCCAGCCTTCTTTAGTTAGGCTTATAAGGCTAACTAATTAAAATATCACGACCTAACCTAACCAATCGTTAGGTTAACTGTACGCCCTTGACGATTGGTTAGGTTAGGTCATGATATTTTCGATAGTTAGCCTTATAAAGCTAACTAAAGAAGGCTTGGGTCCCTATTCTTCAATAGCTCGATAAACTAATTAGGCCTACAAAGAGTATGAGTTAACTACATCAAATATATAGTTATTGACGTACCTGAAATTAATCCTGACTGCAGAAACTTTCTTAATAATCTACAACAGAATCAATAAGCACAGCTGCTAAAAAAAGTCACAAGCATGAGCCAACAAAGTTTGAACATAAGGCTCTTTCTTTCACCAACTTCTCTGAAACTCCGAACGAGACTGAACTTACAGTATCTTCTACCAAAAAAAAAGAAAAAAAAAGTTTCTAGAGGTTTCTGGAGTATTTGGATGCTTAACCGTCCTCCGCGTCCAAATGATGTATCGACCCATGATACTTATTAGATAAGTGCTGGTCTCCTTAGTCAGGCCTGATCTTCTTGGAGTCTTTCTTCTAGTTGCTTAATTTAGGTGAGCGCACTTGCTGGTTCTACGCTCTTCCGTTTCAAGTCTCTTGGCTCGCCATGCCACTCTTCATCCATGTGGTTTGTTTTCGGCTTTTTCCCTCTCAGCATCTTTTTTGTTTGTTGTTTGATTGGTAATGTGTTTCACTACTACAAAGCACGCTCTATCATACAGTATATAAATACTAGTATGGAGAATAACTCTAGTGAGCAACCAATTGGTTTCACCCACCCAGTCATTGACATAAAAGGAGTTTAATAATTGTTAAATTAACTACCTACCTACTCAGTACACCATTTTCTTTACCTCCCAACTACCCACACGTATTAATTTTCCATATTAAGTTGTAGGTCGTCTTTTTCACGACTTTTACTGTTAGTTTGGAGGATGAATCATTACAATCATTATTATTATTATCACTAGCTAAAGATGGGCCCATTTAGCTGGACCTGCGGTGCTGGGGCGTTCGGCCCCAGTAATTGGGGGGGACCTGCAGCCTCATCTGATTCCAGACATTTATACAAACAGGAAAAAGGAAATGGAAAAAATATTCCTGTTTTAAATAATTATATTTCCTTATTCTAACATAGATGTATGTTAGAGTTGGCGTTTAGGCCTAACATCAACACCTCATTCTAATAATCATCAGTTTAAATAGTCTGTGGACGTTTCTAAAAAATTCCATCTACGTTTGTTAAATCGAGAATCATTTGGCGTTAAGATTCGGTATAACACATCCACCAAACTCGATATTGATATTTATACAGCGAGATAAAGCGAAAACAAACAAGAAAACTTTATTCTATACTAATTTTGCCGGAAATTCCTATTTATCGAGATATTTACTTTCCAAATTATTAAATTTTGGCGCCATTATTCACTAGTCAAACCATCTCGTCCTGTGTGTATGTAGTCATGTTATCATTAGCCAATCAGCGGCTGCCCCATTGTCACGTGGTACTCCCGTGCAGGTCCAGCGGCTGAAATTTGAATTCAACAGTCGCTTTAGAATGGCTCTCTGGATGGAAGCTTCCACCCCGACTGGGACGTCATCTAGGCCTAGGTTAGGTTAGGGTACTACTTACCTTTCTGGGTCCCGAATTCATTATGGGGTACCCATGCCCGGTTAGGTCAACTGTATGTCCTTGACAACTGGTTAGGTTAAGTTGTGTTATTTTCATTAGTTTTAATGAAATATCACGACTGGTTCTAACCTGGCCTAGATGACGTACCACTCGGACTGGGTTAGGTTAGATTACTTTTGCCGGAATATTACTGACGAGAATAGTTTTTTCTGGTTTATTTAATGCGTTTCAATTGATTCTGGCCTTTTTAGCCTACAAATTCCCCGCTCTTCAAAGCCTTGTGTCGGTGAGGGGGGGGGGGGTATCTCTAGCGGTGCATTTCCGGCAAAAATGAAGGTCAGATTCAATTGAAACAGCATGAAATACACCAGAAAAACCTATTTTCGTCAACAGTTTGATAGATGTGTTCTACCGAATCTTTACCGAAGTTGGTGAAAGAAAGAGCCTTATGTTCAAATTTTGTTGGCTCATGTTTTGTGACGTTTTTTAGCAGCTGTGCTTATTGATTCTGTTGTAGATTAAGAAAGTTTCTGCAGTCAGGATTAATTTCAGGTACGTCAATAATACATATTTGATGTAGGTAACTCATACTCTTTGTAGGCCTAATTTGTTTACCTTGGATAAATATTCAAAGAAACTTAATTTTCAATTCTTGTAGAAATTAAATTTATTTTCTCTAATTCTCTCCTTTGAGGTGAGAGAGCGCCAAGAGTCACAGCTGCAGTGGTTCAACATTGAAGTTTAACATGGAATTTGTTAATACGAAACAATTGTATGCATTTATGATGCTGCCTCAATACAAAACCTTCTTCGTTTCTAAATTATATTTCTCACCGACTGTTTACTACTATACAGTGTTGTTAATCTAGAAATAGCATTTGCTTCAGATATAACAATGCCATGCCAGTAGTATCCATTCGGCTGTCGTCCATTTGCCAATTGGAAATATTCTATTCTAGGCAGTGACGTATGAGACCTACAGATACCCATCAATCTGGTAATGTATTAAAATTTAATATGCATTAAAACACTTTTTCTATTCATAAACCGCCTATATATGTATTTAATATCAAGTTTTTGCTCTGTCTGTTTATAACAAAATATCTGAATCTATGTTCAATATTAAATGTAAATAAATAAAATAGAATCAATCAATTTGGAATTTGCTCAGGGCGCATTAATGTCTACCAAATGCTCTGTTCGTTCAGGATTACAAGCTTGCCACCATTTTTTTATTAATTTCATTAATATATATCTCCTCCTTGAATTTATATTTACTTGTTCATTTATGTTTCCCTAGTAATATGTAAACCAGTGTGATGAATGAAAATATTGTTCTAAAGACATTGACAATGAGTCAACCAACCAATCAGCGCTCACTCACTGAACAAACATTCATTCATAAAATGTTACAATCGTTCGTAGTACACACAAAAATATATGACAGATGTCTCTCTTCTCAAGAGTGTCCGAAGAATAAGGATTGCAACTGTACGGGATACTAACTTCTCAGAATTATCAGTTTGAACTGTTCTTAACCTTTCTCTTTCGTGCTATTATTTTACACCCGTACGAGCGTGTTGTGGATAAGACACATTTATGTCAGCAAAGCGCTTACAAGGCGGGTAAATAAGAAACAAAAATACAACTAGAATTAATTAGTTTTTATTTATTGCAGGTACAAATGAATAAATCACTACCAGTAATGAATCAACCCGCTCGCAAGCAGGAACACCTTAGACCTCACCGTACCCACTGCGGAGTGGGTGATACTGCTGTATAGTTTTATAAATGCGTGGAATTTGACCAAACTCTTATTAATGAAGTTGTTCGAGTGAAACAGTATGATTATAGTACTAAAACTGCATACTGTCACCAACGGAAATAAGTTGCTTCTCCCCTGCAGTCTTACAAGAAAAATGAAGATTACTGAAAGACCTCATTTTCAATATCTCCACCTTATAGAACGAAATTAGCCATTAATGCATCAAGTTTAGATATTCAGCTGATCTTTTAGTTTGTTTGCTAACAATGACTTAAATGATGTGTAGTGTTCACCATAGTACTTTGACTTTCTGAAAGGAGATCTTTCAATATTCGTCTCGCCAAATGTAAACGCTCTTATAAGACTGGCGTAGAAGCACCTTATTTCTACGAGTGATAAGTGCGTAAATTTAGTACTGTACTATACTCATACTCTTACACCACAAGAATTTCCTGAATAATATTTATAACAATATATATTCAAACAGCCGTAATTAATTTTCTGTATTCCCCTCTCTCCAAATGAAGTCAAAAGTTGAAATATATTCTGAAACCGACATCCGAATCCTTTCGTGTACAAGTACTCCCCCACTTCATTCACAATCTTGAACGCGATTCTCTCCCAAAAAATGAGTTCGTATTGTGAAGTTCTCTTATTGATCAAAGCCTTGTAGATGTTGAATATGGAGCCATGAACTATTTTCGGATGAGGATTGTCCGTTCCGGAGGCAGTTTAGGGACTTCATAAACACCCTGTACATCTATTTATTTCAGTGAAAACTTAGCAAAAAGGGTAAAGTTCACTAATAATATAATATATGCTTAAGTATTCATTAAATGTGTGCCTTCTGATTCTACATGAGCATCATCAGTATCTCTACAGATTTCGAATCTGTCAGCAGCATTGCGGAACACATTTTGGAGCATGACAGGGATTATTTTTGCAACTGCTGTTACTATACGAGCACGTAAATCTTGCAGATCTGTAACCCTCGTTTGATAGACGCTCGAGTTAATAAAGCCCCATGCAGAGAAAGCCAGGGGCGTTAGGTCTGGAGATCAACCCGCCCAGGGCCTGTTGTCTCCACGTCTGATCCACCGATTTGGAAATCGTTTATTTAGGTACTTCCGAAAAATGTTTGCGTAATGACAAGGTGCCCCATCTTTTTGAAAGACGACGTGTTTAAAATGCCATCTGAATGAAGCTGGGACTTTTATGTGCTCGTATCGTAACAGCAGTTACAAAAATAACTCCTGTCATGCTCCAAAATGTGTTCCGCAATGCTGCATACAGAATCGAACTCTATAGAGATACTGATTGTGCTCATGCAGAATCATATGCTTAAGTATTCATTAAATGTATGCCTTCTATTATATTGTTATTGAATTTTACCCTTTTTATTAAGTTTTCACTGAAATAAATACATGGTGTTTATAAAGTTCCCAAGTTGGCATATATAATGTTCCAAGAACATCTCTATGTAAAATCCTCCAAACAATTGGCAAGACATGTAAACCTAGAATTCAGCCACCATTAACACCCAGGCACAAGCAGTAGCGTGTTGAATGGGTGCTTCAGTACATGAAAACAGATTTAAGACTATTGTTCACTGGTCTATCTCTACTATGGAACGAGGTTTCCTTTTAGAAAGTTTGTGTAAGACTGGACATTCATTTTTACACTATCGAGCACTGTGTGGGCCAACAACTTCTTTGCCTATCAATCCTGCTCAAAACATGACAGCACCTCCACGTTATTGGCGTCTTAATCTCGATGATGAGTTGCGGAGAGCCAGTCTCTACCCTCTTGACCAACCATCAGGTCCATCAAGGGTTGCTCTGCATTCATCTGTGAAAAATAGTCTTAAAATCTGTTCATGTACTGAAGCACCCATTCAACACGCTGCTTCTTGTGCCTGGGTGTTAATGGTAGATGAATTGTAGGTTTACACTTCTTGCCAATTGTTTGAAGGCTTCTACATAATGATGTTTTTGGTACATTATATATGCCAACCTGCTCAAAACTCTTTACTCGAGGACAATGGATGCTTTGCAACTTCGCGCTTGATTACAGATATCTGCCGCCTTGTCACTTTTCTTATAGCAACTTTATCACTTCGCTACCTCAGTTTAGTACCCTCCGCTACAGTTTGATGATCCCTGCCAAGCTGCTTCGCAAATTTCAGTAGATTTGATATTTTCAGCGAGTAGCTTGACTTCTTTTCTCAGGTGAGATCAAATCCTCCTCCTTACCCATTTTCACCATTTGGATCCGTAAATAGACTACTTGCTTAATATTTTGGACAACCATATTTTACATATTTTTCAATAAAACTAGATAATTATTTTAATTCTAAAAATATTTTATCGAAATCCATACCATCAATGCTACTATATATATAGTGATTATCAGAGCTGGGCAGTAACGCGTTACAAGTAACGGCTGTTACGTAATGCGGTACTTTTTTAGTAACGGTAGCGGTAACGGCGTTACATTTCAAACCAAGTAACTCTTTCAGTAACGACGTTACTTTTTTAGAGAAATACATTCGTTAGTCGTTACATTTTTAACGTAGTTCGCAATTAGTTTCTTTCGATCCTCACTCATTATTCATCAACCGTTAAAAATTTGTCCCTTCACTATGAGCGAGGTCTGTTTGTTGACCGTCGCCATGCTGGCAGCCTACCCCCATCCACCCTCTCCCCCGACAGCACTGTCAAAGTAAAAAGGCGAAGAACCCTGGAGCAGGGAGGACCTAAGTTCAACAGAGGTTTCGTCATTCCTCTCATCTGGGCCTTCACGGCACGTTAGCTCTGCATCCTTCCCATCCACTAATATTAAAAATATGTTTTTTAAACTTAACACTCCTATACCATCTAGTGCCGCTGTTGAACGGTTTTTTTTCAGTAGGGAAGGATATACTGCGTCCGAAACGAGGCTCTCTCTTAGATGCAACTTTTGAGAAGCTTGTTTTCTTAAAGGCCAATAAAGATCTTTTGAATAATAGTTCTTAAGTTTGTATATTTAGCTAATAAATTTCAATTATCATTGCCATGTACAATAACTCATTTGATTCACTTCTTTAGTATTTCGTATTATTGTTTTGCAAAACTAAACTTTCCTGGTATATTCTAGCATTAGTAAAGAAGTATCAATAGTATACTACATCCTCCGTTATGTTGCAATTCCAAGTAATAAATCTTGCAGTAATTTTGTTTCACTTTTTTTGAAAATATTATGCTTTATAAGTCATAACAATGAAGGCATGCACAGACTTCATAGCCTATGCATTAACCAGTGGATACAAACCAACACATACTCGCACAAGCGAAAGTTTATATAATAAAATATTTTATGTATATATAAATTATAATATACCTAATATATATATATATATACAAAATATAATAGATTTACATTTCATTGAAACTAACGGTAACGAGTAACAGTGCCGTTACTCGTTACTTTTTAAAAAGGTAACTAACAATAACGGCGTTAGATTTAGACTGCAGTAACGGTAACGGCATTACATTTATAAAGTAACGAGTACAGAACTAGTGATTATTTACTATAAATTTCATGAAATCGGTGAAAACCTTTGAAAACATTGGAGAAAATGTAATCTGCTTAATAATTTGGAACGTAGCATAGGGTTCGGAAGGAGAACTAAATTACACTCAAAACAATGTTATGAACTTAAATTGGATTCTATTATACAGTGAATATGTAATGTAATATGTATTTACTTAATGAATTACGTTCGTCTGTCCTTGTGTAAAACAGTTCTCTCTCCGTCCGATGGGTGGGTATAACGCGATAAACCATGGAAAATGGAGTTCATTTCGTATGTTGCAATATATTCTATCTGGTTAAAGTAGCTACAAAAATAAATTTATACACACACACACACGTTTTTTCATGGGGGGGGGGGAGTATACACTGGGCTACAAGGTCAGTATAGACCAGTACATATATACAGACTTTCGTAATCGACTGTACATTCCTACAAAACCATTAATATTTTAATATGGTCAACCCTGATGTAATTGCTGTGCCTGCTATAGAGCTGTATCCTAATCACAATCGCCTAATAATCAAACCAAATCATACCATCGTATTTGAATTGACCAATTAGAGAAGAGCATATTTCTCAACAAGGAAGTTCCCAATAATTAACGTTTCTTTCTTATTCCAGATAAGAATGTCTTTTGATTTTACTCTTCATTACTAAGGTATGAAATGAAATGAAAAGGTTTATTGGCAGACTATAGTCCATATAACAAATATTATTAATACAATGACAGTTCATATACTAAGGATAGAAATACATACAATTGCTTAGAAATAATACTGCACTGTCGAAGTTAAGTGGAGCTACAGACAGACATTTTCGTACCAAGAAGTCCATAGCTTAGAGGATAAATGGCAGGACTCATGGATAGCTTGGATGATCGGGTTGGTTGATTTTTTAATTCTTTGCATTATACTGTGTTGAGCACGTCATGTTACCTCCGGGAAGCTCGGGACAGTGCGGGTAGCAAACATTTGCGAAGCTGAGCATCTCGGGGGTAATTTATGTAAGAGTCTAAAAGACCTGTTGTACAGCAAATTTAGGGTTCTGCCAGAACCTTTTTTATAATTCACCCAGAGTTGCTGATCGTATATATTACTGCAGAAAGTAATAAAGAGTGTGTCTTTAGCTTCACTTGTACAGAATCGAAAGTTCCTTATGGTCATATTCGCTTTAGCATACAGGCTTCGAGATTGTTTTCTTATATCCGAGTCATCACTCAAGGAGCTGGTAATAGTTTGACCCAAATACTAAAACTCTTGTACTTCCTCAATTACTTCACCATTCATTTTAAACCTTATATCAGCTGGCTGATTACAGCTTTTAGGATGAAATTGCATAAACTTATTTTTTCTAACATTTAAAAGAATATCATGTTTCTGCGCATACACTTCGCACACATTTAGTAGCCGATCCAGACCTTTAACAGAGGGACTTATTAAGACCATATCATCGGCATAAACTAAGTTATTTATCGTTGTGTTATCTATACAACATCCCACTGTTGCCTCATTAAGTGAAGCAATTAATCCGTCAATATACATATTAAACAGCATAGGGGAGAGCAAGGAGCCTTGTCTCACCCCGCAAGAGGAGCCAAAACACTTGGATAGTACATTGCTTCTACCTAACAGTGAAAGATTGGTGGGAATACCAAAATTTCAATAAATTTAATATGTACATGAGAACCTTCCTGTCTTCTAGTTTTGCAAGTAAAATATTGTGGTTCGCCCTATCATATGCCTTACTTATATCAAGGAAACAGCTATAAATGGTTGAATTACTGTCAATGTATTTAGATATTGTTTCTTTAAGTACATAGATACACAGGTCAGTTGAGTGGGACCTTTTAAAGCCAAACTGATTAGATGTCCATAGGAAATCATTTAATCGGAGTAACAAGAGTTTTTCTAGTAGTTTTGAGAAGCAGGAAGCGACAGCAATAGGCCTGTAATTATTGCTGGACAGAATGTCTCCGTACTTATTTTTGACCAGGGCAAGATATATACCCTCATGAACTCTGCAGGGATATAGCTATCAGCAAGCATGGCTGATAGGAGCAATGATATATGCAGACATACTACGTCACTTGCATATTTTAAGTGCTCATTCGATAAGTCATAAGTATGAATCGGAGATTCAAAGATTTGTTTTTGTGTAAAAGAAGTCTTACTTCATCGTGCTCCTCCGAGATTGTTTCTGCATCACTTCTTCCTCCGTCGTGAGTCCATTCTCCTCCCAATAGGCATTGTCATCCTCCGCTGGGTCAACCACAACTGTGTCCGGTTCAAAAACGTTTGGAGAGGAGTTTCGGGGAGAAACCTTCCAGAGGCATAGACAGATATCGGAAGAGACCATCACCTGCCCTTCGTCATGCAGGTCTTGCAGCTCAATCTCGCTCCCTTCTTTGGCAGGAAGAAGGGGTTAAAGATGAGTTTGAAATGTTAACTCCCTTTTCATTAAATTGATGGCTTAATGTCATTTAAGAAAAAACTCCAGTTGCTTTTCTCAATTTCTTAAGCTTATTCTAGTTACTAAATAATAAAAGTATAAAAATCATTTTATCTTATTTCACACATGAACAACATTTTCCACACGAATTTTTTTTTTCTTTTTTGTATGGAGTGGCGTTGAGGGGACAGCCCCTCCCCCATAAAATTTAAAGAGCTTTATAACTTCATATTCTATCCAATAGAAGCTTTTTAATTCCTTTGGTTATGAGCTTTACAATTTTTCTCAAGCGTGTGTGGTACTTCTGGGTGAATCAGAGAACGAATTAAAAGTGAATTAAGAGAAAATAGTGCCAAGTTTTGTTGGCGTTTGTTAATTAGTAAAAGAGACCTGCAAATAAAAGTAAGGTTCATGTTGTTCAGAGAAGGAGAGTTCATATCTAACATTGTGGTTAAAGAAAATTTAGAGGATATATCTATCTATCTATCTATCTATCTATATAAGTGCAAATTGAAAACTGAATGCAACAGGGAAGCAAGTTATGCACACTATATCGATGCTTGCACTGATATATGGATGAAAGACGTTCGTTTGACATGACAGTTTATTGTCAAAAGTGAGAGCAGTCACTCCACCTTAGACCTACGGTTTAATGTGGAATCCGAACCACGCCTCACCACACGAGGTCAGAAATTACGCAGTCCTCGCCCGAACTCGATCTCACGACCTCCCGATCAGCAGCCCAGCGTCTTTAACCACTAGGCTACCCAGGGTACCCATTTATCTACCAACCAATTTATATTGCGTGGAAGGATGAAGTTGGAGTTACTTTATTGCAAGTTTTCAAATTAAAATCTTAACCCGGATGAAATTTCAATTTAAAGAACAAAAATCATTTATGCGGTAAAAAATTGCTCTCTAAATTTTCTTAAAGAACCTTTCCACAATCTCACCACAAGCGAAAGCAATTAAAAATTTGAAAACAAAATATATATAACCTGTTGTACCAACTTGGTAAAATATAAGCACGTATGAAAATTTAAACAAATGTTGGACCTACTTCTATGATAAGTATGGCGTTGAAGATGGCGAAATAAGAATTAAAAAAAACTTTACTTCGAGCAAATATAATTTCGGTGAAAGCACCGATTCTGGAGGGACGAGTGAAGAGAGCGCGTCTAATTATTATTATTGACATCATGACATGAAATTCTATTTGATTCGATTAACTTTCATAAAATAGACATCACTTCATCGCAGTCACCAATTTCTTCACGATGTTAACTACAATGGATTGATAAAGTGTGCAAAACGAAAATCTAAAATGGAAGGTGAAAGTGCGGGAAGAGAAACGAGAGCAGAAAAATACAGATTCCCCCACTTTTAAACCAGGAATACGTTAATTTTGATTTAGAGATCAGGACCACAGTCCACAGCGACGACCATTCCCACAAATGTACCAACAAACATTCCTCATAAGTGGTACTGTACTTGAAAACATGAAAAAAAAAACATCGTAAACCGAAAATAAAATCTGTCTATTAGACTGGGTTTTTATTATTATATTTTGACCTTCATGTAAGAAAAAGTAAAGTTTTTTGCATTTATCGGAATAACTCTTAATGATTGTTTAAAAACAATCTTCAAAATACTGATTAAGTGTGAGCTTAGTATTTTCCAAATAGTTGTGAATAGAAATATTTAATTAAATTATTTATCTAAAAGTAATAAGAAATTAATTTTACAAAATTACTTAAAAACTTTGAATAAATACAATTTTAACTAAAAATTATTAAAAAGCGTACAATTATATTTCTAACTTAAAATTTTAAGGAGTAACTAATCTTTTTCATTAAAATATTTTAATATAAAAATTACATTTATTTATGGAAAATTTGGGAGTACCGAAATGGAAGACCCACCTAATCTTGGATAAGCCATATTGACATTAAAATAAATAATAATAATAAAAAATAACTCAGAAGGAGAACATGAACTCTTGCTGAGAAAAATCAAATAAACACCAACGAAAAAACAAATATGGGATGAAAAGAAAAAAGATCCCATGGCTAGAAATAGCAACACGGTTTTAAGAAGAAGAAGAAAAAGATCGGGATAAGCAGAATAAGAGGGCGAGAAGCTGAATAAGCAGAAGCTGATTAAGCATAACAGTTAAACCTTTGTACTAAATGCACAGCTGCAGGACATACTAACAAAGACTGCAAAACAAAAATAAAATTCAAATGTGTTAATTGTGGAAGTTTAAATCATGTCTCTTGTCTTTGTGATTCATTTAAAAATTCAAATAAACAAAACCTAAAGAAAAATGAAAAAACATTTAATGGACATTATTTATTGATATATGTCAATAAAAATTCTAGTGTACTCCTACCTACAATAACCTTGGATTTAAAAAATAAAGAAGGTGGGACAACTCCTATAAGATGTCTAATAGATTCTTGTTCCCAACAAACATTTGTAGATCAATCATTAGTTAATCAATTAGGCCTACAAACTCATAAAAATGAACAAGAATTGTGTATAACATCATTTGTCAAAGAAAATGAACAGAAAGAAAAATATAATACAGTCAATTTAGATCTGGATATACCCACAGAGAATAAAACAACAAACATAGAAGTAGTAGTCATTGAACAAGTTGGTCAACAAAAATTTAAAATACCAAATTTAAAAGAAGTAATACAACAACTTAAAAAGCAATATAAAATTGCAGATAGAAATTTAAATGATGATATAATAGATAATGTTCAAATGTTAATTGGAGCTGATTATATTCACTTAATTCAGAAGGGCATAGTCAGAATAGGAGATGGGATTGCTCTAGATACTCACTGGGTATAGCTCCACTGGGACACATAGATAAATATAAAATAACAATGAAAAATAAAAATATATGACTAACAAACTTGCCCTATTATGACAAGGTCTTACACAACTCAAATAATGACATAAATACTGAAATATTAAATAAATCATTAACAACTGAAGAATTAGATAAAGGTGTACAACAGCTCTGGCTATTAGAGTCAGTGGGGGTGCAAGATGGTGATCATACAGATGAAAATCAATTAATGGCTGAAAATTTTGAAAACACCATCATGTATGAAAATAGCCATTATTCAATTGAACTACCTTGGAAGATCAATAGTCCAAAATTAAATGATAATCTAAAGGTAGCTAAAGGTCATCTCTATAATTTGATGAGAAGATTAAAAAATGACAAGAGAATTAAAATGTATGATGATGTTTTCAAGGACCAGTTAGAAAAAGGCTTCATTGAAGAAGTTAAAGATCACCCCTTTAAAAAAGACAACTGCCATTATCTTACTCACACAGGAGTCTATAGAAAGGATGCACCCACAACAAAACTTAGAGTTGTGTATAACTGTAGTCTTAAAGATGGCAATAAGCATAGCTTGAATGACTGTCTCAGAGGGGCCTAATCTTATTTCAGACCTTGTAAAAATCCTTCTAAGATTTAGATTAGATGACTATGCAGTTCAAAGTGATAAAGCAAAGCTTTTTTGAGAATTCATCTGAAAAATAACTATGACAAAGATCAACTAAGATTCTTGTGGTTTAATGATCCATATGACTTAAATAAAGGGTTTAAAACATTTAAATTTAATGTGGTTTTGTTTGGAGCAAATGCAAGTCCTAGTTTACTGGCTTTAACCATCAAACATCACTTAAATTTGTATGATGAAAATGATTTAACTGTTCAGTTCTTGAAAGATCACTTCTATGTAGATAACCTTGTAGGATCAACCAAAACAGAGTCGGAATTAAATGAAGTTTACATAAAAGCAGATAAAATAATGAAAGAAGGTAATTTTGAATTAAGAGAGTGGATCACAAATAATGAGAGACTAAATCAAAAAATAAAATCAGAAGACAAAGGATTAACAGAACCAACAAACAGGGTGAAAACATTAGGCATGATCTGGGATTTGAACTCAGATTCTAAAGTTCATGATTCACTCTGCACAAAAGGCTACACCTTAGATACAACAGCTAACACAAAAAGAAAGATCTTATCCGAAAGTTCAAAATATTTGATCCTATGGGTTTACTCCTTCCTTCTACTATCAGATCCAGGGTTCTTTTACAAGAATTTTTGGAAGCAGAAGTAGACTGGGATGATCCTATAACCAATAAACAACAAGATAGCTGGAAAAGGTTAGCTAAAGATCTCAATAAATTACAAAACATAAATATTCCCAGAGTTTGTGGACACAGATACGCCTCAAACCTTGCATGTATTTGGTGATGCCAGTGAAAAGGTGTATGGCTGTTGCGCTTACCTTGTAGGTGAGGATGGCAGCCATTTGATCTATGCCAAGGGGAAAGTAACACCCTTAAAACAAAAGAAAACTATTCCTCAGCTTGAACTACTTGCGGGTTATCTACAGTAGCTGTAAAAATAACAGTATTTCTCCATGAAGTCTATTATGATGTAAACATTACAACTACATATATTTGGCTTGACAGTCAAATCTGTTTGGCATGGATCAACTCTGATGAGCTAAACTCAAAAAACATCTTTGTCCGTAACAGATTAAGAGACATTAAAGAAGCTAGACAAAATTTGGACATAACCTTCAGATACATTCCAACAAAACAAAATAAATGGAAATACATCCCTGTTGCATCACCATGGTATGGAGCAATCTGGGAAAGGAATATCCAAACAATAAAGAATTGCCTAAAGAAATCAATAGGTAAAAAACAAATTGAATTCTTTGAACTTCTCACTCTCATTAGTGAAATTGAGAATGTTGTCAATAACAGACCTCTTACTTATGTAGGGGATCAGTGGCGGTCCTAGCTTACATGACGCCCTGGGCGAACCTCACCTTCAGCGCCCCCCCCCCTGTTCGCCAACACACACACATTCGAATCCCCCCAAAATAAAGGACAGACATAACTCTTTCACAAATAACTTTTTATTGGACTAATTGTTGGAACTTCAGAACCAAAACAAAGACTCAAATTTCTGAATTTTACAAATCCTTCATCACGTAAATAGAATAACTCACTTAAGAGAATGTAATTATGATACTATGAACAGGAAAAATACAAATTAAATTGCACAACTGCCATAAATAAACTAGAGAATCAAATTTCTAAATTGTACAAATGCTCTATCACATAAATAGAATAAGACACTTAAGAGAGGGTAATTATTATGCTACACTTTGAACAAGAAACAAAATAAATTGCACCACAGCACAACTGCCATCTAAAGCCTGACTCTTCTTACCTTCCTTGATGCAAAGTCATTGATCTTTTATTATTTATTTTATTTTATTTTTTATTTTATTTATTTCTTTATTTATTTATTCTTATTTTTATTTTTTTGCAGGCGCTCATGCCGCCCCTCCACAAATGCCGCCCTGTGCGGCTGCCCATATTGCCCATATGAGGAACCGCCACTGTAGGGGATAATATTAATGATGTAGAGCCTCTCACCCCAAATCATTTGATTAAGGGAGAAGTCATTAACCTTCTACCTGATTACAATATCTCCTTGGATGATCCACCTTGGAGTGATAATAATCATGATTTGCAAAATAGATTATCACAAATAACAAATATAAAAACAAAATTTAAAAAGCAATGGAGTGATGAATACCTTGTTGGGTTGAGAGAAAGACATAAATATATACAAAACAAAGACTGGGTTAATAAAATTAGGGTAGGAGATGTAGTTCTAATTAGACAAAATACACCAAGACAGTGTTGGCCATTAGGTAGAGTTTTAGAACTAAAAACTGGGGAAGATGGATTAACCAGGGTTGTAAAACTTAAAACTGCTTCAGGTGAAACTATAAGAGATGTATCACTCTTATACCCACTAGAAGTAGGACCAACTACTGTTAACCAAAATGATCAAGATGATGAATCTATAATAGATTCTGATGATGATCAAAATTTGACCCAAACTATACCAAACCTAACATGTTCAATAAATGATGTAACTAGTCCTACTACTACAATAACCTATACCACAAATAGTAGACCACAACGTTCAACTGCTCTACGAGCTAGGCAGATGTTACAACAAAAGATAAGGGCTGGAGTATTGTAATATTTCCTATGGAAAATAAACTAAAATGCAACACCCTTTCATTTTGAAAAGGGTGAGGACTTTATAAAATGCTACACTTTTTATATTAAAAAGTGAGGAAAAACAAAAATGGAATAACAAATAAAACATAAAATATAGGTAATCTAAGATGGGTTAACAAATATTAAAGAAAAAATTGGGTTTCACATGCAATTTTTTCTTTCTGGCCCCAATGTATGGAAAATTTGGGAGTACCGAAATGGAAGACCCACCTAATCTTGGATAAGCCATATTGACATTAAAATAAATAATAATAATAAAAAATAACTCAGAAGGAGAACATGAACTCTTGCTGAGAAAAATTAAATAAACACCAACGAAAAACAAATATGGGATGAAAAAAGATCCCATGGCTAGAAATAGCAACACGGTTTTAAGAAGAAGAAAAAAGATCGGGATAAGCAGAATAAGAGGGCGAGAAGCTGAATAAGCAGAAGCTGATTAAGCATAACAGCAGCGACGGAAAAAGCCGGAATAAAAATGTTTTAGGGGTGACAAAAGATAAAATTCATAACAGTTTCAAGGTAAGAAGTTCATAAATTTCCCTTCAGTTATTAAATTTAGGTTAAATAAGCTGACATTTCAGCTGTAATTGTTTAACAAAAGAGTATGGAAGTCCTGTTTATGGACAAATAGTTAGGCTAGTTCATCTTTGGCCTAGGTCTTCCATCTTCAACATAGCCTAGGTTGTGTTTAGGCTAATCTGGTTGGAGCAGGACCTATTTTTTCCATATATTTTTATGTTCAAATGTATGTACTACTAAAAATCATTTTTCAGTAATGTTAATACAGAACAGATAGAATATAATAAAATTCTACAACCTCTGCATTGACTTTCATAGAATTTAATTTGAGCCAATGGAAGCTGGACTAAAATAGAAATCATCTTAAAACCTAAGCAAACATTTCATCTGAAAAGTCTTATGTATGCCTTTAAAAATCTTTATAAATTTGGATAATTTCAGTCTTTGTATGCAATAAATTGGGAGTTGGATCGTAATTGAAGGATATTCCTGGCGTTACACGAGATGTGGAAATAAAAGGTACAGTGGAAAAACGGACCAATAACTTTCTCAGAGAGATTCAGCAAGTCGTAAAAGGAACAGTATCAGCTCCATTCCTATTCATTTTCAATGCTAAGAGACAGACAATGAAGTAACCAACAACAGTATAGCGACATCCTTTGCTGATACAAAATCAGCAAAAAAAATTAGAAATGCAGAAGAGGTGGAGGGCCTGAGAAAGGGGGACAAACAGGATATACAGTTGGTCAGAAGACATACTTTTATGATGAATGCACTTTGGACGGTCCAACGAAGGTGGTCCTTTTTGGTTAAGCTCGGCCTTAGCCGTAGGGCATCCGAGTAACAAGAATGATAAATAGTTTCCGCCAAATTTTTTCGAACGAGTGAATGGAAACACTTCAGTTCTCAATGGCAGTTTTCTTTCACGAAGTTTATACGAAAGAGGCACTGAATGAGGGAGATGAATTTACAGGCTCTTTCGATAACCGCTGATGGTCAGGAATTTTATGGGGTTTTTATCAAATGAAGGCAAAGGCAGGAGTTTACAGGGGTAGAGGTTCGACCCCTCGCAACAATGGCTAAAGCAGGAATTTTATGGGAAGGAGGTTCGACCTCTTTTGACGCAGTTGTGATCTAAATAATTCTTTACGTTAAGCATAATTTAAGCATATATCAGAATTTTGAAAGATTCCAAAATAAAACGAAAAAATAAATGAAAAAAGATTTTGCGAAGCATACATTCTTAAATGGTGACAATGTCGAAGTTGTACAATGTACATTTAGTACATTCTGCGCAAGTGACAAATAGGATACGTAAATATTAATAAAAGTTTGAAATTTTCCGAACTTATTTTGTAGCGCCATTATAATAACGTAGGAAGAAATTTTTTTTCGCTGAAAACAGTTACGGTTTGCCGGACTGCAATCTCCCCACCAAATCTGCTATAGTGGTAAAAGCTGCTTAAAATTAATCGAAACCAGTGGCGTAACTAGGGTGGGGCAGGTGGGGCGCGTGCTCTGGGCGCCAAATTTGGGGAGGGGGCGCCATTTTTATGATTAAAAAAAAAAAAAATTTAAGAATAAAAACATGCTCTTTTGGAAATGTACCGGTACCATATCTCTAGCCATCAAATTTCCATGAATTTCAGATTTTTAACTTCATTTAACTTTATAATTCATTCTATTTTTATTAGAATTTTATTATGAAATTAATTTATTCTATTTTTTGTTTCTTTCTCTAGAAAATATTACCATGAAGCGAACATTGCCGATACCGAAAAGTCCGAAAAAGAAGCTGAGTGGAGCAGAAGGCAGGAAGAAAAGAAAAATGCAAGAAGCAGAAGCTAAAAAGTCAAGTAGCTTTATGATGTCATTTCTTGAACAGCAACAAGCTGGTCCTTCATCAGCATTAACTGCATCAGATATGAGTGTTGACCAACCCGCCAGTGTATCAGAAGGAGAATAAAGTGTCTTTCAAGAACCAGAAGTGTCTTTCAAGAAGCCAGAAGATACTAAAACTTTGAGTAGCGAAAAGCAGGAAAAAAACAGCACAGCCTATACCAGATGCGATTCAGCATCACGATGTAGGCTTCTTGGAGTTTGATTAAATATCAAAATAGTGGAGGGCCATTTGTTCCCACAAAAAACTGATCAATGAATGAAAGATGGTTTAAAAGTAAGTTGGGAAATGGATGTGGAGAAGAAGTTTGGCGCTCCTGCTTGTTTATTCTCCAGAATGAAAGCAGCTTTTTGCTTTTGTTGTTTGCTATTTTCTCAATTGACAATCAGTCTTCATTGGAGCAAGAAAATGGGTTCAATCATTGGAAAACACCAGAAAGACTTAGCACCCATGAAAATGCAAAAATCATCGATACTGCTTCACCCAATGGAAGGAAATGGAAAGAAATCTTTTAGAAAACAGAGGAATCATTGACGTAGAGCTTCAAGCTCAAACTGCAACAGAAAAACAAAAATGGCGAGATTTCTCCACTGAATTCTCCATTGCGTGGTCACAAGGAATCCTTTAGACAGGAAGAGGAAAACAATGTTGGAAATTTTCTGGGTTATTAAAATTGTTGGCAAGGTTTGATCCTGTCATGAAAGAACATCTCAGTATTGTGGAAAAGCACCTGGAAGAACATCATATTTATCTCCGTTAGTGCAGAATGAATTTATTTAGCTGATGGCTTCTACTGTTCGCCAGAAATTGTTACAGAGCATTCATAAGGCCAAATATTTGGCCTCATGTTTGATTCTACTCCAGATCAAGCACATCGAGAGCAAATGGCAGAAACAGTTCGTTATTTGATATTGATTTTCAGGAGAAAACAATTTTTTAAAAGAGTTTTTCTTGGATTTTATCCAATTAAAACGAAAGGATGCTGAAAACATTGTGTATTGATTTTGGAACAACTGGAAAAAGGCTTTTCATGATTGAAGTTTTCGTTCACCTGCTTTTAAACTTTGAAAACCGTTTTCACTTGAGTATGGAGTGAATAATATTTTCTTCCTACTGAAAGTGAAACTGAAAATTGTTGCGTAAAGACTAATGGTAACTCTCTTATCGTTTTGAGTTCGTTCTTCTAGAAACCCCTAAATGGAATGGATTGCGGAGATGCAACATTGCTCACTGCAGAAGGGGTTTGCTTTTATTGTAAATGTTGAGAGAACAGAAAACTTATTGTTTAAGGTGGTAGAAAAACAAGTAGAAAAAGATTTCAAGAGAGACGTAATAAGAAGTTCGTAGGATTATATAAACATTTAAATAATCCTATAATAGCATTTAATTCAAGTTGTCCTAATTTTTCACTGCCTTCTAAATCACATTGCAAACAAGTGCCACAGTTGTTGCTAGGCTTTTCAGAAAAAGTGAGACGGACGTAGTGGCAGAAGGTGCTGATGTAAATGAACCCCAACAGTTTTTTGATACGCCACGAACTCGAAGTCTTTTCCTCTAACTCATCTTCAAATCAAACGTCTTTGGAAGAAAAATTGGATGCAGTTGTGCAGAAAGAAATGGGAACCACAGAGCAACAGATTTGCGCTTCAGATACGACGTGAAGAACACCATAAAAGAAATGAATGTTTATGAAGCCAGTGGTAATAGAACAGAAAATTTAAACTTATTTAATGCTCTGGCGACAATTCTTCCAACTTCAATTGGTCGGAAGAGCATTTTCTGCTGTAGGGATTCATCACAAAACTCCGAACATCTTTAGTGAAAAAAATATTGATCATCTCTGTTTTTTTAAAGCATTATTTTTAGTCATAATTCAAATAAATCAATAATTTCAGTTTTATTAGTCTTAGAAAGTTTTTATCAAAGCATATTTTTGTTCAATAAAAGGAAATTGGTTATATTGGATTTTACATTTTTACTCCCAGTCACAAGCAGTTGAACAAGTACTATATGTTGAACTGCCATTAAAAACTGACGAAGAAAATGTCCATCTTATCTTGTGCAAGTTGGTTTAATATTTTTTTTAATATAATTATGATTGCTATTTTTGGCGTTTATGATATGATGTATACACTATTTTGGTCAATTTGTCACGTTTTTCTTATTTCTGGCTACTGTTTCAAGTTCTGGCTAGTTTTTTTTATTCTAATTGGATTCAGTTTGGTGGTGTTTTGCGATATAATATGACGTGCCGTTCGTGTGATTTCGACTTTGAGGACCTGATTCGCCATGTGGGCATAGAGATAAACAAAACATTGGATGTTTTTATCAATCACGGAGTTATTCATCCTTAACTTGCCCGAAATGTGACAGTGAGTGCCTATAAAAAAGATCAGAAGACATTTAGGTGAAATAACCATATTAACCTGCTAGGTTAACTGACTGCACGGTTAGGTTAATTGACTACCCCGGTTAGTCAACTGGACGCCCTTGATGATTGGTTAGGTTAAGTCGTGATATTTTCGTTAGTTTAAACGAAATGACGAACAAATTTTTGTAGTCAATTTGAGTTGTTTTGCACAAATATGATATCCGTTTCCTGTGAAAACGTGTTTTCGAGATATCTTCACCAAGAGAGGTGAAGATATCTCGAAAAGTATGCATTTGCACAGGAAACGATATCACATTTGTCCAAAACAAATCGAAATTGACCAGAAAAATTTGTTCTCGTCACGAAACCTGACGGAGTAATAACCCATTTTGGTATTTTTTTTACAAGAGTACATTACAGGCTTTAGAGGAATTTTACCTTTGCAATCAATAGGTTAGACAATTCTGAGACATTTCTTTCTTCTACAGGGTGGGCCGTAAGTTTCCATACATAGGAAATTTAAATTATGGTCTTCACGTGCGTCGGTATTTGGATCAGCAGTTTCGGATGCTTGGATTGGTCGGCGTGGTCCTGTGGAGTGGCCTCCAGATCCCCAGATCTCACCCCCTTGATTTCTATCTTTGGGGCACTTGAAGGCCATGGTGTATCAGAAAAGATACGAGACATAAATCATCTAAAGGAACGTATCACCAACGCCATTACAAGCATAACGTCAACTGTGCTAATGCGTGTTCATCAACAGTGGGAACACGTATTGAATGTGTTTTCAAAACAATGGCAACCATGTAGAGCATATTATTAAATAAAAATGGTTGTCCATAAAAAAATGTTTATTTTTTCCTATGTATGGAAACTTACGGCCCACCCTGTATAACATTTCTCTCGCAAATTACGTACAAGCGAGATATCACATGTTTACTTTGCTTCAGCTGCCTATTGGTACAATCGTGTGGTTCAAACTTTGAATTCAGTCAGTCTCGCCCAAGCTTTAATGTCGCTCGCCAGGAAACAGAGCGTACAATTCCACCGACACCGAAGAAAACGATGACCCTGAAGACCTTGACAACCCTAAACCTGGTCTTTCATCGGCTTTACCGAATTTCCGATTCTGATTAAGGTAGATTTTGGTATATTCTTGATCTGTTAGGTTAGGTTATATATTAAAACTGTTTTTCCGTGTTTTTGGATGTTGTTTGAAAGAAATTAACCTTCGTTTTTATCGCAAATCACTACCTTCTGAGTTATAGTGTGTGTGTGTGGGAGGGGGGGTCTACTCAGAAACTAGTGATTTCCGATAGAAACGAAGGTTATATTCGTTCAAACCACATCAAAAACCATTAGAGAAACAGTTTTGATTTACAAAATCTGTGATGTACACTTGTAAAAATTTACCCCAATTTTTAACAGGAAATTTTCTGTTTAGTTATTTAATTTATTCCAGTACTTCAACCTTATTTAAGTTTTTAATCCCGGGAATTTCCCGGGATCTCGGCATTGCAAGTTTTTGAATCTCGTTTCCCGGGATTAAGAAAAGAGCTGGAAATGCTCACCCCTAATACGAATTGAACAAAGCTAAACACCTCTCGAAAACCCAAAATCTTTCGTAAATTTACGATTTGTGGGGATTCAGAAACTAAATTCATAAACACTGTCGATATTATTAATTTTTTAACCGAACCACCTTTTTAAATCTTCCGACATTTCTGGTCTAAGATATCTAAACAAATTTTGGGTAAATATTTACTATTACACCGGTCTCCGGTAGAAAGTTTTAAAAGTTGGTTTTCAATGTTTTTCAATGTGCTGAATTAAAAAAATGATACTCATTTCCGTCGCAAATGATTTGTTAGAGAGTTATTGAAGTTAAAGCTTTTAAAACTTTCTACCCTTTTTACCTGGGGGACCCCCAGTAGGAACCAGAGTTTTTGGGTGGGGAGAATCACAAAAACGAGTGGTTTCAGAAGATTTTGAGTCAGATTAATACAAAACCTAACCAAACCAAACCCTACCGTTATCCAAAATTATAAAAGCCATGTCCACTAACTGATTCAAATTAAAATCGGTGGAAGCGCCATTTTTTTACCCTTTTCCCGTTAGAGAGTTTAAGCTTCAATAACTCTAACAAATCATTTGCGACGGAAATGAGTATCATTTTTTAATTCAGCACATTGAAAAACATTGAAAACCAGCTTTTAAAATTTTCTACCGGAGACCGGTGTAATAGTAAAGAAATTCCGAATTTTGTACTTTTTCGACCATTTTCATCACATTATGTCATAACCACACAAATCACACTCGTATGAGCTAATTTGTCTAGCAACCATTATTAAGAATTCCAAGGAATAGTCAGCTTATTTGCAATAAATCTGGAGTCATTGAACAAGTATCACAAATTTGGAGCTATTGAAGAATATGGACCCCAGCCTTCTTTAGTTAGGCTTATAAGGCTAACTAACTAAAATATCACGACCTAACCTAACCAATCGTTAGGTTAACTGTACGCCCTTGACGATTGGTTAGGTTAGGTCATGATATTTTCGTTAGTTAGCCTTATAAAGCTAACTAAAGAAGGCTGGGGTCCCTATTCTTCAATAGCTCCACAAATTTAATTTCTACAAGAATTGAAAATTAATAGTTTCTTTGAATATTTACTCAAGATAAACTAATTTGGCCTACAAAGAGTATGAGTTACCTAGATCAAATATATAGTTATTGACGTACCTGAAATTAATCCTGACTGCAGAAACTTTCTTAATAATCTACAACAGAATCAATAAGCACAGCTGCTAAAAAAAGTCACAAAGCGTGAGCCAACAAAGTTTGAACATAAAGCTCTTTCTTTCACGAACTTCTTCTCTGGAACTCCGGACGAGACTGAACTTACAGTATCTTCTACTAAAAAAAAAAGAAAAAAAAGTGGGTTTACTCACACACGTTTCGAATGGTTGGTTAGTAATTAATATTTCTGTTATTTCTTTGTATCATCATCATATATTTTTTTGTATATACATTTTTATACATATATCTTCTCTAGAAGTTAATAAAATTGAGCGGATTTAAACAGAATCAAAGAGCAATTAGGTTTCTAGAGGTTTCTGGAGTATTTGGATGCTTAACCTCCTCCGCGTCCAAATGATGTATCGACCCATGATTCGGTTTCAAAGTTAGTGTGAAAAATGCTCTGTATGAAATGGTCCCCAATTAACCCACCCTTAATATCTCCAGTCGACCTGTAAAGTAGGTTAAGCCTACCCTTGTAGGGTCAGCCTAGAGATTCCAGAAATGGTCCAGAGCGGGTAGAGTAAATTAAGGTCCACAGGAGGATTCCTCACCAAATTAGGTTTGGGTAATTTACCTTAGCCTTTGTTAAGCTATGAGTTGATGCTAGGTCTTAGACCACAATGTAGGCCTAATTTAACTGGACCTAGTTTAAACGTTATCACTAAACTGGGGCTTAGAAATACAATTGTTCACTTACTGAGTGTTATTAGATAAGTGCTGGTCTCCTTAGTCGGCCTGATCTTCTTCTTGGCGTCTTTCTTCTAGTTGCTTAATTTAGGTGAGCGCACTTGCTGGTTCTACGCTCTTCCGTTTCAAGTCTCTTGGCTCGCCATGCCGCTCTTCATCCATGTGGTTTGTTTTCGGCTTTTTCCCCCTCAGCATCTTTTTTGTTTGTTGTTTGATTGGTAATGTGTTTCAATACTACAAAGCACGCTCTATCATACAGTATATAAATACTAGTATGGAGAATAACTCTAGTGAGCAACCAATTGGTTTCACCCACCCAGTCATTGACATAAAAGGAGTTTAATAATTGTTAAATTAACTACCTACCTACTCAGTACACCATTTTCTTTACCTCCCAACTACCCACACGTATTAATTTTCCATATTAAGTTGTAGGTCGTCTTTTTCACGACTTTTACTGTTAGTTTGGAGGATGAATCATTACAATCATTATTATTATTATCAGTAGCTAAAGATGGGCCCATTTAGCTGGACCTGCGGTTCTGGGACGTTCGGCCCCAGTAATTGGGGGAACCTGCAGCCTCATCTGATTCCAGACATTTATACAAACAGGAAAAAGGAAATGGAAAAAATATTCCTGTTTTAAATAATTATATTGCCTTATTTTAACATAGGCCTAAACGCCAACTCTAACATACATCTAACCTCAACACCTCATTTTAATAATCGTCAGTTTAAATAGTCTGTGGACGTTTCTAAAAAATTCCATCTACGTTTGTGAAATCGAGAAAAGTCATTTGGGGTTAAGATTCGGTATAACACATCCACCAAACTCGATACTGATATTTATATAGCGAGATAAAGCGAAAACAAACAAGAAAACTTTATTCTCTACTAATTTTGCCGGAAATTCCTATTTATCGAAACATTTACTTTCGAAATTATTAAATTTTGGCGCCATTATTCACTCGTCAAACCATCTCGTCCTGTGTGTATGTAGTCATGTTATTATCATTAGCCAATCAGCGGCTGCCCCATTGTCACGTGATACCCCCGCGTAGGTCCAGCGGCTGAAATTTGAATTCAACAGTCGCTTTAAAATGGCTCTCTGTGATAGAAGCTTCCACCCCGACTGGGACGTCATCTAGGCCTAGGTTAGCTTAGGGTACTGCTTACCTTTCTGGGCCCCGAATTCATTATGGGGTACCCATGCCCGGTTAGGTCAACTGTATGTCCTTGACAACTGGTTAGGTTAAGTTGTTATTTTCATTAGTTTTAATGAAAATATCACGACTGGTCCTAACCTGGGCCTAGATGACGTACCACTCGGACTGGATTAGGTTAGATTACTTTTGCCGGAATATTACTGACGAGAATAGTTTTTTCTGGTTTATTTAATGCTGTTTCAATTGATTCTGGCCTTTTTAGCCTTCAAATTCCCTGCTCTTGAAAGCATTGTTTTTCGTCAACAGTTTGGGTGGATGTGTTCTACCGAATCTTTACCGAAGTTGGTGAAAGAAAGAGCCTTATGTTCAAATTTTGTTGGCTCATGTTTTGTGACGTTTTTAAGCAGCTGTGCTTATTGATTCTGTTGTAGATTAAGAAAGTTTCTGCAGTCAGGATTAATTTCAGGTACGTCAATAACTACATATTTGATGTAGGTAACTCATACTCTTTGTAGGCCTAATTTGTTTACCTTGGATAAATATTCAAAGAAACTTAATTTTCAATTCTTGTAGAAATTAAATTTATTTTCTCTAATTCTCTCCTTTGAGGTGAGAGACCGCCAAGAGTCACAGCTGCAGTGGTTCAACATTGAAGTTTAACATGGAATTTGTTAATACGAAACAATTGTATGCATTTATGATGCTGCCTCACACAAAACCTTCTTCGTTTCTAAATTATATTTCTCACCGACTGTTTACTACTATACCAGTGTTGTTAATCTAGAAATAGCATTTGCTTCAGATATAACAATGCCATGCCAGTAGTATCCATTCGGCTGTCGTCCATTTGCCAATTGGAAAATATTCTATTCTAGGCAGTGACTTATGAGACCTACAGTCTACAGATACCCATCAATCTGGTAATGTATTAAAATTTAATATGCATTAATACACTTTTTCTATTCATAAACCGCCTATATATGTATTTAATATCAAGTTTTTGGTCTGTCTGTTATAACAAAATATCTGAATATGTTCAATATTAAATGTAAATAAATAAAATAGAATCAATGAATTTGGAATTTGCTCAGGGCGCAATAATGTCTACCAAATGCTCTGTTCGTTCAGGATCACAAGCTTGCCACCATTTTTTTATTAATTTCATTAATATATATCTCCTCCTTGAATTTATATTTACTTGTTCATATATGTTTCCTTAGTAATATGTAAACCAGTGTGATGAATGAAAATATTGTTCTAAAGACATTGACAATGAATCAACCAACCAATCAGCGCTCACTCTCTGAACAAACATTCATTCATAAAATGTTACAATCGTTCGTAGTACACACAAAAATATATGACAGATGTCTCTCTTCTCAAGAGTGTCCGAAGAATAAGGATTGCAACTGTACGGGATACTAACTTCTCAGAATTATCAGTTTGAACTGTTCTTAACCTTTCTCTTTCGTGCTATTATTTTACACCCGTACGAGCGTGTTGTGGATAAGACACATTTATGTCAGCAAAGCGCTTACAAGGCGGGTAAATAAGAAACAAAATACAACTAGAATTAATTAGTTTTATTTATTGCAGGTACAAATGAATAAATCACTACCAGTAATGAATCAACCCGCTCGCAAGCAGGAACACCTTAGACCTCACCGTACCCACTGCGGAGTGGGTGATACTGCTGTATAGTTTTATAAATGCGTGGAATTTGACCAAACTCTTATTAATGAAGTTGTTCGAGTGAAACAGTATGATTATAGTACTAAAACTGCATACTGTCACCAACGGAAATAAGTTGCTTCTCCCCTGCAGTCTTACAAGAAAAATGAAAATTACTGAAAGACCTCATTTTCAATATCTCCACGTTATATGTACAGGGTGGGCCGTAAGTTTCCATACATAGGAAAAATAAACATTTTTTTATGGACAACCATTTTTATTTATATAATATGCTCTACATGGTTGCCATTGTTTTGAAAACACATTTCAATACGTGTTCCCCACTGTTGATGAACACACATTAGCACAGTTGACGTTATGCTTGTAATGGCGTTGGTGATACGTTCCTTTAGATGATTTATGTCTCGTATCTTTTCCTGATACACCATGGCCTTCAAGTGCCCCCAAAGATAGAAATCAAGGGGGGTGAGATCTGGGGATCTGGGAGGCCACTCCACAGGACCACGCCGACCAATCCAAGCATCCGGAAACTGCTGATCCAAATACCGACGCACGTGAAGACCATAATGAGGTGGAGCTCCATCTTGCTGGAAGTAAACTGGGAAGTTACCTTCCTCGTTCAGCAGGGATGGGAAAATCTCTTCTTGCAACATGTTAAGATACCTTTCGGCATTAAGATTTCCACTGACAAAAAATTGGTCCAATAATTCTGTCACCCCATATCCAGGCCCACACCATCACTTTACCGGCACCTTGCATCTTCGTCGGGACTCAGCCAGTTAGGGTTAGCATTACTCCAATAACGTATGTTTTGCCGATTAACCTCTCCATTGACGTAAAAATTTGCTTCATCAGTAAACAAGATCTTAGTTGAAAAGTTTGCATCCTCGTTCACTTTGGTTAATGCCCATTAACAGAATTCCATCCGTCTATCCGGGTCGTCTTCACTCAAATGCTGTGCCATATGCAATTTGTATGGATGCCATTTGTTTGCTTTCAAAATGCGCCTGATACTCGATCTGCTGACACCACTTTCTGCAGACAACCGTCGTGTACTTTTTCTGGGACTCCGTGTAAGCGCTGTAAGTATCGTAGCTGTTGTGTCTTCATCGGTGGCTGTACGTCTTGGACCACTTCGCGGTTGATCTGCAACATTTCCAGTTTTCTGAAACTTGTTAATAAGTTTTGCCACAGTGTCGTGTGTGATGTTCGTTCCATGTTTTCTGTTAAAGTTCATTGCAACCATGCGACTGCTTCCCGACCCAGCCATCAGTATGATTTCAATTCGTTGCTCTTTCGTCAAACGCATATTCTTACGGTATCTGAAACATAAAAACAAACGTTTAAATTTTCCTATGTATGGAAACTTACGGCCCACCCTGTAGAACGAAATTAGCCATTAATGCATCAAGTTTAGATATTCGGCTGATCTTTTAGTTTGTTTTCTAACAATGACTTAAATGATGTATAGTGTTGACCATTTTACTTTGACTTTCTGAAAAGAGATCTTTCAGTATTCGTCTCAGCAAATGTAAACGCTCTTGTAAGACTGGCGTTGAAGCACCTTATTTCTACTTCCTGAATAATATTTATAACAATATAAATATTCAAACAGCCGTAATTTATTTTCTGTATTCCCCTCTCCAAATGAAGTCAAAAGTTGAAATATATTATGAAACCGACATCCGAATCCTTTCGTGTACAAGTACTCCCCCACTTCATTCACAATCTTGAACGCGATTCTCTCCCAAAAAATGAGTTCGCATTGTAAAGTTCTCCTATTGATCAAAGCCTTGTAGATGTTCAATATGGAGCCATGAACTATTTTCGGATGAGGATTTTCCGTTCCAGAGGTAGTTTAGATGTACAGGGTGTTTATGAAGTCCCTATTTATTTCAGTGAAAACTTAGCAAAAAGGGTAAAATTCAATAACAATATAATATATGCTTAAGTATTCATTAAATGTATACCTTCTGATTCTACATGAGCACTATCAGTATCTCGACAGAGTTCGAATCTGTCAGCAGCATTGCGGAACACATTTTGGAGCATGACAGAGATTATTTTTTAAACTGCTGTTACTATACGAGCACGTAAATCTTGCAGATCTGTAACCCTCGTTTGATAGACGTTTGAGTTGACAAAGCCCCATACAGAGAAATCCAAGGGCGTTATGTCTGGAGATCGAGCCCCCTAGGGCTTGTTGCCTCCACGTCCGATCCAACGATTTGGAAATCGTTCATTTAGGTACTTCCGAAAAATGTTCGCGTAATGACAAGGTGCCCCATCTTTTTGAAAGACGACGTTGTTTAAAATGCCATCTGAATGAAGCTGGACATTTACGTGGTCGTATCGTAACAGCAGTTACGAAAATAACCCCTGTCATGCTCCAAAATGTGTTCCACAATGCTGCTGACAGAATCGAACTCTGTAGAGATACTGATGGTGCTCACTTAGAATCATATGCTTAAGTATTCATTAAATGTATGCCTTCTATTATATTGTTATTGAATTTTACCCTTTTGCTAAGTTTTCACCGAAATAAAAAGTGGAATAAATACATGGTGTTTATAAAGTCCCCAAGTTCGTATGGATTATGTTCAAGTACGTGGCTTGCGGGGTCTGTACTTGTCTGACCAATATACTGCTGAAGATCTCGTCTTACTTCGACGCTGAACTGGGTTTCGTCACTGAAATAAGAAAATAAAATTTAAATTACTACTCCCTCACGACTTCTAATTAATGCGCACAGATTCCACATCTTTTAGTAAAATATCCCTTACTACCTAGTAAGAAAATGATAAAGGCAGTTTCATTTTGAAGTGAATATTAAATCTACATTATGTGAAAGCATTTATATTCTTATTTTTCAGTATAGACTCAATCAAACGCGCGTCATACTAACAAAGAAATAATGAGGGGTCGCGCGTCTTAAGGTATCTAAGCGCCACCACAGGCAAAAACGTGTTTTTGATGTACGTATATCACTATTCACCTTTCCTCTATCGCGTGGTTTGGGTTATAATGACCTTACGACACTAGAAGTATGGTTGAAAACCTTATGAAGCGAACTACTTTTTTCACCTCTATCGCCAGCCAAAAGTTCACCCAAAGTTCGGCATAAGAAAATAAAAAAAAAATATATATATATATATAAAATAAAAATCTATTCCAAAAACTCATCAACATCTTCATTAACATACTTAGAACTTTAATTTAGCCAAAAATGAATGTTCTAGTTCAATTAATAACAGAGATACTTTTGCCAGAATATTGCTGAACTTTGGAGGCGATTTCTGACGAATTTTAATTTTGACGCTTAGGTACCTTAAGACGCGGGACCCCTCAAATATATTCTAACGTAAAAGCAGATTTACTCCACAACGTCATTCCGACTTTGTCAAATTATTAGGTTCGGAAATATTGGAAATCATTTAGCGCCTTTACCATAGATGGGAATTAATTAAAGCAAAAACTATTCCCAACAAGATCCCACGCTTCGTTCTTTAAGTTAATGTAGATCATAAATGAAAAAAGGCTACATTTCAAATAATTAAGCAGATTACATTTTCTCCGTTTTGAAAAGCTTTTCACCGATTCCAATGAAATTTATAAATAATAAATCATATATAGCAGCATTTATGGTATTTTTCGATAAAATATTTATAATTAAAATCTCGTTTTATTGAAAAATAAGGTGTTCCAAATTATTAAGCAAGTGGTCTATTTACAGATCTAAATGGTGAAAATATGTAAGAAGAAGGATTTGGACTTCAACTCAGAAAAGGAAAAATAGTCAAGGTACTAGCTGAAAATATCAAATCCATTGAAATTACGAAGCACTAGGCAGGGATCATCAAACTGTAAAAAGTTTGTAGCGGAGGGTACCACACTGAGGTAGCGAAGTGATAAAGGAACTATAAGAAAAGTGACAAGGCGGCATATATCTGTAATCAAACGCGAAGTTGCAAAGCATTCATTGTCCTCGAGTAAAGAGTTTTTGAACAGGTTGGCATATATAATGTACCAAGAACATCTCTATGTAAAATCCTCCAAACAATTGGCAAGACGTGTAAACCTACAATTCAGCCACCATTAACACCCAGGCACAAGCAGTAGCGTGTTGAATGGGTGCTTCAGTACATGAAAACTGATTTTAAGACTATTATTCACTGGTCTCTCTACTATGGAACGAGGTTTCCTTTTAGAAAGTTTGTGTAAGACTGGCATTAATTTTTCCACTATCGATCACTGTGTGGGCCAACAACTTCTTTGCCTATCAATCCTCCTCAAAACAGGACACCACCTCCACGCTATTGGCGTCAATCTCGATGATGGTTGCTGAGAGTCAGTCTCTACCCTCTTGACCAACCATCAGGTCTATCAAGTGTTGCTCTGCATTCATCTGTGAAAAATAGTCTTAAAATCTGTTCATGTACTGAAGCACCCATTCAACACGCTGCTTCTTGTGCCTGGGTGTTAATGGTAGATGAATTATAGGTTTACACGTCTTGGCAATTGTTTGGAGGATTCTACAGAGAGATGGTTTTGGTACATTATATATGCCAACTGCTCAAAAACCTCTTTACTCGAGGAGAATGGATGCTTTGCAACTTCGCGCTTGATTACAGATCTCTGCCACCTTGTCACTTTCTTATAGCTCCTTTATCACTTCGCTACCTCAGTTTGGTACCCTCCGCTACAGTTCGATGATCCCTGCCAAGCTGCTTCGCAAATTTCAATAGATTTGATATTTTCTACGAGTGGCTTGACTTTTTCTTTTCTCAGGTGATATCAAATCCTCCTCCTTACCCATTTTCACCATTTAGATCCGTAAATAGACCACTTGCTTAGTAATTTGGACCACCATATTTTGCATATTTTTCAGTAAAACTAGATAATTATTTTAATTCTAAAAATATTTTATTGAAATCCATACCATCAATGCTACTATATATATATATATATATATATATATATATATATATATATATATATATATATATATATATATATATATATAGTGATTATTTACTATAAATTTCATTGAAATCGGTGAAAACCTTTGAAAACATTGGAGAAAATGCAATCTGCTTAATAATTTGGAACATAGCATAGTGTTCGGAAGGAGAACTAAATACACGCAAAACAATGTTATGAACTTAAATTGGATTCTATTATACAGTGGAATATGTAATGTAATGTATTTACTTAATGAATTACGTTTCGTCTGCCCTTGTGTAAAACAGTTCTCTCTCCGTCCGATGGGTGGGTATAACGCGATAAAAATGGAAAATGGAGTTCATTTCGTATGTTGCAATATATTCTATCTGGTGAAAGTAGTTACAAAAATAAATTTACACACACACCTTTTTTCCGGGGGGTTGGGGAGTATATTGGGCTACAAGGTCAGTGTAGACCAGTACATATATACAGACTTTCGTAATCGACTGTACACTCCTACAAAACCATTAATATTTTGATACGGTCGACTCTTATGTAATTGCTGTGCCTGCTATAGAGCTGTATCCTAATCACAATCACCTAATCAAGCCAAAGCATACCATCGTATTTGAATTGACCAATTAGAGAAGAGCATATTTCTCAACAAGGAAGTTCCCAATAATTAACGTTTCTCTCTCATTCCAGATAAGAATGTCCTTTGATTTTACTCTTCGTTACTAAGGTATGAATCGGAGATTGAAAGATTTGTTTTTGTGTAAAAGAAGTCTTGCTTCATCGTGCTCCTCCGAGTTTCCTTCTGCATCACTTCATGCTCCGTCGTGAGTCCATTCTCCTGCCAACAATAGGCATTGGTCATCCTCCGCTGGGTCAACCACAACTGTGTCCGGTTCAAAAACGTTTGGAGAGGAGTTTCGGGGAGGAACCTTCCAGAGGCATAGACAGAGATATCGGAAGAGACCATCACCTGCCCTTCGTCATGCAGGTCTTGCAGCTCAATCTCGCTCCCTTCTCTGACATGAAGAAGGGGTTAAAGAGGAGTTTGAAATGTTAACTCCTTTTCATTAAATTGATGGCTTAATGTCATTTAAGAAAAAACTCCAGTTGCTTTTCTCAATTTCTTAAGTTTATTCTAGTTACTAAATAATAAAAGTATAAAAATCATTTTATCTTATTTCACACATGAACAACATTTTCCACACGAATTTTTTTTTTTCTTTTTGTATGGAGTGGCGTTGAGGGGACTGACAAAAGAGTATTATATATATATATATATATATATATATATATCTGCAAATTGAAAACTGAATGCAACAGGGAAGCAAGTTATGCACACTATAAAAAGTAAGCAAGTGCTTGAGTACATCAAGAGTTTACATAAAAGTGAATCGATGCTTGCACTGATATATGAGAAAGACGCTCGTTTGACATGACAGTTCATTGTCAAAAGCGAGAGCAGTCGAGATAAATAAATAATTTAAGTAGTATGACTGGTGCGAAACCAAAGATATTACCAGCATCATCGTTAGTCTAAACCCCGACCTAAGTGTATTCACTTCGTTTATATATATAAACCGTGGTTAACCTTGGTTTTGTTTCCTCCCGAATAGTTCATTCTGACGAAGGTCAAGCTTGTCAGGCAAATGAAGGCAAAAAGGCTGGAGTTTACAGGGTAGAGGTTCGACCCCTCGCAACAATGGCTAAAGCAGGAATTTATGGGAAGGAGGTTCGACCTCTTTTGACGCAGTTGTGATCTAAATAATTCTTTACGTTAAGCATAATTTAAGCATATATCAGAATTTTGAAAGATTCCAAAATAAAACGAAAAAAGATTTTGCCAAGCATACATTCTTAAATGGTGACAATGTCGAAGTTGTACAATGTACATTTAGTACATTCTGCGCAAGTGACAAATAGGATACGTAAATATATAAAAGTTTGAAATTTTTCCGAACTTATTTTGTAGCGCCATTATAATAATGTAGGAAGAAATTTTTTTTCGCTGAAAATTGTTACGGTTTGTCGGACTGCAATCTCCCCACCAAATCTGCTATAGTGGTAAAAGCTGCTTAAAATTAATCGAAACCAGTGGCGTAACTAGGGTGGGGCAGGTGGGGCGCGTGCTCTGGGCGCCAAATTTGGGGAGGGGGCGCCATTTTTATGATTTAACAAAAAAATTTAAGAATAAAAACATGCTCTTTTGGAAATGTACCGGTACCATATCTCTAGCCATCAAATTTCCACATGAATTCAGATTTTAACTTCATTTAACTTTATTAATTCATTCTATTTTATTAGAATTTTATTATGAATTATTAATTTATTCTATTTTTTTGTTTCTTTCTCTAGAAAATTTTACCATGAAGCGAACATTGCCGATACCGAAAAGTCCGAAAAAGAAGCTGAGTGGAGCAGAAGGCAGGAAGAAAAGAAAAATGCAAGAAGCAGAAGCTAAAAAGTCAAGTGGCTTTATGATGTCATTTCTGAACAGCAACAAGCTGGTCCTTCATCAGCATTAACTGCATCAGATATGAGTGTTGACCAACCCGCCAGTGTATCAGAAGGAGAATAAAGTGTCTTTCAAGAACCAGAAGTGTCTTTCAAGAAGCCAGAAGATACTAAAACTTGAGTAGCGAAAAGCAGGAAAAAAACAGCACAGCCTATACCAGATGCGATTCAGCATCACGATGTAGGCTTCTTGGAGTTTGATTAAATATCAAAAAAAAGTAATTTTATCAGATGCCCTGAGGACAGAAATGGTCACATTGGGTTCGAAGTATTTCAAAATAGTGGAGGGCCATTTGTTCCCACAAAAAAACTGATCAATGAATGAAAGATGGTTTAAAAGTAAGTTGGGAAATGGATGTGGAGAAGAAGTTTGGCGCTCATGGCTTGTTTATTCTCCAGAGAAGAAAGCAGCTTTTTGCTTTTGTTGTTTGCTATTTTCTCAAATTGACAATCAGTCTTCATTCAAGAAAATGGGTTCAATCATTGGAAAACACCAGAAAGACTTAGCACCCATGAAAATGCAAAAAATCATCGATACTGCTTCACCCAATGGAAGGAAATGGAAGAAATCTTTAGAAAACAAAGGAATCATTGACGTAGAGCTTCAAGCTCAAACTGCAACAGAAAAACAAAAATGGCGAGATTTCTCCACAGAATTCTCCATTGCATAAAATTAGCAACTCAGAACCTTGCATTGCGTGGTCACAAGGAATCCCTTAAACAGGAAGAAGAAAGCAATGTTGGAAATTTCTTGGGTTATTAAAAATGTTAGCAAGGTTTGATCCTGTTATGAAGAACAGTAGTATAGCCGCAAAAGGGAGAATGCAAGAATGTTGCAGGTTATTATGTAATGTTGCAAGGGGGTGGGGGTTGTTGCAACGAGGAGGGGGGTGCACAAAAATAAAAAAAAAATAAAAAGAAAAAAGAAAAAAAGAAAAAAAGAGTACTGGCCTTTGTTGCCAACCTAGGTTGCAAGGGGCATGCAACTTGGGGGCCTCCCCCAAGCTATTCCCCCCAAAGGGCCAGAGAGAAAGGAGGAGAGGTTTTCACCTGGCAGGAGCCAAGTGCACTTTAAGACTTCAGCCGAGTAGGGCGTTGTTTTATAGGCTCCTAATCAGCCAGAATCAGCCAGTGACTGAGCCAAGGAGAGAGAGACACCTGAAGAAGAGAGAGACGCCTGAAGGAGGAGAGAGACACCTGTAGGAAGAGAGAGAGAGAGACGCCTGAAGGAGAGAGGGGAGTTCTCCCCCAAGTTATTTTCGTTTTCCTAACCTAAGAGGCCACTAAGGGGTTTACCAAAGGGCCTGAAAGAGAAGGACCAGAGGTCCTTGCTCGGCTGGGAGCCGAGCTGGAATGAGTCTTCTTCAACTTCTCGGTCTTTTATAAGCCTCTATTCTGGCTGAATTGCCAGATACCGCAATGTGTTCAGTTGCCAGATAGCGCCATGTATCCCAGAAATATTAATCATCCATTGTTGTAACACAATGAATCCAATTAAATTCTGTATATTAAATAAATACACACTCAATCTCTATTAATTGCATACCTTTCCAGTTTTTTTTTTGCAATGATCGGATTGCTCTTGCTAGATATATATATATTATATTATATATATATATATATATATATATATATATATATTCTTTTAAACATCTTATGTTAGGTATATATACATATATATATATATATATATATAATTTATTTTTCATATTATAACATTTAATTTTAGTTTAGAAGCAAATTTAACATTAACTTCATTGAACTTAAACTTTTCGAAACAAATAACATAGTTTACCACACATAATTCGAAAACTTCATAATAGAAAATAATTAATTTTATGGTTAACTAGTTTATTTCGTTTACTATAATTATATATATACAGTCTTTTAAGCAGCTTATGATACATATATATATATATATATATATATATATATATATATATTATGTATATATATATCTGAGCTCTTTCAGCTAAAGAAGCCTTATGTTTCGAATTGGTTGTGTAATAGCTGATATTAAACTCTCAACATGTTCTGAAAAGCACGGCTTATAATCTCCTTCCCCATATCCGTACAAAAATAGCACTTCAAGACAATATTGTATAGAAATAAGGTAACACAAGTACTACAAGAAATAAATCCTAAAATAATTATATAAGACCGAAGTAATGGTCTGACGTTGGGGTGAATCCAATTAAACTCTGTTTATAAACATTCGAATATCAGTGGGGAAAAACGAACGGAAATGAAAATTTATGAAACAATTCGACGATCGTCATTCCCCAAACCCGATATATATATATATATATATATATATATATATATATATATATATATATATATATATAATATCTAAGTTGTATCGAGATGAAAATTTACGAAACACACGAGTCTCTTTCCATGCGAAAAAAATTGGAACAATATGAAAATTTACGAAACAATTCAATTAAAAGTTGAAATTAACCAAAACTCAATTCGCTAGAGGTAAGGAATTCCGAGAATCTGCCCAACTCGAATGACCACAATGACCTTTCTCCTAGACAGCTTGAACAAAACCTCTCTCGACTCCATTTCTTAGATATGCCCACAATTATATATATATATATATATATATATATATATAGAGAGAGAGAGAGAGAGAGAGAGAGAGAGAGAGAGAGCGAGAGAGTTTTGTTCAAATAACGGGATATGCTTGTTTACCATTGTGTTCGAACACAATTGCTGCTTCGAAAAACAGTTGTTCGAATTATTCGACGTTATATTGAATTGGAAAGGTTTTCACCCCACCTTAGACCCACAGTTTAACGTTGAAACCGAATGTTCTTTTAAAATATAATTAGGATATATTTCTTTATAACGGCGGCGTAGATAGACTGTACAGAAGTGTTTACGGAGTAGGAAAAAAAGATGTTGAAAGATTTTTGAGGGAGCAGAACGCTTATACGCTTCATAAGCCTGTGAGAAAAAGGTTTAAAACAGCCAAGACAACGGCTTCCTCGATTGATTCTATTTGGCAAGCAGATTTAACAGACATGCAAAGATATTCTGTGTATAACGATGGTTACCGCTACATTCTATTCATAATAGACGTATTCTCTAGATATCTGTGGCTAGTTCCTCTGAAAAATAAATCATCTGAAACAGTTGCTAAAGCCACCAAAACGCTAATGTTAAAAGAAAACAGGGTTCCTGGCTATTTTTGTACGGATATGGGGAAGGAATTTCTAGGCCGTGCTTTTCAGAACATGTTGACAGAGTTTAATATCAGCTATTACACAACCAATTCTATACATAAGGCTTCTTTAGCTGAAAGAGTTCAGCGCACCATAAAGGAACGCATGCACCGTTATTTTACACATAAAAACACATACAGATTTCTAGACATTCTGGAATCATTGGCATCATCCTACAACCGCTCACACCATCGCACGATTGGGACAACACCTAACGATGTTTTAGAAAGAGGTATGCTCCCGAGAAGAGATGGATCACCACCACCACCACACTCTGCGCGCTTCAAAATCAATGATTATGTAAGGCTGTCGCGTTCGGGGAATAAATTCGCAAAGGGTTTTGAGCAAGGATGGACACGCGAGATTTTTAAAGTTAGGGCTGTGAGACCTAAAGGTGAGATAATGATGTATTACATTGAAGATTTGAATGGGGAAGAAATCTCAGGAGGCTTTTACCGCGAGGAATTGCAGAAAGTTGCGTTTAATTTAGAAAAAAATGTGTTTAAAATTGAGAAAATTTTAGGAAGCAAAGGTTCAGGAAGGAGAAAAATGTACCTGGTGAAATGGCTAGGGTACCCAGAAAGCTTCAACATCTATATAAAAGCTGATGCAATAATGAAGCTTAAATAGTATGCAACATGGCTCCTAACCATTTCTACGTCACACTCCCGTCCTCCTCGTCCCTGTCTGTACACCCTAACAACACACTAGCCAACTTTGTAACAGAACTCCATGGGCACATTGAATTGGGTCGTGATTCGTATGAGGTGGGGATATGCGAAATTCAGCTGGACACCGTCTTTTTAAATATTGAACATAAAGAAACCGTTTTTACGATTCTTAGAGACATTGACGAGTGTGAAAAAGCTGGGGTAGCTATGGATGAAACTATGCGCATCGCTCGGACTAAGATTGCACGGTATTACAGTACAGAAGTAAGACTAGGGCCGGGTCAATATGGTTCGGCCGAGGATGTTGTGAGAGGCTTAAACGTAAGTTTAAGAAACTCAAACCTTACGAATGATTTAGTATACGAAATCGTAAACAACCCTGCACATACACTAATCCTAAAATCAAAGACTAACAGACGTCTTAAAGAACATAGAAAGTTCAAAATTCTAACCAACGGCCGATATAGCGCAGCCTTCCAAAGAGACACATTTCACGAGACACAGTATAACTTGTCCAGATTAATGTATCAATTGAAGATGGAGAAATTGGCTGAAAGGTCCCCAGACATGTGCTATATTTACAGTAATATAGTGGAGCACCAATTTGTTGGGGATACCCAGGCACGCCTGCTGCGCATTGCTCACATCCCCAACCATAGAGGAAGGAGTTTGAGTATTACATATGACAGACCCCATTATGTGAATGTCGCAACTAATTTAATAACCAATATCACAATATATAAGAACGATTGAGGGCGAAAACTTCCCATTCGGTAACGGGAGCTTAACAGTGAAGCTACACTTTCGACGCACTGAGTTATAATGGATAGAAACCCTTTCACCGTCTATCGAGGGATGCGATACCAGCGCGGTAGTGGACTTGGATCCATTTTTTCATCCATACTACGTACGGCTGTTCCTTTGCTGAAGAGGGGTGCCAGATACCTTGGAAGGAAAGCGCTACAATCAGGCCTTAACACTGCAGAAGACATATTGGCCGGGGCTAAACCTAAAGAAGCTCTAAAAAAACATTTAAAGCGTACACGGGACGAAATCATCAAAGATGCAAAGAGAAAAATGCGTGGTGGCGGGAAGAAGAAGAAGAGGACTCCCCGGAAGAAGAAGGGGTCACGTGGTATTAAACGTAAAAGGCTATCAAAAAAGAAATGCTGTAAGCGAATGAAACCTATGGTTGACCACTTTTTTGACTGATATAAGCTAAGGATATTGATCTCATGAATCATAGTTTGTTTACCACTTGTCGAGAGAGGAGTCACTATTTCGCCATGGCACGCTTCATCCACCCATGTAGTTCACAATGCTGTAAATCGGAGCTGTCCCTTTTTGAGCTCCCGCCAACCCAAGTTTCTATTGAGCACAGTGACTTTATTACAATTAACCCTTTAAACACAATTAGTTCCCCGAGTGCACCTATAGAATTCGTGATACCCAGCTCAGGTCCTTACTTTTTGATCCAAGCTGTGTGCACATGTACGCTAAGCTACGTATAGCCCATTCTGATGGAACGGTCTGCGATGACAAATATGCTGTATACCCTGAAACAAACTTTCTGCACGCCATATTCAACCAGTGTGACGTATATTTAAATCAGACCAACATATCGGCAGGCACGGGGTACTATCATCTACGAGCCTATTTGGAAAATGTCCTCAACTTTTCCAAAGAAGCGAAGGCTACCTTTTTAAGTGCGGAGGGATATTATCAAACTAAAGATGAAAATAGTATAAAGGACAAATTTAAAAATTCTAAAAGAAAATATACGAGTGTTTTGGACGGTTGCACACAGATTTCACTTTCCAGGAGAAGTTGCTTGTGAACGGGGTGGATATGAAAATAAAGCTCACCCGCACGAGTCCTGAGATCTGCTTAAATCTGGATGCGAATCAAGAAGAGGGTGCAAAGTCCGTTGTGGTTCACATTATGGACACATACCTCCGCGTACGGCGAGTGAAATTAAGTTCACCAAAACAACTAGAAATTGAGAAAAATTTACTAAACGCTACAGTGAAATATCCTATTAACAGAGTGCAGATCAAACTATATACGGTTCCTGCAGGGTTGGCATCGAAGCAGATAGAAAACATTGCCCTGGGAAATCTTCCTAAAAGGATATTAATCGGCATGCAGGACCACGCTTCGGTGAATGGAAAATATAAAAAGAGTGCCTTTAAATTCGAGAATTTCGGACTTAAAAATATAACTCTATACGTTAATGGCACTGCTTTGGGTGGAACAATGGGGGTACCCCCGCTAGGACCCCACCCCCTATTCATCAGACGCTTGTTACCTCTTTGTGCCAGAGCCTATAGTAATCTGACCCATATTGCAGGTGATTGTGATGAGCTTGGTAATGGGGTAACGCAGGAAGAATTCATTGATCAATTTAACCTTTACCCGTTTGACATTACACCTGACTTATCTGCTAGCGTAAATACCCATTTAACCCCACAGCAGAGCGGAAACATCTCAGTGCGGCTGGAATTCGCCAAGCCTATAGACGCTCCTATTAGTGTACTAGTATATCTCGAATCGCAAGCCCTAATAGAAGTAGATAAATTTAGAAGCGTTATCACTGACTTTTAAAATGGATGCTAATACACTTCAGAAAGTAATGGAGCGAGTCACACGTTCCAAATTTATCGGCGTGTTTGCGAAGAATGAAACATTGAGTTTGCCAAGTACGCGAGAATGCGGTAGTCTTATTGTGAACACAGACATCATCGGTAATGAAGGGATTCACTGGATCGCTGTCTATTTTAAAAATAGACAGCGCCTGTACTATTTTGATTCACTCGGTACTCAACCCTGGAGTGATCCTATTATTGTAAAATTTCTCGCTCAGTTACATATTCCCGAAGTTGTGTGGACCCCATTTCGCATGCAAGGATATTTTACTAATGTTTGCGGAATGTACTGCGTCTCATTTCTCATGCATATGTCAAATGATAAAGAATTTATAAATTTTTTAAATTTATTTGACCCGTGTCACACTCGCCGAAACGATGAAATGGTATGCAGAGAGATAAAAAACCGTTTTCCAATTGTACGTACTCGTTGTATATTATAATGTTTTTGTTCGTATATTTGTAACGATATATTCTGCAGTTGTTTATTGTACTGATTTCTTTCATTTAATAAATTTATGAAAATATATTGTCTTCTTATCCCAAGAAGATCGAAAAACACTTACATTATTTCGGTGTGACATTGTTGACTGATCAGTATATCCTCCCTATTCCGAGATTCTTCAAAAGATTGTATAACACGTGTCAAATCCTCATCGGACCTTAAAGGAATAATGCTTTTAAAACATATACAGAGTATACAGACAGATCCCCATTATGTGAAGATATCTTTGGTTCGAGGAATAACATTGAATGCCATAAAAATTTCGATTTTAGCATAATGGGGATAACCAAATAACATTGATTGACATTTTTGGCGAGTATCTATTTGACGAGATACTACAACTCTCCATATATAAAAACGAATTATAGACACTTACATTTCTATGGTAACCCCCTGCGTCGGGTTGTAAGGAGCGTCACTGCAAATATCTTCAACGGTTTGCGTTGGAAATAATTCGCCACGGTCAATCGCATTGAAAAGACTAATTGCGGTTAATGCTGCAGTATCACGTTCTTCATACAATTCCGGGGAGACGTACAGGTCCATGGTGGAGGATGTGTGACATTGTTGACTGTTCAGTATATCCCCCGTATTCCGAGATTCTTCAAAAGATTGTATAACACGTGTCAAATCCTCATCGGACCTTAAAGGAATAATGCTTTTAAAACATATACAGAGTATACAGACAGATCCCCATTATGTGAAGATATCTTTGGTTCGAGGAATAACATTGAATGCCATAAAATTTCGATTTTAGCATAATGGGGTAACAAAATAACATTGATTGACATTTTTGGCGAGTATCTATTTGACGAGATACTACACCCCATCCATATATATATATAAATTCTAATTATAGACACTTACATTTCTATGGTAGTCCCTTGCGTCGGATTGTAAGGAGCGTCACTGCACGTGTCTTCTACGGTTTGCGTTGTAAATAATTCATCACGGTCAAACGCATTAAAAAGGCTAATTGTCGTTAATGCTGCAGTATCACTCTCTTCATACAAGTCTGGGGAGACGTACAGGTCCATGGTGGAGGGAATGATTATTCACTGACGCGAAAATAGCTACTGTTACTCCAAACTGAAAAATATCCCCTTTTATATGCACAATCGCCAAGCTCCGCCCCAAAAGACCAGATGTTCGTAGTGATTGGCTGCCGATGTAGCTGAGTGGAGCTATGACGTGTACCAATCCGCTATAACGGGACCGGACGAGTAACATATATATATATTTTCACCAATAGATTTAATGCTCGTATTCTCCTTTGAAAATTATTTGGTGATTCGTATAGAACTTTCGATACTGATTCCAAATATGGTTTCAGAATGTTTCTATCACCCATAGTTTTCGAGGAAATATTTACTAAGAATTTCCCGCATCATTAGTCACTAATGTAATCGAGAGGTTATAAAGAAATATATCCTAATTATATTTTAAAAGAACATTCGGTTTCAACGCTAAACTGTGGGTCTAAGGTGGGGGTGAAAACCTTTCCAATTGCGCTAGGGGACAATTATTTGGTGTTTCATTTTAGCACTGAGTCAGGTTTCAGAATTTTCTAATGTTAAACTGCGGGTCTAATGTGGGGTGAAAACCTTTCCAATTGCGCTAGGGGACAATTATTTGGTGTTTCTTTTTTGGCACTGAGTCAGGTTTCAGAATTTTCTAATGTTAAACTGTGGGTCTAAGGTGGGGTGAAAACCTTTCCAATTCAATATAACGTCGAATAATTCGAACAACTGTTTTTCGAAGCAGCAATTGTGTTCGAACACAATGGTAAACAAGCATATCCCGTTATTTGAACAAAACTCTCTCTCTCTCTCTCTCTATATATATATATATACAGTATATATAATTGTGGGCATATCTAAGAAATGGAGTCGAGAGAGGTTTTGTTCAAGCTGTCTAGGAGAAAGGTCATTGTGGTCATTCGAGTTGGGCAGATTCTCGGAATTCCTTACCTCTAGCGAATTGAGTTTTGGTTAATTTCAAATTTTAATTGAATTGTTTCGTAAATTTTCATATTGTTTCAATTTTTTTCGCATGGAAAGAGACTCGTGTGTTTCGTAAATTTTCATCTCGATACAACTTAGATATTATATATATATATATATATATATATATATATATATATATATATATATACGGGTTTGGGGAATGACGATCGTCGAATTGTTTCATAAATTTTCATTTCCGTTCGTTTTTCCCCACTGATATTCGAATGTTTATAAACAGAGTTTAATTGGATTCACCCCAACGTCAGACCATTACTTCGGTCTTATATAATTATTTTAGGATTTATTTCTTGTAGTACTTGTGTTACCTTATTTCTATACAATATTGTCTTGAAGTGCTATTTTTGTACGGATATGGGGAAGGAGATTATAAGCCGTGCTTTTCAGAACATGTTGAGAGTTTAATATCAGCTATTACACAACCAATTCTATACATAAGGCTTCTTTAGCTGAAAGAGCTCAGATATATATATATATATATATATCATAAGCTGCTTAAAAGACTGTATATATATAATTATAGTAAACGAAATAAACTAGTTAACCATAAAATTAATTATTTTCTATAATGAAGTTTTCGAATTATGTGTGGTAAACTATGTTATTTGTTTCGAAAAGTTTAAATTCAATGAAGTTAATGTTAAATTTGCTTCTAAACTAAAATTAAATGTTATAATATGAAAAATAAATATATATATATATATATATATATATATATGTATATATACCTAACATAAGATGTTTAAAAGAATATATATATATATATATATATATATATAATAATAATATATATCTAGCAAGAGCAATCCGATCATTGCAAAAAAAAACTGGAAAGGTATGCAATTAATAAAGATTGAGTGTGTATTTATTTAATATACAGAATTTAATTGGATTCAATTGTGTTACACAATGGATGCTTAATATTTCTGGGATACATGGCGCTATCTGGCAACTGAACACATTGTGCTATCTGGCAACTCAGCCAGAATAGAGGATTATAAAAGACCGAGAAGTTGAAGAAAGACTCATTCCAGCTCGGCTCCCAGCCGAGAAAGGACCTCTGGTCCTTCTCTTTCAGGCCCTTTGGTAAAACCCCTTAGTTGCCTCTTAGGTTAGGAAAACGAAAATAACTTGGGGGAGAACTCCTCTCTCTCTCCTACAGGTGTCTCTCTCTCCTTCAGGCGTCTCTCTCTTCTTCAGGTGTCTCTCTCTCCTTCAGGCGTCTCTCTCTCCTTGGCTCAGTCAACTGGCTGATTCTGGCTGATTACGAGCCTATAAAACAACGCCAACTCGGCTGGTCTTAATGTGCACTTGGCTCCTGCCAGGTGAACACCTCTCCTCCTTTCTCTCTGGTCCTTTGGGGGGAATAGCTTGGGGGAGGCCCCCAAGTTGCATGCCCCTTGCAACCTAGGTTGGCAACAAAGGCCAGTACTCTTTTTTTCTTTCTTTTGCAACCCCCCACCCCCTTGCAACATTACATAATAACCTGCAACATTCTTGCACTCTCCCCTTTTGCGGCTATACTACTAAGAACATCTCAGTATTGTGGAAAAGCACCCTGGAAGAACATCATATTTATCTCCGTTAGTGCAGAATGAATTTATTCAGCTGATGGCTTCTACTGTTCGCCAGAAATTGTTACAGAGCATTCATAAGGCCAAATATTTTGGCCTCATGTTTGATTCTACTCCAGATCAAGCACATCGAGAGCAAATGGCAGAAACAGTTCGTTATGTTGATATTGATTTTCAGGAGAAAACAATTTTTATAAGAGAGTCTTTTCTTGGATTTATCCAATTAATACGAAAGGATGCTGAAAACATTGTGGAATTGATTTTGGAACAACTGGAAAAAGGCTTTTCATGATTGAAGTTTTCGTTCACCTGCTTTTTAAACTTTGAAAACCGTTTTCACTTGAATATGGAGTGAAATAATATTTTCTTCCTACTGAAAAGTGAAACTGAAAATTGATTGCGTAAAGACTAATGGGTAACTCTCTTATCGCTTTGAGTTCATTCTTTCTAGAAACCCCTAAAATGGAATGGATTGCGGAGATGCAACATTGCTCACTGCAGAAGGTGTTTGCTTTTATTGTAAATGAGTTGAGAGAACAGAAAACTTATTGTTTAAGGTGGTAGAAAAACAAGTAGAAAAAAGATTTCAAGAGAGACGTAATAAGAAGTTCGTAGGATTATATAAACATTTAAATAATCCTATAATAGCATTTAATTCAAGTTGTCCTAATTTTTCACTGCCTTCTAAATCAACATTGCAAACAAGTGCCACAGTTGTTTGCTAGGCTTTTCAGAAAAAGTGAGACGGACGTATGGCAGAAGGTGCTGATGTAAATGAACCCCAACAGTTTTTTGATACGCCACGAACTCGAAGTCTTTTCCTCTAACTCATCTTCAAATCAGACGTCCTTGGAAGAAAAATTGGATGCAGTTGTGCAGAAAGAAATGGGAACCACATAGCAACAAGATTTGCGCTTCAGATACGACGTAAAGAACACCATAAAAGAAATTAATGTTTATGAAGCCAGTGCTAATAGAACAGAAAATTTAAACTTATTTAATGCTCTGGCGACAATTCTTCCAACTTCAATTGAGTCGGAAAGAGCATTTTCTGCTGTAGGGTTATTCATCACAAAACTCCGAACATCTTTAAGTGAAAAAAATATTGATCATCTGTGTTTTTTTAAAGTATTATTTTGTCATAATTCAAATAAATCAATAATTTCAGTTTTATTAGTCTCTAGAATGTTATCAAAGCATATCTTTGTTCAATAAAAGGAAATTGGTTAATATTGGATTTTACATTTTTACTCCCAGTCACAAGCAGTTGAACAAGTACTATATGTTGAACTGCCATTAAAAACTGACTAAGAAAATGTCCATCTTATCTTGTGCAAGTTGGTTTTAATATTTTTTTTAATAATAATTATGATTGCTATTTTTTGTCGTTTATGATATGTATGTATACACTATTTTGGTCAATTTGTCACGTTTTTCTTATTTCTGGCTACTGTTTCAAGTTCTGGCTAGTTTTTTTTATTCTAATTGGATTCAGTTTGGTGGTGTTTGCGATATAATTATGACGTGCCGTTCGTGTGATTTCGACTTTGAGGACCTGATTCGCCATGTGGGCATAGATGATGACAAAACATTGGATGTTTTTATCAATCACGGCGTTATTCTCATCCTTAACTTGCCCGAAATGTGACAGTGAGTGCCTAATACAAAAAGATCAGAAGACATTTAGGTGAAATAACCAATATTAACCTGCTAGGTTAACTGACTGCACGGTTAGGTTAATTGACTACCCGGTTTAGTCAACTGGACGCCCTTGATGATTGGTTATGTTAAGTCGTGATATTTTCGTTAGTTTAAACGAAAATGACGAACAAATTTTTCTAGTCAATTTTGAGTTGTTTTGCACAAATGTGATATCCGTTTCCTGTGAAAACGTGTTTTCGAGATATCTTCACCTAAAGATAGGTGAAGATATCTCGAAAACTATGCATTTGCACAGGAAACGGATATCACATTTGTGCAAAACAAATCAAAATTGACCAGAAAAATTTGTTCTCGTCACGAAACCTGACGGAGTAATAACCCATTTTGGTATTTTTTTTTTTACAAGAGTACATTACAGGCTTTAGAGGAATTTTACCTTTGCAATCAATAGGTTAGACAATTCTGAGACATTTTTCTTCTTTAACATTTCTCTCGCAAATTACGTACAAGCGAGATATCACGTGTTTACTTTGCTTCAGCTGCCTATTGGTACAATCGTGTGGTTCAAACTTTGAATTCAGTCAGTCTCGCCCAAGCTTTAATGTCGCTCGCCAGGAAACAGAGCGTACAATTCCACCGGACAACGAAGAAAACGATGACCCTGAAGACCTTGACAACCCTAAACCTGGTCTTTCATCGGCTTTACCAGAATTTTCCGATTCTGATTAAGGTAAGATTTTGGTATATTCTTGATCTGTTAGGTTAGGTTATATATTAAAACTATGTTTTTCCGATTGTTTTTGGATGTTGTTTGAAAGAAATTAACCTTCGTTTTTATCGCAAATCACTACCTTCTGAGGTTATAGTGTGTGTGTGGGAGGGGGGTCTATCTCAGAAACTAGTGATTTCCGATAGAAACGAAGGTTATATTCGTTCAAACCACATCAAAAACCATTAGAGAAACAGTTTTGATTTACAAAATCTGTGATGTACACTTGTAAAAATTTACCCCAATTTTTAACAGGAAATTTTCTGTTTAGTTATTTAATTTATTCCAGTACTTCAACCTTATTTAAGTTTTTAATCCCGGGAATTTCCCGGGATCTCGGCATTGCAAGTTTTTGAATCTCGTTTCCCGGGATTAAGAAAAGAGCTGGAAATGCTCACCCCTAATACGAATTGAACAAAGCTAAACACCTCTCGAAAACCCAAAATCTTTCGTAAATTTACGATTTGTGGGGATTCAGAAACTAAATTCATAAACACTGTCGATATTATTAATTTTTTAACCGAACCACCTTTTTAAATCTTCCGACATTTCTGGTCTAAGATATCTAAACAAATTTTGGGTAAATATTTACTATTACACCGGTCTCCGGTAGAAAGTTTTAAAAGTTGGTTTTCAATGTTTTTCAATGTGCTGAATTAAAAAAATGATACTCATTTCCGTCGCAAATGATTTGTTAGAGAGTTATTGAAGCTTAAAGCTTTTAAAACTTTCTACCCTTTTTAACCTGGGGGACCCCCAGTAGGAACCAAGAGTTTTTGGGTGGGGAGAATCACAAAAACGAGTGGTTTCAGAAGATTTTGAGTGTCAGATTAATACAAAACCTAACCAAACCAAACTCCTACCGTTATCCAAAATTATAAAAGCCATGTCCACTAACTGATTCAAATTAAAATCGGTGGAAGCGCCATTTTTTTACCCTTTTCCCGTTAGAGAGTTTAAGCTTCAATAACTCTAACAAATCATTTGCGACGGAAATGAGTATCATTTTTTAATTCAGCACATTGAAAAACATTGAAAACCAGCTTTTAAAATTTTCTACCGGAGACCGGTGTAATAGTAAAGAAATTCCGAATTTTGTACTTTTTCGACCATTTTCATCACATTATGTCATAACCACACAAATCACACTCGTATGAGCTAATTTGTCTAGCAACCATTATTAAGAATTCCAAGGAATAGTCAGCTTATTTGCAATAAATCTGGAGTCATTGAACAAGTATCACAAATTTGGAGCTATTGAAGAATATGGACCCCAGCCTTCTTTAGTTAGGCTTATAAGGCTAACTAACTAAAATATCACGACCTAACCTAACCAATCGTTAGGTTAACTGTACGCCCTTGACGATTGGTTAGGTTAGGTCATGATATTTTCGTTAGTTAGCCTTATAAAGCTAACTAAAGAAGGCTGGGGTCCCTATTCTTCAATAGCTCCACAAATTTAATTTCTACAAGAATTGAAAATTAATAGTTTCTTTGAATATTTACTCAAGATAAACTAATTTGGCCTACAAAGAGTATGAGTTACCTAGATCAAATATATAGTTATTGACGTACCTGAAATTAATCCTGACTGCAGAAACTTTCTTAATAATCTACAACAGAATCAATAAGCACAGCTGCTAAAAAAAGTCACAAAGCGTGAGCCAACAAAGTTTGAACATAAAGCTCTTTCTTTCACGAACTTCTTCTCTGGAACTCCGGACGAGACTGAACTTACAGTATCTTCTACTAAAAAAAAAGAAAAAAAAGTGGGTTTACTCACACACGTTTCGAATGGTTGGTTAGTAATTAATATTTCTGTTATTTCTTTGTATCATCATCATATATTTTTTTGTATATACATTTTTATACATATATCTTCTCTAGAAGTTAATAAAATTGAGCGGATTTAAACAGAATCAAAGAGCAATTAGGTTTCTAGAGGTTTCTGGAGTATTTGGATGCTTAACCGTCCTCCGCGTCCAAATGATGTATCGACCCATGATTCGGTTTCAAAGTTAGTGTGAAAAATGCTCTGTATGAAATGGTCCCCAATTAACCCACCCTTAATATCTCCAGTCGACCTGTAAAGTAGGTTAAGCCTACCCTTGTAGTGGTCAGCCTAGAGATTCCAGAAATGGTCCAGAGCGGGTAGAGTAAATTAAGGTCCACAGGAGGATTCCTCACCAAATTAGGTTTGGGTAATTTACCTTAGCCTTTGTTAAGCTATGAGTTGATGCTAGGTCTTAGACCACAATGTAGGCCTAATTTAACTGGACCTAGTTTAAACGTTATCACTAAACTGGGGCTTAGAAATACAATTGTTCACTTACTGAGTGTTATTAGATAAGTGCTGGTCTCCTTAGTCGGGCCTGATCTTCTTCTTGGCGTCTTTCTTCTAGTTGCTTAATTTAGGTGAGCGCACTTGCTGGTTCTACGCTCTTCCGTTTCAAGTCTCTTGGCTCGCCATGCCGCTCTTCATCCATGTGGTTTGTTTTCGGCTTTTTCCCCCTCAGCATCTTTTTTGTTTGTTGTTTGATTGGTAATGTGTTTCAATACTACAAAGCACGCTCTATCATACAGTATATAAATACTAGTATGGAGAATAACTCTAGTGAGCAACCAATTGGTTTCACCCACCCAGTCATTGACATAAAAGGAGTTTAATAATTGTTAAATTAACTACCTACCTACTCAGTACACCATTTTCTTTACCTCCCAACTACCCACACGTATTAATTTTCCATATTAAGTTGTAGGTCGTCTTTTTCACGACTTTTACTGTTAGTTTGGAGGATGAATCATTACAATCATTATTATTATTATCAGTAGCTAAAGATGGGCCCATTTAGCTGGACCTGCGGTTCTGGGACGTTCGGCCCCAGTAATTGGGGGAACCTGCAGCCTCATCTGATTCCAGACATTTATACAAACAGGAAAAAGGAAATGGAAAAAATATTCCTGTTTTAAATAATTATATTGCCTTATTTTAACATAGGCCTAAACGCCAACTCTAACATACATCTAACCTCAACACCTCATTTTAATAATCGTCAGTTTAAATAGTCTGTGGACGTTTCTAAAAAATTCCATCTACGTTTGTGAAATCGAGAAAAGTCATTTGGGGTTAAGATTCGGTATAACACATCCACCAAACTCGATACTGATATTTATATAGCGAGATAAAGCGAAAACAAACAAGAAAACTTTATTCTCTACTAATTTTGCCGGAAATTCCTATTTATCGAAACATTTACTTTCGAAATTATTAAATTTTGGCGCCATTATTCACTCGTCAAACCATCTCGTCCTGTGTGTATGTAGTCATGTTATTATCATTAGCCAATCAGCGGCTGCCCCATTGTCACGTGATACCCCCGCGTAGGTCCAGCGGCTGAAATTTGAATTCAACAGTCGCTTTAAAATGGCTCTCTGTGATAGAAGCTTCCACCCCGACTGGGACGTCATCTAGGCCTAGGTTAGCTTAGGGTACTGCTTACCTTTCTGGGCCCCGAATTCATTATGGGGTACCCATGCCCGGTTAGGTCAACTGTATGTCCTTGACAACTGGTTAGGTTAAGTTGTTATTTTCATTAGTTTTAATGAAAATATCACGACTGGTCCTAACCTGGGCCTAGATGACGTACCACTCGGACTGGATTAGGTTAGATTACTTTTGCCGGAATATTACTGACGAGAATAGTTTTTTCTGGTTTATTTAATGCTGTTTCAATTGATTCTGGCCTTTTTAGCCTTCAAATTCAAAGCCTTGTGTCGGGGGGGGGGGGGGGGTATCTCTATAGCGGGTGCATTTGCGGCAAAAATGAAGGTCAGATTCAATTGAAACAGCATGAAATACACCAGAAAAACCTATTTTCGTCAACAGTTTGGGTGGATGTGTTCTACCGAATCTTTACCGAAGTTGGTGAAAGAAAGAGCCTTATGTTCAAATTTTGTTGGCTCATGTTTTGTGACGTTTTTTAGCAGCTGTTAATTTCAGGTACGTCAATAACTACATATTTGATGTAGGTAACTCATACTCTTTGTCGGCCTAATTTGTTTACCTTGGATAAATATTGAAAGAAACTTAATTTTCAATTCTTGTAGAAATTAAATTTATTTTCTCTAATTCTCTCCTTTGAGGTGAGAGCGCCAAGAGTCACAGCTGCAGTGGTTCAACATTGAAATTTAACATGGAATTTGTTAATACGAAACAATTGTATGCATTTATGATGTTGCCTCAATACAAAACCTTCTTCGTTTCTAAATTATATTTCTCACCGACTGTTTACTACTATACCAGTGTTGTTAATCTAGAAATAGCATTTGCTTCAGATATAACAATGCCATGCCAGTAGTATCCATTCGGCTGTCGTCCATTTGCCAATTGGAAAATATTCTACAGGGTGTCCCGTAAGTCTGGACCCATAGGGAAAAATAATAAAATTACAAAATAGTCAAAAATTTATTACATAATCTGTTCAAAGTGTCCGCCGTTGTGTCGCACACATAGTTGAAGACGCAATCTCCACTGCGACAGCACTTTCTGAATCACAGTCGCAGAAATTTCTTGACACGCCTCCACAATGCGTGCTTTAAGGTGGAAAATGTTCTGAAGTTTGACCTCGTACACTTTGGCTTTCAAGTGGCCCCACAAATAAAACTCCAGCGGAGTAAGATCATAATAAAAAAATAATAAAAATAATAATAAAAATAATAAAAAAATATATTATAAATAAATTTTTGGACTATTTTGTAATTTTATTATTTTTCCCTATGGGTCCAGACTTACGGGACACCCTGTATTCTAGGCAGTGACGTATGAGACCTACAGATACCCATCAATTTGGTAATGTATTAAAATTTAATATGCATTAAAACACTTTTTCTATTCATAAACCGCCTATATATGTATTTAATATCAAGTTTTTGGTCTGTCTGTTATAACAAAATATCTGAATCTACAGGGTGTCCCGTAAGTCTGGACCCATAGGGAAAAATAATAAAATTACAAAATAGTCCAAAAATTTATTACATAATCTGTTCAAAGTGTCCGCCGTTGTGTCGCACACATAGATGAAGACGCAATCTCCACTGCGACAGCACTTTCTGAATCACAGTCGCAGAAATTTCTTGACACGCCTCCACAATGCGTGCTTTAAGGTGGAAAATGTTCTGAAGTTTGACCTCGTACACTTTGGCTTTCAAGTGGCCCCACAAATAAAACTCCAGCGGAGTAAGATCATAATAAAAAAATAATAAAAATAATAATAAAAAAAAATATTATATATTATAAATAAATTTTTGGACTATTTTGTAATTTTATTATTTTTCCCTATGGGTCCAGACTTACGGGACACCCTGTATGTTCAATATTAAATGTAAATAAATAAAATAGAATCAATGAATTTGGAATTTGCTCAGGGCGCAATAATGTCTACCAAATGCTCTGTTCGTTCAGGATCACAAGCTTGCCACCATTTTTTTATTAATTTCATTAATATATCTCCTCCTTGAATTTATATTTACTTGTTCATTTATGTTTCCTTAGTAATATGTAAACCAGTGTGATGAATGAAAATATTGTTCTAAAGACATTGACAATGAATCAACCAACCAATTAGCGCTCACTCTCTGAACAAACATTCATTCATAAAATGTTACAATCGTTCGTAGTACACACAAAAATATATGACAGATGTCTCTCTTCTCAAGAGAGTCCGAAGAATAATGATTGCAACTGTACGTGATACTAACTTCTGAGAATTATCAGTTTGAACTGTTCTTAACCTTTCTCTTTCGTGCTATATTTTACACCCGTACGAGCGTGTTGTGGATAAGACACATTTATGTCAGCAAAGCACTTACAAGGCGGGTAAATAAGAACAAAAATACAACTAGAATTAATTAGTTTTTATTTATTGCAGGTACAAATGAATAAATCACTACCAGTAATGAATCAACCCGCTCGCAAGCAGGAACACCTTAGACCTCACCGTACCCACTGCGGAGTGGGTGATACTGCTGTATAGTTTTATAAATGCGTGGAATTTGACCAAACTCTTATTAATGAAGTTGTTCGAGTGAAACAGTATGATTATAGTACTAAAACTGCATACTGTCACCAACGGAAATAAGTTGCTTCTCCCCTGCAGTCTTACAAGAAAAATGAAGATTACTGAAAGACCTCATTTTCAATATCTCCACATTATAGAACGAAATTAGCCATTAATGCATCAAGTTTAGATATTCAGCTGATCTTTTAGTTTGTTTGCTAACAATGACTTAAATGATGTGTAGTGTTCACCATAGTACTTTGACTTTCTGAAAGGAGATCTTTCAATATTCGGCTCGCCAAATGTAAACGCTCTTATAAGACTGGCGTAGAAGCACCTTATTTCTACGAGTGATAAGTGCGTAAATTTAGTACTGTACTATACTCATACTCTTACACCACAAGAATTTCCTGAATAATATTTATAACAATATATATTCAAACAGCCGTAATTAATTTTCTGTATTCCCCTCTCTCCAAATGAAGTCAAAAGTTGAAATATATTCTGAAACCGACATCCGAATCCTTTCGTGTACAAGTACTCCCCCACTTCATTCACAATCTTGAACGCGATTCTCTCCCAAAAAATGAGTTCGTATTGTGAAGTTCTCTTATTGATCAAAGCCTTGTAGATGTTGAATATGGAGCCATGAACTATTTTCGGATGAGGATTGTCCGTTCCGGAGGCAGTTTAGGGACTTCATAAACACCCTGTACATCTATTTATTTCAGTGAAAACTTAGCAAAAAGGGTAAAGTTCACTAATAATATAATATATGCTTAAGTATTCATTAAATGTGTGCCTTCTGATTCTACATGAGCATCATCAGTATCTCTACAGATTTCGAATCTGTCAGCAGCATTGCGGAACACATTTTGGAGCATGACAGGGATTATTTTTGCAACTGCTGTTACTATACGAGCACGTAAATCTTGCAGATCTGTAACCCTCGTTTGATAGACGCTCGAGTTAATAAAGCCCCATGCAGAGAAAGCCAGGGGCGTTAGGTCTGGAGATCAACCCGCCCAGGGCCTGTTGTCTCCACGTCTGATCCACCGATTTGGAAATCGTTTATTTAGGTACTTCCGAAAAATGTTTGCGTAATGACAAGGTGCCCCATCTTTTTGAAAGACGACGGTGTTTAAAATGCCATCTGAATGAAGCTGGGACTTTTATGTGCTCGTATCGTAACAGCAGTTACAAAAATAACTCCTGTCATGCTCCAAAATGTGTTCCGCAATGCTGCATACAGAATCGAACTCTATAGAGATACTGATTGTGCTCATGCAGAATCATATGCTTAAGTATTCATTAAATGTATGCCTTCTATTTATTGTTATTGAATTTTACCCTTTTTATTAAGTTTTCACTGAAATAAATACATGGTGTTTATAAAGTTCCCAAGTTGGCATATATAATGTTCCAAGAACATCTCTATGTAAAATCCTCCAAACAATTGGCAAGACATGTAAACCTAGAATTCAGCCACCATTAACACCCAGGCACAAGCAGTAGCGTGTTGAATGGGTGCTTCAGTACATGAAAACAGATTTAAGACTATTGTTCACTGGTCTATCTCTACTATGGAACGAGGTTTCCTTTTAGAAAGTTTGTGTAAGACTGGACATTCATTTTTACACTATCGAGCACTGTGTGGGCCAACAACTTCTTTGCCTATCAATCCTGCTCAAAACATGACAGCACCTCCACGTTATTGGCGTCTTAATCTCGATGATGAGTTGCGGAGAGCCAGTCTCTACCCTCTTGACCAACCATCAGGTCCATCAAGGGTTGCTCTGCATTCATCTGTGAAAAATAGTCTTAAAATCTGTTCATGTACTGAAGCACCCATTCAACACGCTGCTTCTTGTGCCTGGGTGTTAATGGTAGATGAATTGTAGGTTTACACTTCTTGCCAATTGTTTGAAGGCTTCTACATAATGATGTTTTTGGTACATTATATATGCCAACCTGCTCAAAACTCTTTACTCGAGGACAATGGATGCTTTGCAACTTCGCGCTTGATTACAGATATCTGCCGCCTTGTCACTTTTCTTATAGCAACTTTATCACTTCGCTACCTCAGTTTAGTACCCTCCGCTACAGTTTGATGATCCCTGCCAAGCTGCTTCGCAAATTTCAGTAGATTTGATATTTTCAGCGAGTAGCTTGACTTCTTTTCTCAGGTGAGATCAAATCCTCCTCCTTACCCATTTTCACCATTTGGATCCGTAAATAGACTACTTGCTTAATATTTTGGACAACCATATTTTACATATTTTTCAATAAAACTAGATAATTATTTTAATTCTAAAAATATTTTATCGAAATCCATACCATCAATGCTACTATATATATAGTGATTATCAGAGCTGGGCAGTAACGCGTTACAAGTAACGGCTGTTACGTAATGCGGTACTTTTTTAGTAACGGTAGCGGTAACGGTAACGGCGTTACATTTCAAACCAAGTAACTCTTTCAGTAACGACGTTACTTTTTTAGAGAAATACATTCGTTAGTCGTTACATTTTTAACGTAGTTCGCAATTAGTTTCTTTCGATCCTCACTCATTATTCATCAACCGTTAAAAATTTGTCCCTTCACTATGAGCGAGGTCTGTTTGTTGACCGTCGCCATGCTGGCAGCCTACCCCATCCACCCTCTCCCCCGACAGCACTGTCAAAGTAAAAAGGCGAAGAACCCTGGAGCAGGGAGGACCTAAGTTCAACAGAGGTTTCGTCATTCCTCTCATCTGGGCCTTCACGGCACGTTAGCTCTGCATCCTTCCCATCCACTAATATTAAAAATATGTTTTTTAAACTTAACACTCCTATACCATCTAGTGCCGCTGTTGAACGGTTTTTTTTCAGTAGGGAAGGATATACTGCGTCCGAAACGAGGCTCTCTCTTAGATGCAACTTTTGAGAAGCTTGTTTTCTTAAAGGCCAATAAAGATCTTTTGAATAATAGTTCTTAAGTTTGTATATTTAGCTAATAAATTTCAATTATCATTGCCATGTACAATAACTCATTTGATTCACTTCTTTAGTATTTCGTATTATTGTTTTGCAAAACTAAACTTTCCTGGTATATTCTAGCATTAGTAAAGAAGTATCAATAGTATACTACATCCTCCGTTATGTTGCAATTCCAAGTAATAAATCTTGCAGTAATTTTGTTTCACTTTTTTTGAAAATATTATGCTTTATAAGTCATAACAATGAAGGCATGCACAGACTTCATAGCCTATGCATTAACCAGTGGATACAAACCAACACATACTCGCACAAGCGAAAGTTTATATAATAAAATATTTTATGTATATATAAATTATAATATACCTAATATATATATATATATACAAATATAATAGATTTACATTTCATTGAAACTAACGGTAACGAGTAACAGTGCCGTTACTCGTTACTTTTTAAAAAGGTAACTAACAATAACGGCGTTAGATTTAGACTGCAGTAACGGTAACGGCATTACATTTATAAAGTAACGAGTACAGAACTAGTGATTATTTACTATAAATTTCATTGAAATCGGTGAAAACCTTTGAAAACATTGGAGAAAATGTAATCTGCTTAATAATTTGGAACGTAGCATAGGGTTCGGAAGGAGAACTAAATTACACTCAAAACAATGTTATGAACTTAAATTGGATTCTATTATACAGTGAATATGTAATGTAATATGTATTTACTTAATGAATTACGTTCGTCTGTCCTTGTGTAAAACAGTTCTCTCTCCGTCCGATGGGTGGGTATAACGCGATAAACCATGGAAAATGGAGTTCATTTCGTATGTTGCAATATATTCTATCTGGTTAAAGTAGCTACAAAAATAAATTTATACACACACACACACACGTTTTTTCATGGGGGGGGGGGAGTATACACTGGGCTACAAGGTCAGTATAGACCAGTACATATATACAGACTTTCGTAATCGACTGTACATTCCTACAAAACCATTAATATTTTAATATGGTCAACCCTGATGTAATTGCTGTGCCTGCTATAGAGCTGTATCCTAATCACAATCGCCTAATAATCAAACCAAATCATACCATCGTATTTGAATTGACCAATTAGAGAAGAGCATATTTCTCAACAAGGAAGTTCCCAATAATTAACGTTTCTTTCTTATTCCAGATAAGAATGTCTTTTGATTTTACTCTTCATTACTAAGGTATGAAATGAAATGAAAAGGTTTATTGGCAGACTATAGTCCATATAACAAATATTATTAATACAATGACAGTTCATATACTAAGGATAGAAATACATACAATTGCTTAGAAATAATACTGCACTGTCGAAGTTAAGTGGAGCTACAGACAGACATTTTCGTACCAAGAAGTCCATAGCTTAGAGCAGTGGTTCCCAACCGGTTTTGGCTTATGGCCCCCCTTAGGAACCTTATTTTTTCCTGTGGCCCCCATAAGCATTATTTTCAGTAGGTAATATGCATATTTAACTCTATTTTACAAAATAACATTTTCCTGTGGCCCCCTTCAAATGTGCCATGGCCCCCAGGGAGCCATATGGCCCCCGGTTGGGAAACACTGGCTTAGAGGATAAATGGCAGGACTCATGGATAGCTTGGATGATCGGGTTGGTTGATTTTTTAATTCTTTGCATTATACTGTGTTGAGCACGTCATGTTACCTCCGGGAAGCTCGGGACAGTGCGGGTAGCAAACATTTGCGAAGCTGAGCATCTCGGGGGTAATTTATGTAAGAGTCTAAAAGACCTGTTGTACAGCAAATTTAGGGTTCTGCCAGAACCTTTTTTATAATTCACCCAGAGTTGCTGATCGTATATATTACTGCAGAAAGTAATAAAGAGTGTGTCTTTAGCTTCACTTGTACAGAATCGAAAGTTCCTTATGGTCATATTCGCTTTAGCATACAGGCTTCGAGATTGTTTTCTTATATCCGAGTCATCACTCAAGGAGCTGGTAATAGTTTGACCCAAATACTAAAACTCTTGTACTTCTCAATTACTTCACCATTCATTTTAAACCTTATATCAGCTGGCTGATTACAGCTTTTAGGATGAAATTGCATAAACTTATTTTTTCTAACATTTAAAAGAATATCATGTTTCTGCGAATACACTTCGCACACATTTAGTAGCCGATCCAGACCTTTAACAGAGGGACTTATTAAGACCATATCATCGGCATAAACTAAGTTATTTATCGTTGTGTTATCTATACAACATCCCACTGTTGCCTCATTAAGTGAAGCAATTAATCCGTCAATATACATATTAAACAGCATAGGGGAGAGCAAGGAGCCTTGTCTCACCCCGCAAGAGGAGCCAAAACACTTGGATAGTACATTGCTTCTACCTAACAGTGAAAGATTGGTGGGAATACCAAAATTTCAATAAATTTAATATGTACATGAGAACCTTCCTGTCTTCTAGTTTTGCAAGTAAAATATTGTGGTTCGCCCTATCATATGCCTTACTTATATCAAGGAAACAGCTATAAATGGTTGAATTACTGTCAATGTATTTAGATATTGTTTCTTTAAGTACATAGATACACAGGTCAGTTGAGTGGGACCTTTTAAAGCCAAACTGATTAGATGTGATTCACGGAAATTTCATCGCCGCAATTTCATCGCCAGAAATCTCATCGCCAGAAATTTTATCGCCGGGAAATTACATCGTAAAGAATTTTAATCGCTAGGAATTTTGATCGCAAGGAAAATACATCGCCACACCATAGAAATATATATTATTTTAGTTAATGTATAATATTTTATTTGAAGGAAAAAAAGTAAATAGCATTTATTTTTATTTGCATTCAGTTATATTAATAAATAAAAATAAGATATAAAAAGTAAATAGCAATTATTTTTATTTACATTTATTTATATTAATAATACAGGCAGGCCCCGTTATATGCGATTCCGATATACGCGAAATTCAATTTAATGCGAGTTGTACATTGGCACCAATTCTTATTTAATGCGAGTATCAAATTCAATTTAGCGCGATTTTTGGCGCCAATATATACGAAACATACATATTCGCATACGTATATATGTACGGTACGCACGTACTTACGTACTGTTCACACAACCTGTACTCAGTATCGCTGTTGTTTCCATGCTGTGCACATCGTTATATTTAGAAGAAATGGACAATGAAACTGTTCAAGAATTGCTACAATCTCATGACGTAGAACTTAATGATGAAGACTTAATAAATCTAGACAAGTAGCGTGCATACGAAGAAGAACCTAACCACGATGATGAAAATTTAGTTGAACCTGTAACAAAGGAATTTACAATTAAAGAATTCGACGGATTGTTTCGTGACTTGAAATCTATGAAACAAAAAATAATGGATGCAGATCCTAATCTTGAGCGTGGGATGGAAGTTCGTCGATCATTAGAAAATGCGGTTCGCTGCTATCGAGTCATGTATCAAGAGAAGAAAAGAACATTGAAGCAACAAACACTTTTAAAATACTTTGTAAAGAAATAAAATAACTTTCATGCATTTTTTCCTTGCACATGCTGGTGCACTTTGATAAATTTTTATAACTGAAAACTGTCTCATACATCTAGTACACATATATTTGGTTCTTTATTTACATTTATTTCAAAATTAAAATGTCAAAACATACAAAAAACATTTTTATCCTTAATTTTTTAAATTGTTGGCAACAATCTCGTATTTTACATAGGTTACTTGTTTCGATATATGCGATTTCGCTTTATGCGACGTTTTCCGTGCAAGCATTACTCGCATATAACGGGGCCTGCCTGTATATAAAATTTTGTTACTTATTATTAATCATTACTATTAGTAAACGAATAATAGAAACATATATTTCGTTCTTTATTTACATTTATTTCAAAATTAAAATGTCAAAACATACAAAAAACATTTTTATCCTTAATTTTTTAAATTGTTGGCAACAATCTCGTATTTTACATAGGTTACTTGTTTCGATATATGCGATTTCGCTTTATGCGACGTTTTCCGTGCAAGCATTACTCGCATATAACGGGGCCTGCCTGTATATAAAATTTTGTTACTTATTATTAATCATTACTATTAGTAAACGAATAAAAATAACGAATAATAGAAACATAAAAATAAGAAAAATTAATTAAATGCAGAACTTGTAAAATTTAGAAACCAAAATTGTGAGCAATACCTCGTAAATAATCGAGTACTTCGCGATTTTCATAATCATTTACGATGCGCTGGATTCTTGCTGCAACATCTCTATATTTCTTCTTAGAAGGAGGAATTTCTGCACCGGCGACATATTGTTCTATTTTTCCTTCGTTTCTGCTTTGTTCGTCTTTTATGAATTTCCATATCATTGGATGAGAAGCCCCAATTAATTCGCTGAATGCTCGGTGCCATCCTTCGCATGAGTTATTTGTTTTAGGAGCACCTTGTAGGGCTGCATCAAAGCAGTTCCATAATGCATGGGCAAAGCGAGGAGGAGGTCGGCGAATTAAACGACGATCAGGGCGGCCAATCCACGTATCTTCCATATAATCTAAAACTGGCTGAGCTTCCTCTGGAAAATTATTATTATCACACAAATCTTCAAAACAACGAACTACGTCATTAAGTGGCACGAATGCGATGGCTGGGATCATGCGCATTTTCAATGCAAATTCTGCATCATTTTCATACAATTGCTGCAGTCCGTTTGTCTGAAGATTTCGAAAAATACATTGGGAGAAATGAAAAAAGCAACCTTTTTGTTGACAGTCTGGAAAGGCTGCACTAAAGGCATTGATCGCTGCAAGCTCGAAATCTGTCATAATCGTCGTAGGTGACAAGTTTGGTTCCAAATTTTTTAGTTCCACTAAAAGTCTGCTGTAAGTATTTTCATTTCTTCGAGTCAATAACGCATAAACAACAGGAATAATATCACCATTTATGACTCCATGTATTGTATAGAGTTGTTCGAATAAAGGTGGAACAGTCTTAAAAGTTCCATCTGCATACCAACATCTTGAATTAGACAATAACTGTAGATTTCGCTGAGTAGAAAATATCAAGATTTTATTTGGGCCATCGTTGCTGTCGAACAAAAGAAAAGGTTCATTTGAATGTGTCACTCGGTACTCAGGAGGAATGTTCAAATCATTTAAAGTCGCTGGATTGGGAGGCACTTGTCCCGCTTGATTTCGAGTGTTTCGGATTGTCTTCTTTAAAGATTCTGTATAGGGCATCTGGCCGACGACTGCTCGAGATAACCCAATGTAGGCTTGTGTTACAATACAATGAGTCCCATCTTGAGTCGTGCGAGCTTTCTCTTTCACTGCATTGAGAACCTTGGTTACTTCAACACGAGCACTATTGCCTGCATGATTGTGTTCTCCAACTCGTTTGGTAATTGAGCAATTTTCTGAATGAAGGCGTGCCCGACAACACTTTTTGTAAAATTGATCGCATTTCCAAAATACTTTTTGTCCACTTGCCTTCTCTCTAACAAATAGATGACCATTATCAATCATTTCCGCTGATTCCTTGTGCTTGAAACATAGTTGAGGGGCATATTGAATGTACTGCCTTTTCTTATATATATAACACAACCACGCACCGACAATACCAAGTCTATAATGATTAAATTCGTATTATAATTTCAAATAATATAGACTCCAAAATCTTAAAGGTCTATTTTAATGACTATAGGGGCGGGGCTTTTATGCGGGGCAGGACAAATGGGCTAAAACCAACCAATGATTAAATTCTATTATAATTTCAAATAATATAGACTCCAAAATCTTAAAGGTCTATTTTAATGACTACAGGGGCGGGGCTTTTATGCGGGGCAGGACAAATGGGCTAAAACCAACCAATGATTAAATTCTATTATAATTTCAAATAATATAGACTCCAAAATCTTAAAGGTCTATTTTAATGACTACAGGGGCGGGGCTTTTATGCGGGGCAGGACAAATGGGCTAAAACCAACCAATGATTAAATTCTATTATAATTTCAAATAATATAGACTCCAAAATCTTAAAGGTCTATTTTAATGACTACAGGGGCGGGGCTTTTATGCGGGGCAGGACAAATGGGCTAAAACCAACCAATGATTAAATTCTATTATAATTTCAAATAATATAGACTCCAAAATCTTAAAGGTCTATTTTAATGACTACAGGGGCGGGCTTTTATGCGGGCATGACAAATGGGCTAAAACTAACCATTTTAATCTTGTAACCTTTCTCCCATCTTATCTTCTTAAAACAGTCACCTGCATGCTAAATCTAACCATTTTAATCTGGTAACATTTCTCCCATCTTAGTTTCTTAAAACAGGCACCTGCATGCTAAAACTAACCATTTTAATCTTGTAACCTTTCTCCCATCTTATCTTCTTAAAACAGTCACCTGCATGCTAAATCTAACCATTTTAATTGGTAACATTTCTCCCATCTTAGCTTCTTAAAACAGGCACCTGCATGCTAAACTAACCATTTTAATCTTGTAACCTTTCTCCCATCTTATCTTCTTAAAACAGTCACCTGCATGCTAAAACTAACCATTTTAGTCTGGTAACCTTTCTCCCATCTTAGCTTCTTAAAACAGTCACCTGCATTTACGTCAAAAAAGGGCCAAAATGAGACACTTAATCGTAATCTTATAATTATCAGTCCCATGATCATTTAAACTTTAAATTTTGGAGTCTATATTATTTAAAGCTTCGTATGTATAACTTATATATATGTTTACACTTAACAATAACATTAATTTTTATTTGTATAAACAAATTTGCATAACAAAAGTTAAGAACAAAATTATTAAGAAAAATTAATTCAATGCAAATCTTGTTAATATATACATATATATATATATATATATATATATATATATATATTATATTTAGAACATTTTTTTTAAAATTTTAAAAATTATTTTCTATTGCGCGGCGATGTATTTTCCTAGCGACGAAAATTCCTAGCGACGAAAATTCCTAGCGATGAAATTTCCCGGCGATGAAATTGTCGCGATGAAATTTCCGGACACGATTAGATGTCCATAGGAAATCATTTAATCGGAGTAACAAGAGTTTTTCTAGTAGTTTTGAGAAGCAGGAAGCGACAGCAATAGGCCTGTAATTATTGCTGGACAGAATGTCTCCGTACTTATTTTTGACCAGGGGCAAGATATATACCCTCATGAACTCTGCAGGGATATAGCTATCAGCAAGCATGGCTGATAGGAGCAATGATATATGCAGACATACTACGTCACTTGCATATTTTAAGTGCTCATTCGATAAGTCATAAGTATGAATCGGAGATTCAAAGATTTGTTTTTGTGTAAAAGAAGTCTTACTTCATCGTGCTCCTCAGAGATTGTTTCTGCATCACTTCTTCCTCCGTCGTGAGTCCATTCTCCTCCCAACAATAGGCATTGGTCATCCTCCGCTGGGTCAACCACAACTGTGTCCGGTTCAAAAACGTTTGGAGAGGAGTTTCGGGGAGAAACCTTCCAGAGGCATAGAGAGATATCGGAAGAGACCATCACCTGCCCTTCGTCATGCAGGTCTTGCAGCTCAATCTCGCTCCCTTCTTTGGCAGGAAGAAGGGGTTAAAGATGAGTTTGAAATGTTAACTCCCTTTTCATTAAATTGATGGCTTAATGTCATTTAAGAAAAAACTCCAGTTGCTTTTCTCAATTTCTTAAGCTTATTCTAGTTACTAAATAATAAAAGTATAAAAATCATTTTATCTTATTTCACACATGAACAACATTTTCCACACGAATTTTTTTTTTTCTTTTTTGTATGGAGTGGCGTTGAGGGGACAGCCCCTCCCCCATAAAATTTAAAGAGCTTTATAACTTCATATTCTATCCAATACAAGCTTTTTAATTCCTTTGGTTGAGTAGGGCCCGGATGTTTAGGCATTATAAAATTGAAAAATAGGCAAAATAAAAGTATAAAATAGGCAAAAATAGGCATTTATTTTATACCGATCAAAACACACAAAACAAAATAAGTTATATAATAATGTATGAATGTATCATTAGTTTCATTACCTTGAGACTACGTCGCACATTATTAGTCTGAATTACACATAATTACAAGTAATTTTTTTATGTTTTCAACTTTTAGGCCTCTTCTTCTGTCTGAAAGAACATGCTTGTACAGCGAGAATGACCTCTCTACTTCCACTGATGTAACAGGAGCAAATTTGAAGCATGATACATTCATGGGATTCATATCCCCTACATCGGCATCAGTGTGTCCTTCAAGAACGTGTGCAATGTTCTTTAGTCGTTCCAGATCTGCATTTGCTCGTATCACTCGGTCACATTTTTCGCGAACAGATTCACCTTTCTCGCCGGGCGCTTGACTGATGCCTGCAATGACTAACTCAAAAATTTTCAAAGCGTCGATTAACGGCTGGTTCCTAGTTTCAAGAGCAGTAATGTTCTCAGGTATTTTTGCAAAGTGGGAAGTGATGTATGAAAGTTCATTGCGAAGAGATCTATCTTCAATGAGGTCCATCACGATGCGGATTGATGAAGCATCTTCGATGTCAAGTGCTGATACAACTTCTCGAAACTTGTCAAAATTTGACGTGTAATACAACGCAGCCGAGATCCAGGTTCCCCACCTCGTCAAAACGGGCTGTGGCGGCAATGCGAGTTCAGGCGCTATTTCATGCAACATATGACATCTTGATGGTGCCTTAAGAAATATCTTCTTTCCATTAGAAATTAATTTGTCGACATTGGGGAACAAGCCTCGTATCTGCTCAGCAACACGGTGAAGTGCGTGAGCCAAACAAGTAACATGTAGCATTTGTGGAAAAAGAATTTTCAATGCTGTTGCTGCCTTCTTCATGTACGGCGCTGCGTCTGTCATGAAGAGAAGAACTTTTTCATGCTGGATGCCCTCTGGACAAAGCAAAGCGAGGGATGTTGTGAAAAGTTGAGCTATTGTTGAGCTGTTGGTCTTTGGCAGCTCTTCTGATGTCAGCAGATAAACTTTCGGCGTCTGATCAGCTTCCAAAGTACCTATAATCACGTTAGCAATATATCTACCCATGGAATCGGTGGTCTCGTCTATTGAAATCCATATCTTGTTATCTGCAACGCCTTCACGTATTTTCTGCATTGCAAAGGCGTAGTTTGTATCCACATAATTTTTTCGAAGAGTGGACTCACTTGGAATAACTTGTTTTGTGTATTTTTCTAAAAAGGTCTTTAATGATTTGTTTTCCAACTTCCACAGTAGAATTCCAGCATCAATAAATGATTTGCATAGCTCCAAGGAAAAGGTAGATTGAAGACTTGACGTTGAAGCAAATGTTGTCATCAAACACGTTTGTAGGCTGTTTGGTTTCATCTTTTCAGCAGAAGCTTTGTGCTTAACGGTCTGCACATGCTGGAAACAAAGTACCTTTTCTCACTATTAACTGCTTTGTCACACACTTTACAAAATAACACTGTGCCATCTGTGGAAAAGATATCTTTTCCAAAGTCACGAACATGTTGGTTCAGTTTACTACTTGAAGATGAACTAACTTTTGGCATATTAACGTCTTCTAAATATCATTCAAGTTTAGTCAAATACCACTGATGATCGCACACCCTCACACGCACGAAGCAGAACAACGAATATGAGGAAATGGCCGTGCGAGGCTAGTTTTCAGATACTGCTCAGCTGATAACGTCAATCATACATGACGTCATTTCCGCAATATGAAATTCCACGATATCTTCATTCACGTTATCTGCGCATTCCTGGTTAGTCTAGTCGTAACTAATACATGATAATTTTCCTATAAATGCCTATTTATGTCTTTTTTCTTTATAATCTAATTAAAAAGGCAAAAATATGCATTTTCAACGAAATAGGCATTATCATACTCATACTCCCAAAAAAGGCAAAAAAAGGCATTTATGGCATTTTGCTTGAACATCCGGGCTCTAGACTTATGAGCTTTACAATTTTTCTCAAGCGTGTGTGGTACTTCTGGGTGAATCAGAGAACGAATTAAAAGTGAATTAAGAGAGAATAGTGCCAAGTTTTGTTGGCGTTTGTTAATTAGTAAAAGAGACCTGTAAATAAAAGTAAGGTTCATGTTGTTCAGAGAAGGAGAGTTCATATCTAACATTGTGGTTAAAGAAAATTTAGAGGATATATCTATCTATCTATCTATCTATCTATCTATATAAGTGCAAATTGAAAACTGAATGCAACAGGGAAGCAAGTTATGCACACTATAAAAAGGAAGCAAGTGCTTGAGTATAGACACATCAAGAGGTTTACATAAAAGTGAATCGATGCTTGCACTGATATATGGATGAAAGACGTTCGTTTGACATGACAGTTCATTGTCAAAAGTGAGAGCAGTCACTCCACCTTAGACCTACGGTTTAATGTGGAATCCGAACCACGCCTCACCACACGAGGTCAGAAATTACGCAGTCCTCGCCCGAACTCGATCTCACGACCAGCAGCCCAGCGTCTTTAACCACTAGGCTACCCAGGGTACCCATTTATCTACCAACCAATTTATATTGCGTGGAAGGATGAAGTTGGAGTTACTTTATTGCAAGTTTTCAAATTAAAATCTTAACCCGGATGAAATTTCAATTTAAAGAACAAAAATCATTTATGCGGTAAAAAATTGCTCTCTAAATTTTCTTAAAGAACCTTTCCACAATCTCAACACAAGCGAAAGCAATTAAAAATTTGAAAACAAAATATATATAACCTGTTGTACCTACTTGGTAAAATATAAGCACGTATGAAAATTTAAACAAATGTTGGACCTACTTCTATGATAAGTATGGCGTTGAAGATGGCGAAATAAGAATTAAAAAAAACTTTACTTCGAGCAAATATAATTTCGGTACAAATTTGCAGAATTCTACCAGTCTTACTTTAGATTTCTTTTAACCAAAGTGACATTTGCGTTGAGCATGTGAAAGCACCGATTCTGGAGGGACGAGTGAAGAGAGCGCGTCTAATTATTATTATTGACATCATGACATGAAATTCTATTTGATTCGATTAACTTTCATAAAATAGACATCACTTCATCGCAGTCACCAATTTCTTCACGATGTTAACTACAATGGATTGATAAAGTGTGCAAAACGAAAATCTAAAATGGAAGGTGAAAGTGCGGGAAGAGAAACGAGAGCAGAAAAGTACAGATTCCCCAACTTTTAAACCAGGAATACGTGAATTTTCATTTAGAGATCAGGACCACAGTCCACAGCGACGACCATTCCCACAAATGTACCAACAAACATTCCTCATAAGTGGTACTGTACTTGAAAACATGAAAAAAAAAACATCGTAAACCGAAAATAAAATCTGTCTATTAGACTGGGTTTTTACTATTATATTTTGCCCTTCATGTAAGAAAAAGTAAAGTTTCTTGCATTTATCTGAATAACTCTTAATGATTGTTTAAAAACAATCTTCAAAATACTGATTAAGCGTGAGTTTAGTATTTTCCAATAGTTGTGAATAGAAATATTTATTTAAATTATTTATCTAAAAGTAATAAGAAATTAATTTTACAAAATTACTTAAAAACTTTGAACAAATACAATTTTAACTAAAAATTATTAAAAAGCGTACAATTATATTTCTAACTTAAAATTTTAAGGAGTAACTAATATTTTTCATTAAAATATTTTAATATAAAAATTACATTTATTTTTATGTTCAAATGTACAGTATGTACTACTAAAAATCATTTTTCAGTAATGTTAATACAGAACAGATAGAATATAATAAAATTCTACAACCTCTGCATTGACTTTCATAGAATTTAATTTGAGCCAATGGAAGCTGGACTAAAATAGAAATCATCTTAAAACCTAAGCAAACATTTCATCTGAAAAGTCTTATGAATGCCTTTAAAAATCTTTATAAATTTGGATAATTTCAGTCTTTGTATGCAATAAATTGGGAGTTGGATCGTAATTGAAGGATATTCCTGGCGTTACACGAGATGTGGAAATAAAAGGTACAGTGGAAAAACGGACCAATAACTTTCTCAGAGAGATTCAGCAAGTCGTAAAAGGAACAGTATCAGCTCCATTCCTATTCATTTTTAATGCTAAGAGACAGACAATGAAGTAACCATCAACAGTATAGCGACATCCTTTGCTGATACAAAATCAGCAAAAAAAATTAGAAATGCAGAAGAGGTGGAGGGCCTGAGAAAGGGGGACAAACAGGATATACAGTTGGTCAGAAGACATACTTTTATGATGAATGCACTTTGGACGGTCCAACGAAGGTGGTCCTTTTCGGTTAAGCTCGGCCTTAGCCGTAGGGCATCCGAGTAACAAGAATGATAAATAGTTTCCGCCAAATTTTTTCGAACGAGTGAATGGAAACACTTCAGTTCTCAATGACAGTCTTCTTCTTTCACTCAAATTATTTTTGTTGCAGGAAGTTTATACGAAAGAGGCACTGAATGAGGGAAATGAATTTACAGGCTCTTTCGATAACCGCTGATGGTCAGGAATTTTATGGGGTTTTTATCAAATGAAGGCAAAGGCAGGAGTTTACAGGGGTAGAGGTTCGACCCCTCGCAACAATGGCTAAAGCAGGAATTTTATGGGAAGGAGGTTCGACCTCTTTTGACGCAGTTGTGATCTAAATAATTCTTTACGTTAAGCATAATTTAAGCATATATCAGAATTTTGAAAGATTCCAAAATAAAACGAAAAAATAAATGAAAAAAGATTTTGCCAAGCATACATTCTTAAATGGTGACAATGTCGAAGTTGTACAATGTACATCTAGTACATTCTGCGCAAGTGACAAATAGGGTACGTAAATATTAATAAAAGTTTGAAATTTTCCGAACTTATTTTGTAGCGCCATTATAATAACGTAGGAAGAAATTTTTTTCGCTGAAAACAGTTACGGTTTGCCGGACTGCAATCTCCCAACCAAATCTGCTATAGTGGTAAAAGCTGCTTAAAATTAATCGAAACCAGTGGCGTAACTAGGGTGGGGCAGGTGGGGCGCGTGCTCTGGGCGCCAAATTTGGGGAGGGGGCGCCATCTTTATGATTTAAACAAAAAAAAATTTAAGAATAAAAACATGCTCTTTTGGAAATGTACCGGTACCATATCTCTAGCCATCAAATTTCCATGAATTTCAGATTTTTAACTTCATTTAACTTTATTAATTCATTCTATTTTTATTAGAATTTTATTATGAATTATTAATTTATTCTATTTTTTTGTTTCTTTCTCTAGAAAATTTTACCATGAAGCGAACATTGCCGATACCGAAAAGTCCGAAAAGAAGCTGAGTGGAGCAGAAGGCAGGAAGAAAAGAAAAATGCAAGAAGCAGAAGCTAAAAAGTCAAGTGGCTTTATGATGTCATTTCTTGAACAGCAACAAGCTGGTCCTTCATCAGCATTAACTGCATCAGATATGAGTGTTGACCAACCCGCCAGTGTATCAGAAGGAGAATAAAGTGTCTTTCAAGAACCAGAAGTGTCTTTCAAGAAGCCAGAAGATACTAAAACTTTGAGTAGCGAAAAGCAGGAAAAAAACAGCACAGCCTATACCAGATGCGATTCAGCATCACGATGTAGGCTTCTTGGAGTTTGATTAAATATCAAAAAAAGTAATTTTATCAGATGCCCTGAGGACAGAAATGGTCACATTGGGTTCGAAGTATTTTCAAAATAGTGGAGGGCCATTTGTTCCCACAAAAAACTGATCAATGAATGAAAGATGGTTTAAAAGTAAGTTGGGAAATGGATGTGGAGAAGAAGTTTGGCGCTCATGGCTTGTTTATTCTCCAGAGAAGAAAGCAGCTTTTTGCTTTTGTTGTTTGCTATTTTCTCAAATTGACAATCAGTCTTCATTGGAGCAAGAAAATGGGTTCAATCATTGGAAAACACAGAAAGACTTAGCACCCATGAAAATGCAAAAAATCATCGATACTGCTTCACCCAATGGAAGGAAATGGAAAGAAATCTTTTAGAAAACAGAGGAATCATTGACGTAGAGCTTCAAGCTCAAACTGCAACAGAAAAACAAAAATGGCGAGATTTCTCCACTGAATTCTCCATTGCGTGGTCACAAGGAATCCCTTAGACAGGAAGGGGAAAACAATGTTGGAAATTTTCTTGGGTTATTAAAATTGTTGGCAAGGTTTGATCCTGTCATGAAAGAACATCTCAGTATTGTGGAAAAGCACCCTGGAAGAACATCATATTTATCTCCGTTAGTGCAGAATGAATTTATTCAGCTGATGGCTTCTACTGTTCGCCAGAAATTGTTACAGAGCATTCATAAGGCCAAATATTTTGGCCTCATGTTTGATTCTACTCCAGATCAAGCACATCGAGAGCAAATGGCAGAAACAGTTCGTTATGTTGATATTGATTTTCAGGAGAAAACAATTTTTATAAAAGAGTCTTTTCTTGGATTTATCCAATTAAAACGAAAGGATGCTGAAAACATTGTGGAATTGATTTTGGAACAACTGGAAAAAGGCTTTTCATGATTGAAGTTTTCGTTCACCTGCTTTTTAAACTTTGAAAACCGTTTTCACTTGAGTATGGAGTGAAATAATATTTTCTTCCTACTGAAAAGTGAAACTTAAAATTGATTGCGTAAAGACTAATGGGTAACTCTCTTATCGCTTTGAGTTCGTTCTTTCTAGAAACCCCTAAAATGGAATGGATTGCGGAGATGCAACATTGCTCACTGCAGAAGGTGTTTGTTTTTATTGTAAATGAGTTGAGAGAACAGAAAACTTATTGTTTAAGGTGGTAGAAAAACAAGTAGAAAAAAGATTTCAAGAGAGACGTAACAAGAAGTTCGTAGGATTATATAAACATTTAAATAATCCTATAATAGCATTTAATTCAAGTTGTCCTAATTTTTCACTGCCTTCTAAATCAACATTGCAAACAAGTGCCACAGTTGTTTGCTCGGCTTTTCAGAAAAAGTGAGACGGACGTAGTGGCAGAAGGTGCTGATGTAAATGAACCCCAACAGTTTTTTGATACGCCACGAACTCGAAGTCTTTTCCTCTAACTCATCTTCAAATCAAACGTCTTTGGAAGAAAAATTGGATGCAGTTGTGCAGAAAGAAATGGGAACCACAGAGCAACAAGATTTGCGCTTCAGATACGACGTGAAGAACACCATAAAAGAAATGAATGTTTATGAAGCCAGTGGTAATAGAACAGAAAATTTAAACTTATTTAATGCTCTGGCGACAATTCTTCCAATTTCAATTGAGTCGGAAAGAGCATTTTCTGCTGTAGGGTTATTCATCACAAAACTCCGAACATCTTTAAGTGAAAAAAATATTGATCATCTCTGTTTTTTTAAAGCATTATTTTAAGTCATAATTCAAATAAATCAATAATTTCAGTTTTATTAGTCCCTCGAAAGTTTTTATCAAAGCATATTTTTGTTCAATAAAAGGAAATTGGTTAATATTGGATTTTACATTTTTACTCCCAGTCACAAGCAGTTGAACAAATACTATATGTTGAACTGCCATTAAAAACTGACTAAGAAAATGTCCATCTTATCTTGTGCAAGTTGGTTTTAATATTTTTTTTAATAATAATTATGATTGTTATTTTTTGGCGTTTATGATATGTATGTATACACTATTTTGGTCAATTTGTCACGTTTTTCTTATTTCTGGCTACTGTTTCAAGTTCTGGCTAGTTTTTTTTATTCTAATTGGATTCAGTTTGGTGGTGTTTGCGATATAATTATGACGTGCCGTTCGTGTGATTTCGACTTTGAGGACCTGATTCGCCATGTGGGCATAGATGATAACAAAACAGTGGATGTTTTTATCAATCACGGCGTTATTCTCATCCTTAACTTGCCCGAAATGTGACAGTGAGTGCCTAATACAAAAAGATCAGAAGACATTTAGGTGAAATAACCAATATTAACCTGCTAGGTTAACTGACTGCACGGTTAGGTTAATTGACTACCCGGTTTAGTCAACTGGACGCCCTTGATGATTGGTTAGGTTAAGTCGTGATATTTTCGTTAGTTTAAACGAAAATGACGAACAAATTTTTCTAGTCAATTTTGAGTTGTTTTGCACAAATGTATTATCCGTTTCCTGTGAAAACGTGTTTTCGAGATATATTCACCTAAAGATAGGTGAAGATATCTCGAAAACTATGCATTTGCACAGGAAACGGATATCACATTTGTCCAAAACAAATCGAAATTGACCAGAAAAATTTGTTCTCGTCACGAAACCTGACGGAGTAATAACCCATTTTGGTATTTTTTTACAAGAGTACATTACAGGCTTTAGAGGAATTTTACCTTTGCAATCAATAGGTTAGACAATTCTGAGACATTTTTCTTCTTTAACATTTCTCTCGCAAATTACGTACAAGCGAGATATCACGTGTTTACTTTGCTTCAGCTGCCTATTGGTACAATCGTGTGGTTCAAACTTTGAATTCAGTCAGTCTCGCCCAAGCTTTAATGTCGCTCGCCAGGAAACAGAGCGTACAATTCCACCGGACAACGAAGAAAACGATGACCCTGAAGACCTTGACAACCCTAAACTGGTCTTTCATCGGCTTTACCAGAATTTTCCGATTCTGATTAAGGTAAGATTTTGGTATATTCTTGATCTGTTAGGTTAGGTTATATATTAAAACTATGTTTTTCCGATTGTTTTTGGATGTTGTTTGAAAGAAATTAACCTTCGTTTTTATCGCAAATCACTACCTTCTGAGGTTATAGTGTGTGTGTGGGAGGGGGGTCTATCTCAGAAACTAGTGATTTCCGATAGAAACGAAGGTTATATTCGTTCAAACCACATCAAAAACCATTAGAGAAACAGTTTTGATTTACAAAATCTGTGATGTACACTTGTAAAAATTTACCCCAATTTTTAACAGGAAATTTTCTGTTTAGTTATTTAATTTATTCCAGTACTTCAACCTTATTTAAGTTTTTAATCCCGGGAATTTCCCGGGATCTCGGCATTGCAAGTTTTTGAATCTCGTTTCCCGGGATTAAGAAAAGAGCTGGAAATGCTCACCCCTAATACGAATTGAACAAAGCTAAACACCTCTCGAAAACCCAAAATCTTTCGTAAATTTACGATTTGTGGGGATTCAGAAACTAAATGCATAAACACTGTCGATATTATTAATTTTTTAACCGAACCACCTTTTTAAATCTTCCGACATTTCTGGTCTAAGATATCTAAACAAATTTTGGGTAAATATTTACTATTACACCGGTCTCCGGTAGAAAGTTTTAAAAGTTGGTTTTCAATGTTTTTCAATGTGCTGAATTAAAAAAATGATACTCATTTCCGTCGCAAATGATTTGTTAGAGAGTTATTGAAGTTTAAAGCTTTTAAAACTTTCTACCCTTTTTTACCTGGGGGACCCCCAGTAGGAACCCAGAGTTTTTGGGTAGGGAGAATCACAAAAACGAGTGGTTTCAGAAGATTTTGAAAGTCAGATTAATACAAAACCTAACCAAACCAAACCCCTACCGTTATCCAAAATTATAAAAGCCATGTCCACTAACTGATTCAAATTAAAATCGGTGGAAGCGCCATTTTTTTACCCTTTTCCCGTTAGAGAGTTTAAGCTTCAATAACTCTAACAAATCATTTGCGACGGAAATGAGTATCATTTTTTAATTCAGCACATTGAAAAACATTGAAAACCAGCTTTTAAAATTTTCTACCGGAGACCGGTGTAATAGTAAAGAAATTCCGAATTTTGTACTTTTTCGACCATTTTCATCACATTATGTCATAACCACACAAATCACACTCGTATGAGCTAATTTGTCTAGCAACCATTATTAAGAATTCCAAGGAATAGTCAGCTTATTTGCAATAAATCTGGAGTCATTGAACAAGTATCACAAATTTGGAGCTATTGAAGAATATGGACCCCAGCCTTCTTTAGTTAGGCTTATAAGGCTAACTAACTAAAATATCACGACCTAACCTAACCAATCGTTAGGTTAACTGTACGCCCTTGACGATTGGTTGGTTAGGTTAGGTCATGATATTTTCGTTAGTTAGCCTTATAAAGCTAACTAAAGAAGGCTGGGGTCCCTATTCTTCTATAGCTCCACAAATTTAATTTCTACAAGAATTGAAAATTAATAGTTTCTTTGAATATTTACTCAAGATAAACTAATTTGGCCTACAAAGAATATGAGTTACCTAGATCAAATATATAGTTATTGACGTACCTGAAATTAATCCTGACTGCAGAAACTTTCTTAATAATCTACAACAGAATCAATAAGCACAGCTGCTAAAAAAAGTCACAGCGTGAGCCAACAAAGTTTGAACATAAAGCTCTTTCTTTCACGAACTTCTTCTCTGGAACTCCGGACGAGACTGAACTTACAGTATCTTCTACTAAAAAAAAAGAAAAAAAAGTGGGTTTACTCACACACGTTTCGAATGGTTGGTTAGTAATTAATATTTCTGTTATTTCTTTGTATCATCATCATATATTTTTTTGTATATACATTTTTATACATATATCTTCTCTAGAAGTTAATAAAATTGAGCGGATTTAAACAGAATCAAAGAGCAATTAGGTTTCTAGAGGTTTCTGGAGTATTTGGATGCTTAACCTCCTCCGCGTCCAAATGATGTATCGACCCATGATTCGGTTTCAAAGTTAGTGTGAAAAATGCTCTGTATGAAATGGTCCCCAATTAACCCACCCTTAATATCTCCAGTCGACCTGTAAAGTAGGTTAAGCCTACCCTTGTAGGGGTCAGCCTAGAGATTCCAGAAATGGTCCAGAGCGGGTAGAGTAAATTAAGGTCCACAGGAGGATTCCTCACCAAATTAGGTTTGGGTAATTTACCTTAGCCTTTGTTAAGCTATGAGTTGATGCTAGGTCTTAGACCACAATGTAGGCCTAATTTAACTGGACCTAGTTTAAACGTTATCACTAAACTGGGGCTTAGAAATACAATTGTTCACTTACTGAGTGTTATTAGATAAGTGCTGGTCTCCTTAGTCAGGCCTGATCTTCTTCTTGGCGTCTTTCTTCTAGTTGCTTAATTTAGGTGAGCGCACTTGCTGGTTCTACGCTCTTCCGTTTCAAGTCTCTTGGCTCGCCATGCCGTTCTTCATCCATGTGGTTTGTTTTCGGCTTTTTCCCCCTCAGCATCTTTTTTGTTTGTTGTTTGATTGGTAATGTGTTTCAATACTACAAAGCACGCTCTATCATACAGTATATGAATACTAGTATGGAGAATAACTCTAGTGAGCAACCAATTGGTTTCACCCACCGAGTCATTGACATAAAAGGAGTTTAATAATTGTTAAATTAACTACCTACCTACTCAGTACACCATTTTCTTTACCTCCCAACTACCCACACGTATTAATTTTCCATATTAAGTTGTAGGTCGTCTTTTTCACGACTTTTACTGTTAGTTTGGAGGATGAATCATTACAATCATTATTATTATTATCAGTAGCTAAAGATGGGCCCATTTAGCTGGACCTGCGGTTCTGGGACGTTCGGCCCCAGTAATTGGGGGAACCTGCAGCCTCATCTGATTCCAGACATTTATACAAACAGGAAAGGAAATGGAAAAAATATTCCTGTTTTAAATAATTATATTGCCTTATTTTAACATAGGCCTAAACGCCAACTCTAACATACATCTAACCTCAACACCTCATTTTAATAATCGTCAGTTTAAATAGTCTGTGGACGTTTCTAAAAAATTCCATCTACGTTTGTGAAATCGAGAAAAGTCATTTGGCGTTAAGATTCGGTATAACACATCCACCAAACTCGATACTGATATTTATACAGCGAGATAAAGCGAAAACAAACAAGAAAACTTTATTCTCTACTAATTTTGCCGGAAATTCCTATTTATCGAAACATTTACTTTCGAAATTATTAAATTTTGGCGCCATTATTCACTCGTCAAACCATCTCGTCCTGTGTGTATGTAGTCATGTTATTATCATTAGCCAATCAGCGGCTGCCCCATTGTCACGTGATACCCCCGCGCAGGTCCAGCGGCTGAAATTTGAATTCAACAGTCGCTTTAAAATGGCTCTCTGTGATAGAAGCTTCCACCCCGACTGGGACGTCATCTAGGCCTAGGTTAGCTTAGGGTACTGCTTACCTTTCTGGGCCCCGAATTCATTATGGGGTACCCATGCCCGGTTAGGTCAACTGTATGTCCTTGACAACTGGTTAGGTTAAGTTGTTATTTTCATTAGTTTTAATGAAAATATCACGACTGGTCCTAACCTGGGCCTAGATGACGTACCACTCGGACTGGATTAGGTTAGATTACTTTTGCCGGAATATTACTGACGAGAATAGTTTTTTCTGGTTTATTTAATGCTGTTTCAATTGATTCTGGCCTTTTTAGCCTTCAAATTCAAAGCCTTGTGTCGGGGGGGGGGGGGGGGGTATCTCTATAGCGGGTGCATTTGCGGCAAAAATGAAGGTCAGATTCAATTGAAACAGCATGAAATACACCAGAAAAACCTATTTTCGTCAACAGTTTGGGTGGATGTGTTCTACCGAATCTTTACCGAAGTTGGTGAAAGAAAGAGCCTTATTTCAAATTTTGTTGGCTCATGTTTTGTGACGTTTTTTAGCAGCTGTGCTTATTGATTCTATTGTAGATTAAGAAAGTTTCTGCAGTCAGGATTAATTTCAGGTACGTCAATAACTACATATTTGATGTAGGTAACTCATACTCTTTGTAGGCCTAATTTGTTTACCTTGGATAAATATTCAAAGAAACTTAATTTTCAATTCTTGTAGAAATTAAATTTATTTTCTCTAATTCTCTCCTTTGAGGTGAGAGACCGCCAAGAGTCACAGCTGCAGTGGTTCAACATTGAAGTTTAACATGGAATTTGTTAATACGAAACAATTGTATGCATTTATGATGCTGCCTCAATACAAAACCTTCTTCGTTTCTAAATTATATTTCTCACCGACTGTTTACTACTATACCAGTGTTGTTAATCTAGAAATAGCATTTGCTTCAGATATAACAATGCCATGCCAGTAGTATCCATTCGGCTGTCGTCCATTTGCCAATTGGAAAATATTCTATTCTAGGCAGTGACGTATGAGACCTACAGATACCCATCAATCTGGTAATGTATTAAAGTTTAATATGCATTAAAACACTTTTTCTATTCATAAACCGCCTATATATGTATTTAATATCAAGTTTTTGGTCTGTCTGTTATAACAAAATATCTGAATCTATGTTCAATATTAAATGTAAATAAATAAAATAGAATCAATGAATTTGGAATTTGCTCATGGCGCAATAATGTCTACCAAATGCTCTTTTCGTTCAGGATCACAAGCTTGCCACCATTTTTTTATTAATTTCATTAATATATATCTCCTCCTTGAATTTATATTTACTTGTTCATTTATGTTTCCCTAGTAATATGTAAACCAGTGTGATGAATGAAAATATTGTTCTAAAGACATTGACAATGAATCAACCAACCAATCAGCGCTCACTCTCTGAACAAACATTCATTCATAAAATGTTACAATCGTTCGTAGTACACACAAAAATATATGACAGATGTCTCTCTTCTCAAGAGTGTCCGAAGAATAAGGATTGCAACTGTACGTGATACTAACTTCTGAGAATTATCAGTTTGAACTGTTCTTAACCTTTCTCTTTCGTGCTATTATTTTAACCCGTACGAGCGTGTTGTGGATAAGACACATTTATGTCAGCAAAGCGCTTACAATGCGGGTCAATAAGAAACAAAAATACAACAAATTAATTATTTTTATTTATTGCAGGTACAAATGAAATCATTACTACAGTAATGAATCAACCCGCTCGCAAGCAGAAACACCTTAGACCTCACCGTACCCACTGCGGAGTGGGTTATACTGCTGTATAGTTTTATAAATGCGTGGAATTTGACCAAACTCTTATTAATGAAGTTGTTCGAGTGAAACAGTATGATTATAGTACTAAAACTGCATACTGTCACCAACGGAAATAAGTTGCTTCTCCCCTGCAGTCTTACAAGAAAAATGAAGATTACTGAAAGACCTCATTTTCAATATCTCCACCTTATAGAATGAAATTAGCCATTAATGCATCAAGTTTAGATATTCGGCTGATCTTTTAGTTTGTTTTCTAACAATGACTTAAATGATGTATAGTGTTGACCATTTTACTTTGACTTTCTGAAAAGAGATCTTTCAGTATTCGTCTCAGCAAATGTAAACGCTCTTGTAAGACTGGCGTTGAAGCACCTTATTTCTACTTCCTGAATAATATTTATAACAATATAAATATTCAAACAGCCGTAATTTATTTTCTGTATTCCCCTCTCCAAATGAAGTCAAAAGTTGAATATATTATGAAACCGACATCCGAATCCTTTCGTGTACAAGTACTCCCCCTTCATTCACAATCTTGAACGCGATTCTCTCCCAAAAAATGAGTTCGCATTGTGAAGTTCTCTTATTGATCAAAGCCTTGTAGATGTTCAATATGGAGCCATGAACTATTTTCGGATGAGGATTTTCCGTTCCAGAGTAGTTTAGATGTACAGGGTGTTTATGAAGTCCCTATTTATTTCAGTGAAAACTTAGCAAAAAGGGTAAAATTCAATAACAATATAATATATGCTTAAGTATTCATTAAATGTATACCTTCTGATTCTACATGAGCACTATCAGTATCTCTACAGAGTTCGAATCTGTCAGCAGCATTGCGGAACACATTTTGGAGCATGACAGAGATTATTTTTGAAACTGCTGTTACTATACGAGCACGTAAATCTTGCAGATCTGTAACCCTCGTTTGATAGACGTTTGAGTTGACAAAGCCCCATACAGAGAAATCCAAGGGCGTTATGTCTGGAGATCGAGCCCCCTAGGGCCTGTTGCCTCCACGTCCGATCCACCGATTTGGAAATCGTTCATTTAGGTACTTCCGAAAAATGTTCACGTAATGACAAGGTGCCCCATCTTTTTGAAAGACGACGTTGTTTAAAATGCCATCTGAATGAAGCTGGGACATTTACGTGGTCGTATCGTAACAGCAGTTACGAAAATAACCCCTGTCATGCTCCAAAATGTGTTCCACAATGCTGCTGACAGAATCGAACTCTGTAGAGATACTGATGGTGCTCACTTAGAATCATATGCTTAAGTATTCATTAAATGTATGCCTTCTATTATATTGTTTTTGAATTTTACACTTTTTGCTAAGTTTTCACCGAAATAAAAAGTGGAATAAATACATGGTGTTTATAAAGTCCCCAAGTTCGTATGGATTATGTTCAAGTACGTGGCTTGCGGGGTCTGTACTTGTCTGACCAATATACTGCTGAAGATCTCGTCTTACTTCGACGCTGAACTGGGTTTCGTCACTGAAATAAGAAAATAAAATTTAAATTACTACTTCCTCACGACTTCTAATTAATGCGCACAGATTCCACATCTTTTAGTAAAATATCCCTTACTACCTAGTAAGAAAATGATAAAGGCAGTTTCATTTTGAAGTGAATATTAAATCTACATTATGTGAAAGCATTTATATTCTTATTTTTCAGTATAGACTCAATCAAACTCGCGTCATACTAACAAAGAAATAATGGGGTCGCGCGTCTTAAGGTATCTAAGCGCCACCACAGGCAAAAACGTGTTTTTGATGTATATCACTAGGGCCCGGATGTTAGGCATTATAAAATTGAAAAATAGGCAAAATAAAAAGTATAAAATAGGCAAAAATAGGCATTTATTTTATACCGATCAAAAACACAAAACAAAATAAGTTATATAATAATGTATGAATGTATCATTAGTTTCATTACCTTGAGACTACGTCGCACATTATTAGTCTGAATTACACATAATTACAAGTAATTTTTTTATGTTTTCAACTTTTAGGCCTCTTCTTCTGTCTGAAAGAACATGCTTGTACAGCGAGAATGAACCTCTCTACTTCCACTGATGTAACAGGAGCAAATTTGAAGCATGATACATTCATGGGATTCATATCCCCTACATCGGCATCAGTGTGTCCTTCAAGAGCGTGTGCAATGTTCTTTAGTCGTTCCAGATCTGCATTTGCTCGTATTACTCGGTCACATTTTTCGCGAACAGATTCACCTTTCTCGCCGGGCGCTTGACTGATGCCTGCAATGACTAACTCAAAAATTTTCAAAGCGTCGATTAACGGCTGGTTCCTAGTTTCAAGAGCAGTAATGTTCTCAGGTATTTTTGCAAAGTGGGAAGTGATGTATGAAAGTTCATTGCGAAGAGATCTATCTTCAATGAGGTCCATCACGATGCGGATTGATGAAGCATCTTCGATGTCAAGTGCTGATACAACTTCTCGAAACTTGTCAAAATTTGACGTGTAATACAACGCAGCCGAGATCCAGGTTCCCCACCTCGTCAAAACGGGCTGTGGCGGCAATGCGAGTTCAGGCGCTATTTCATGCAACATATGACATCTTGATGGTGCCTTAAGAAATATCTTCTTTCCATTAGAAATTAATTTGTCGACATTGGGGAACAAGCCTCGTATCTGCTCAGCAAACGGTGAAGTGCGTGAGCCAAAACAAGTAACATGTAGCATTTGTGGAAAAAGAATTTTCAATGCTGTTGCTGCCTTCTTCATGTACGGCGCTGCGTCTGTCATGAAGAGAAGAACTTTTTCATGCTGGATGCCCTCTGGCCAAAGCAAAGCGAGGGATGTTGTGAAAAGTTGAGCTATTGGTCTTTGCAGCTCTTCTGATGTCAGCAGATAAACTTTCGGCGTCTGATCAGCTTCCAAAGTACCTATAATCACGTTAGCAATATCTACCCATGGAATCGGTGGTCTCGTCTATTGAAATCCATATCTTGTTATCTGCAACGCCTTCACGTATTTTCTGCATTGCAAAGGCGTAGTTTGTATCCACATAATTTTTTCGAAGAGTGGACTCACTTGGAATAACTTGTTTTGTGTATTTTTCTAAAAAGGTCTTTAATGATTGTTTTCCAACTTCCACAGTAGAATTCCAGCATGAATAATGATTTGCATAGCTCCAAGGAAAAGGTAGATTGAAGACTTGACGTTGAAGCAATGTTGTCATCAAACACGTTTGTAGGCTGATTGGTTCATCTTTTCAGCAGAAGCTTTGTGCTTAACGGTCTGCACATGCTGGGAAACAAAGTACCTTTTCTCACTATTAACTGCTTGTCACACACTTTACAAAATAACACTGTGCCATCTGTGGAAAAGATATCTTTTCCAAAGCCACGAACTGTTGGTTCAGTTTACTACTTGAAGATGAACTAACTTTTGGCATATTAACGTCTTCTAAATATCATTCAAGTTTAGTCAAATACCACTGATGATCGCACACCTCACACGCACGAAGCAGAACAACGAATATGAGGAAATGGCCGTGCGAGGCTAGTTTTCAGATACTGCGCTCAGCTGATAACGTCAATCATACATGACGTCATTTCCGCAATATGAAATTCCACGATATCTTCATTCACGTTTCTGCGCATTCCTGGTTAGTCTAGTCGTAACTAATACATGATAATTTTCCTATAAATGCCTATTTATGTCTTTTTTCTTTATAATCTAATTAAAAAGGCAAAAATATGCATTTTCAACGAAATAGGCATTATCATACTCATACTCCCAAAAAAGGCAAAAAAGGCATTTATGGCATTTTGCCTGAACATCCGGGCTCTATATATCACTATTCACCTTTCCTATCGCGTGGTTTGGGTTATAATGACCTTACGACACTAGAAGTATGGTTGAAAACCTTATGAAGCGAACTACTTTTTCACCTCTATCGCCAGCCAAAAGTTCACCCAAAGTTCGGCATAAGAAAATTAAAAAAAAATTATATATATATATATATATATATATATATATATAAGATATAAAAATCTATTCCAAAAAACTCATCAACATCTTCATTAACATACTTAGAACTTTAATTTAGCCAAAAATTAACGTTCTAGTTCAATTAATAACAGAGATACTTTGCCAGAATATTGTTGAACTTTGGAGGCGATTTCTGACGAATTTTAATTTTGACGCTTAGGTACCTTAAGACGCGGGACCCCTCAATTATATTCTAACGTAAAAGCAGATTTACTCCACAACGTCATTCCGACTTTGTCAAATTATTAGGTTCGGAAATATTGGGAATCATTTAGCGCCTTTACCATAGATGGAATTAATTAAAGCAAAAACTATTCCCAACAAGATCCCACGCTTCGTTCTTTAAGTTAATGTAGATCATAAATGAAAAAAGGCTACATTTCAAATTATTAAGCAGATTACATTTTCTCCGTTTTGAAAAGCTTTTCACCGATTCCAATGAAATTTATAGTAAATAATAAATCATATATAGCAGCATTTATGGTATTTATTTCGATAAAATATTTATAATTAAAATCTCGTTTTATTGAAAAATAGGGTGTTCCAAATTATTAAGCAAGTGGTCTATTTACAGATCTAAATGGTGAAAATATGTAAGAAGAAGGATTTGGACTTCAACTCAGAAAAGGAAAAATAGTCAAGGTACTCGCTGAAAATATCAAATCCATTGAAATTACGAAGCAGCTAGGCAGGGATCATCAAACTGTAAAAAGGTTTGTAGCGGAGGGTACCACACTGAGGTAGCGAAGTGATAAAGGAACTATAAGAAAAGTGACAAGGCGGCATATATCTGTAATCAAACGCGAAGTTGCAAAGCATTCATTTTCCTCGAGTAAAGAGTTTTTGAACAGGTTGGCATATATAATGTACCAAGAACATCTCTATGTAAAATCCTCCAAACAATTGGCAAGACGTGTAAACCTACAATTCAGCCACCATTAACACCCAGGCACAAGCAGTAGCGTGTTGAATGGGTGCTTCAGTACATGAAAACTGATTTTAAGACTATTATTCACTGGTCTATCTCTACTATGGAACGAGGTTTCCTTTTAGAAAGTTTGTGTAAGACTGGACATTCATTTTTACACTATCGAGCACTGTGTGGGCCAACAACTTCTTTGCCTATCAATCCTGCTCAAAACATGACAGCACCTCCACGTTATTGGCGTCTTAATCTTGATGATGAGTTGCGGAGAGCCAGTCTCTACCCTCTTGACCAACCATCAGGTTCATCAAGGGTTGCTCTGCATTCATCTGTGAAAAAATAGTCTTAAAATCTGTTCATGTACTGAAGCACCCATTCAACACGCTGCTTCTTGTGCCTGGGTGTTAATGGTAGATGAATTTTAGGTTTACACGTCTTGGCAATTGTTTGGAGGATTCTACAGAGAGATGGTTTTGGTACATTATATATGCCAACTGCTCAAAAACCTCTTTACTCGAGGACAATGGATGCTTTGCAACTTCGCGCTTGATTACAGATCTCTGCCACCTTGTCACTTTTCTTATAGCTCCTTTATCACTTCGCTACCTCAGTTTGGTACCCTCCGCTACAGTTCGATGATCCCTGCCAAGCTGCTTCGCAAATTTCAATAGATTTGATATTTTCTACGAGTGGCTTGACTTTTTCTTTTCTCAGGTGATATCAAATCCTCCTCCTTACCCATTTTCACCATTTAGATCCGTAAATAGACCCCTTGCTTAGTAATTTGGACCACCATATTTTGCATATTTTTCAGTAAAACTAGATAATTATTTTAATTCTAAAAATATTTTATTGAAATCCATACCATCAATGCTACTATATATATATATATATATATATATATATATATATATACATATATATATATATATAGTGATTATTTACTATAAATTTCATTGAAATCGGTGAAAACCTTTGAAAACATTGGAGAAAATGCAATCTGCTTAATAATTTGGAACGTAGCATAGTGTTCGGAAGGAGAACTAAATTACACGCAAAACAATGTTATGAACTTAAATTGGATTCTATTATAGAGTGGAATATGTAATATAATATGTATTTACTTAATGAATTACGTTCGTCTGTCCTTGTGTAAAACAGTTCTCTCTCCGTCCGATGGGTGGGTATAACGCGATAAACCATGGAAAATGGAGTTCATTTCGTATGTTGCAATATATTCTATCTGGTGAAAGTAGTTACAAAAATAAATTTACACACACACCTTTTTTCCGGGGGGTTGGGGAGTATATTGGGCTACAAGGTCAGTGTAGACCAGTACATATATACAGACTTTCGTAATCGACTGTACACTCCTACAAAACCATTAATATTTTGATACGGTCGACTCTTATGTAATTGCTGTGCCTGCTATAGAGCTGTATCCTAATCACAATCACCTAATCAAGCCAAAGCATACCATCGTATTTGAATTGACCAATTAGAGAAGAGCATATTTCTCAACAAGGAAGTTCCCAATAATTAACGTTTCTCTCTCATTCCAGATAAGAATGTCCTTTGATTTTACTCTTCGTTACTAAGGTATGAATCGGAGATTGAAAGATTTGTTTTTGTGTAAAAGAAGTCTTGCTTCATCGTGCTCCTCCGAGTTTCCTTCTGCATCACTTCATGCTCCGTCGTGAGTCCATTCTCCTGCCAACAATAGGCATTGGTCATCCTCCGCTGGGTCAACCACAACTGTGTCCGGTTCAAAAACGTTTGGAGAGGAGTTTCGGGGAGGAACCTTCCAGAGGCATAGACAGAGATATCGGAAGAGACCATCACCTGCCCTTCGTCATGCAGGTCTTGCAGCTCAATCTCGCTCCCTTCTCTGACATGAAGAAGGGGTTAAAGAGGAGTTTGAAATGTTAACTCCTTTTCATTAAATTGATGGCTTAATGTCATTTAAGAAAAAACTCCAGTTGCTTTTCTCAATTTCTTAAGTTTATTCTAGTTACTAAATAATAAAAGTATAAAAATCATTTTATCTTATTTCACACATGAACAACATTTTCCACACGAATTTTTTTTTTTCTTTTTTGTATGGAGTGGCGTTGAGGGGACTGACAAAAGAGTATTATATATATATATATATATATATCTGCAAATTGAAAACTGAATGCAACAGGGAAGCAAGTTATGCACACTATAAAAAGTAAGCAAGTGCTTGAGTACATCAAGAGGTTTACATAAAAGTGAATCGATGCTTGCACTGATATATCGATGAAAGACGCTCGTTTGACATGACAGTTCATTGTCAAAAGCGAGAGCAGTCGAGATAAATAAATAATTTAAGTAGTATGACTGGTGCGAAACCAAAGATATTACCAGCATCATCGTTAGTCTAAACCCCGACCTAAGTGTATTCACTTCGTTTATATATATAACCGTGGTTAACCTTGGTTTTGTTTCCTCCCGAATAGTTCATTCTGACGAAGGTCAAGCTTGTCAGGCAAATGAAGGCAAATGAAGGCAAAGGCTGGAGTTTACAGGGGTAGAGGTTCGACCCCTCGCAACAATGGCTAAAGCAGGAATTTTATGGGAAGGAGGTTCGACCTCTTTTGACGCAGTTGTGATCTAAATAATTCTTTACGTTAAGCATAATTTAAGCATATATCAGAATTTTGAAAGATTCCAAAATAAAACGAAAAAAGATTTTGCCAAGCATACATTCTTAAATGGTGACAATGTCGAAGTTGTACAATGTACATTTAGTACATTCTGCGCAAGTGACAAATAGGATACGTAAATATTAATAAAAGTTTGAAATTTTCCGAACTTATTTTGTAGCGCCATTATAATAATGTAGGAAGAAATTTTTTTTCGCTGAAAATTGTTACGGTTTGTCGGACTGCAATCTCCCCACCAAATCTGCTATAGTGGTAAAAGCTGCTTAAAATTAATCGAAACCAGTGGCGTAACTAGGGTGGGGCAGGTGGGGCGCGTGCTCTGGGCGCCAAATTTGGGGAGGGGGCGCCATTTTTATGATTTAAACAAAAAAATTTAAGAATAAAAACATGCTCTTTTGGAAATGTACCGGTACCATATCTCTAGCCATCAAATTTCCATGAATTTCAGATTTTTAACTTCATTTAACTTTATTAATTCATTCTATTTTTATTAGAATTTTATTATGAATTATTAATTTATTCTATTTTTTTGTTTCTTTCTCTAGAAAATTTTACCATGAAGCGAACATTGCCGATACCGAAAAGTCCGAAAAAGAAGCTGAGTGGAGCAGAAGGCAGGAAGAAAAGAAAAATGCAAGAAGCAGAAGCTAAAAAGTCAAGTGGCTTTATGATGTCATTTCTTGAACAGCAACAAGCTGGTCCTTCATCAGCATTAACTGCATCAGATATGAGTGTTGACCAACCCGCCAGTGTATCAGAAGGAGAATAAAGTGTCTTTCAAGAACCAGAAGTGTCTTTCAAGAAGCCAGAAGATACTAAAACTTTGAGTAGCGAAAAGCAGGAAAAAAACAGCACAGCCTATACCAGATGCGATTCAGCATCACGATGTAGGCTTCTTGGAGTTTGATTAAATATCAAAAAAAGTAATTTTATCAGATGCCCTGAGGACAGAAATGGTCACATTGGGTTCGAAGTATTTTCAAAATAGTGGAGGGCCATTTGTTCCCACAAAAAACTGATCAATGAATGAAAGATGGTTTAAAAGTAAGTTGGGAAATGGATGTGGAGAAGAAGTTTGGCGCTCATGGCTTGTTTATTCTCCAGAGAAGAAAGCAGCTTTTTGCTTTTGTTGTTTGCTATTTTCTCAAATTGACAATCAGTCTTCATTGGAGCAAGAAAATGGGTTCAATCATTGGAAAACACCAGAAAGACTTAGCACCCATGAAAATGCAAAAAATCATCGATACTGCTTCACCCAATGGAAGGAAATGGAAAGAAATCTTTTAGAAAACAAAGGAATCATTGACGTAGAGCTTCAAGCTCAAACTGCAACAGAAAAACAAAAATGGCGAGATTTCTCCACAGAATTCTCCATTGCATAAAATTAGCAACTCAGAACCTTGCATTGCGTGGTCACAAGGAATCCCTTAAACAGGAAGAAGAAAGCAATGTTGGAAATTTTCTTGGGTTATTAAAAATGTTAGCAAGGTTTGATCCTGTTATGAAAGAACAGTAGTATAGCCGCAAAAGGGGAGAATGCAAGAATGTTGCAGGTTATTATGTAATGTTGCAAGGGGGTGGGGGTTGTTGCAACGGGAGGGGGGTGCACAAAAATAAAAAAAAATAAAAAAGAAAAAAAGAAAAAAGAAAAAAAGAGTACTGGCCTTTGTTGCCAACCTAGGTTGCAAGGGGCATGCAACTTGGGGGCCTCCCCCAAGCTATTCCCCCCAAAGGGCCAGAGAGAGAGGAGAGGTGTTCACCTGGCAGGAGCCAAGTGCACTTTAAGACTTCAGCCGAGTAGGCGTTGTTTTATAGGCTCCTAATCAGCCAGAATCAGCCAGTTGACTGAGCCAAGGAGAGAGAGACACCTGAAGAAGAGAGAGACGCCTGAAGGAGAGAGAGACACCTGTAGGAGAGAGAGAGAGAGAGACGCCTGAAGGAGAGAGGGGAGTTCTCCCCCAAGTTATTTTCGTTTTCCTAACCTAAGAGGCCACTAAGGGGTTTTACCAAAGGGCCTGAAAGAGAAGGACCAGAGGTCCTTGCTCGGCTGGGAGCCGAGCTGGAATGAGTCTTTCTTCAACTTCTCGGTCTTTTATAAGCCTCTATTCTGGCTGAATTGCCAGATACCGCAATGTGTTCAGTTGCCAGATAGCGCCATGTATCCCAGAAATATTAATCATCCATTGTGTAACACAATTGAATCCAATTAAATTCTGTATATTAAATAAATACACACTCAATCTCTATTAATTGCATACCTTTCCAGTTTTTTTTTTGCAATGATCGGATTGCTCTTGCTAGATATATATATATTATATATATATATATATATATATATATATATATATATATTCTTTTAAACATCTTATGTTAGGTATATATACATATATAATATATATATATATAATTTATTTTTCATATTATAACATTTAATTTTAGTTTAGAAGCAAATTTAACATTAACTTCATTGAACTTAAACTTTTCGAAACAAATAACATAGTTTACCACACATAATTCGAAAACTTCATAATAGAAAATAATTAATTTTATGGTTAACTAGTTTATTTCGTTTACTATAATTATATATATACAGTCTTTTAAGCAGCTTATGATACATATATATATATATATATATATATATATATATATATATGTATATATATATCTGAGCTCTTTCAGCTAAAGAAGCCTTATGTTTCGAATTGGTTGTGTAATAGCTGATATTAAACTCTCAACATGTTCTGAAAAGCACGGCTTATAATCTCCTTCCCCATATCCGTACAAAAATAGCACTTCAAGACAATATTGTATAGAAATAAGGTAACACAAGTACTACAAGAAATAAATCCTAAAATAATTATATAAGACCGAAGTAATGGTCTGACGTTGGGGTGAATCCAATTAAACTCTGTTTATAAACATTCGAATATCAGTGGGGAAAAACGAACGGAAATGAAAATTTATGAAACAATTCGACGATCGTCATTCCCCAAACCCGTATATATATATATATATATATATATATATATATATATATATATATATAATATCTAAGTTGTATCGAGATGAAAATTTACGAAACACACGAGTCTCTTTCCATGCGAAAAAAATTGGAACAATATGAAAATTTACGAAACAATTCAATTAAAAGTTGAAATTAACCAAAACTCAATTCGCTAGAGGTAAGGAATTCCGAGAATCTGCCCAACTCGAATGACCACAATGACCTTTCTCCTAGACAGCTTGAACAAAACCTCTCTCGACTCCATTTCTTAGATATGCCCACATATATATATATATATATATATATATATATATATATATAGAGAGAGAGAGAGAGAGAGAGAGAGAGAGAGAGAGAGAGAGCGAGAGAGTTTTGTTCAAATAACGGGATATGCTTGTTTACCATTGTGTTCGAACACAATTGCTGCTTCGAAAAACAGTTGTTCGAATTATTCGACGTTATATTGAATTGGAAAGGTTTTCACCCCACCTTAGACCCACAGTTTAACGTTGAAACCGAATGTTCTTTTAAAATATAATTAGGATATATTTCTTTATAACGGCGGCGTAGATAGACTGTACAGAAGTGTTTACGGAGTAGGAAAAAAAGATGTTGAAAGATTTTTGAGGGAGCAGAACGCTTATACGCTTCATAAGCCTGTGAGAAAAAGGTTTAAAACAGCCAAGACAACGGCTTCCTCGATTGATTCTATTTGGCAAGCAGATTTAACAGACATGCAAAGATATTCTGTGTATAACGATGGTTACCGCTACATTCTATTCATAATAGACGTATTCTCTAGATATCTGTGGCTAGTTCCTCTGAAAAATAAATCATCTGAAACAGTTGCTAAAGCCACCAAAACGCTAATGTTAAAAAAAACAGGGTTCCTGGCTATTTTTGTACGGATATGGGGAAGGAATTTCTAGGCCGTGCTTTTCAGAACATGTTGACAGAGTTTAATATCAGCTATTACACAACCAATTCTATACATAAGGCTTCTTTAGCTGAAAGAGTTCAGCGCACCATAAAGGAACGCATGCACCGTTATTTTACACATAAAAACACATACAGATTTCTAGACATTCTGGAATCATTGGCATCATCCTACAACCGCTCACACCATCGCACGATTGGGACAACACCTAACGATGTTTTAGAAAGAGGTATGCTCCCGAGAAGAGATGGATCACCACCACCACCACACTCTGCGCGCTTCAAAATCAATGATTATGTAAGGCTGTCGCGTTCGGGGAATAAATTCGCAAAGGGTTTTGAGCAAGGATGGACACGCGAGATTTTTAAAGTTAGGGCTGTGAGACCTAAAGGTGAGATAATGATGTATTACATTGAAGATTTGAATGGGGAAGAAATCTCAGGAGGCTTTTACCGCGAGGAATTGCAGAAAGTTGCGTTTAATTTAGAAAAAAATGTGTTTAAAATTGAGAAAATTTTAGGAAGCAAAGGTTCAGGAAGGAGAAAAATGTACCTGGTGAAATGGCTAGGGTACCCAGAAAGCTTCAACATCTATATAAAAGCTGATGCAATAATGAAGCTTAAATAGTATGCAACATGGCTCCTAACCATTTCTACGTCACACTCCCGTCCTCCTCGTCCCTGTCTGTACACCCTAACAACACACTAGCCAACTTTGTAACAGAACTCCATGGGCACATTGAATTGGGTCGTGATTCGTATGAGGTGGGGATATGCGAAATTCAGCTGGACACCGTCTTTTTAAATATTGAACATAAAGAAACCGTTTTTACGATTCTTAGAGACATTGACGAGTGTGAAAAAGCTGGGGTAGCTATGGATGAAACTATGCGCATCGCTCGGACTAAGATTGCACGGTATTACAGTACAGAAGTAAGACTAGGGCCGGGTCAATATGGTTCGGCCGAGGATGTTGTGAGAGGCTTAAACGTAAGTTTAAGAAACTCAAACCTTACGAATGATTTAGTATACGAAATCGTAAACAACCCTGCACATACACTAATCCTAAAATCAAAGACTAACAGACGTCTTAAAGAACATAGAAAGTTCAAAATTCTAACCAACGGCCGATATAGCGCAGCCTTCCAAAGAGACACATTTCACGAGACACAGTATAACTTGTCCAGATTAATGTATCAATTGAAGATGGAGAAATTGGCTGAAAGGTCCCCAGACATGTGTTATATTTACAGTAATATAGTGGAGCACCAATTTGTTGGGGATACCCAGGCACGCCTGCTGCGCATTGCTCACATCCCCAACCATAGAGGAAGGAGTTTGAGTATTACATATGACAGACCCCATTATGTGAATGTCGCAACTAATTTAATAACCAATATCACAATATATATAAGAACGATTGAGGGCGAAAACTTCCCATTCGGTAACGGGAGCTTAACAGTGAAGCTACACTTTCGACGCACTGAGTTATAATGGATAGAAACCCTTTCACCGTCTATCGAGGGATGCGATACCAGCGCGGTAGTGGACTTGGATCCATTTTTTCATCCATACTACGTACGGCTGTTCCTTTGCTGAAGAGGGGTGCCAGATACCTTGGAAGGAAAGCGCTACAATCAGGCCTTAACACTGCAGAAGACATATTGGCCGGGGCTAAACCTAAAGAAGCTCTAAAAAAACATTTAAAGCGTACACGGGACGAAATCATCAAAGATGCAAAGAGAAAAATGCGTGGTGGCGGGAAGAAGAAGAAGAGGACTCCCCGGAAGAAGAAGGGGTCACGTGGTATTAAACGTAAAAGGCTATCAAAAAAGAAATGCTGTAAGCGAATGAAACCTATGGTTGACCACTTTTTTGACTGATATAAGCTAAGGATATTGATCTCATGAATCATAGTTTGTTTACCACTTGTCGAGAGAGGAGTCACTATTTCGCCATGGCACGCTTCATCCACCCATGTAGTTCACAATGCTGTAAATCGGAGCTGTCCCTTTTTGAGCTCCCGCCAACCCAAGTTTCTATTGAGCACAGTGACTTTATTACAATTAACCCTTTAAACACAATTAGTTCCCCGAGTGCACCTATAGAATTCGTGATACCCAGCTCAGGTCCTTACTTTTTTGATCCAAGCTGTGTGCACATGTACGCTAAGCTACGTATAGCCCATTCTGATGGAACGGTCTGCGATGACAAATATGCTGTATACCCTGAAACAAACTTTCTGCACGCCATATTCAACCAGTGTGACGTATATTTAAATCAGACCAACATATCGGCAGGCACGGGGTACTATCATCTACGAGCCTATTTGGAAAATGTCCTCAACTTTTCCAAAGAAGCGAAGGCTACCTTTTTAAGTGCGGAGGGATATTATCAAACTAAAGATGAAAATAGTATAAAGGACAAATTTAAAAATTCTAAAAGAAAATATACGAGTGTTTTGGACGGTTGCACACAGATTTCACTTTCCAGGAGAAGTTGCTTGTGAACGGGGTGGATATGAAAATAAAGCTCACCCGCACGAGTCCTGAGATCTGCTTAAATCTGGATGCGAATCAAGAAGAGGGTGCAAAGTCCGTTGTGGTTCACATTATGGACACATACCTCCGCGTACGGCGAGTGAAATTAAGTTCACCAAAACAACTAGAAATTGAGAAAAATTTACTAAACGCTACAGTGAAATATCCTATTAACAGAGTGCAGATCAAACTATATACGGTTCCTGCAGGGTTGGCATCGAAGCAGATAGAAAACATTGCCCTGGGAAATCTTCCTAAAAGGATATTAATCGGCATGCAGGACCACGCTTCGGTGAATGGAAAATATAAAAAGAGTGCCTTTAAATTCGAGAATTTCGGACTTAAAAATATAACTCTATACGTTAATGGCACTGCTTTGGGTGGAACAATGGGTACGGACTATTCATCAGACGCTGTGTTACCTCTTTGTGCCAGAGCCTATAGTAATCTGACCCATATTGCAGGTGATTGTGATGAGCTTGGTAATGGGGTAACGCAGGAAGAATTCATTGATCAATTTAACCTTTACCCGTTTGACATTACACCTGACTTATCTGCTAGCGTAAATACCCATTTAACCCCACAGCAGAGCGGAAACATCTCAGTGCGGCTGGAATTCGCCAAGCCTATAGACGCTCCTATTAGTGTACTAGTATATCTCGAATCGCAAGCCCTAATAGAAGTAGATAAATTTAGAAGCGTTATCACTGACTTTTAAAATGGATGCTAATACACTTCAGAAAGTAATGGAGCGAGTCACACGTTCCAAATTTATCGGCGTGTTTGCGAAGAATGAAACATTGAGTTTGCCAAGTACGCGAGAATGCGGTAGTCTTATTGTGAACACAGACATCATCGGTAATGAAGGGATTCACTGGATCGCTGTCTATTTTAAAAATAGACAGCGCCTGTACTATTTTGATTCACTCGGTACTCAACCCTGGAGTGATCCTATTATTGTAAAATTTCTCGCTCAGTTACATATTCCCGAAGTTGTGTGGACCCCATTTCGCATGCAAGGATATTTTACTAATGTTTGCGGAATGTACTGCGTCTCATTTCTCATGCATATGTCAAATGATAAAGAATTTATAAATTTTTTAAATTTATTTGACCCGTGTCACACTCGCCGAAACGATGAAATGGTATGCAGAGAGATAAAAAACCGTTTTCCAATTGTACGTACTCGTTGTATATTATAATGTTTTTGTTCGTATATTTGTAACGATATATTCTGCAGTTGTTTATTGTACTGATTTCTTTCATTTAATAAATTTATGAAAATATATTGTCTTCTTATCCCAAGAAGATCGAAAAACACTTACATTATTTCGGTGTGACATTGTTGACTGATCAGTATATCCTCCCTATTCCGAGATTCTTCAAAAGATTGTATAACACGTGTCAAATCCTCATCGGACCTTAAAGGAATAATGCTTTTAAAACATATACAGAGTATACAGACAGATCCCCATTATGTGAAGATATCTTTGGTTCGAGGAATAACATTGAATGCCATAAAAATTTCGATTTTAGCATAATGGGGATAACCAAATAACATTGATTGACATTTTTGGCGAGTATCTATTTGACGAGATACTACAACTCTCCATATATAAAAACGAATTATAGACACTTACATTTCTATGGTAACCCCCTGCGTCGGGTTGTAAGGAGCGTCACTGCAAATATCTTCAACGGTTTGCGTTGGAAATAATTCGCCACGGTCAATCGCATTGAAAAGACTAATTGCGGTTAATGCTGCAGTATCACGTTCTTCATACAATTCCGGGGAGACGTACAGGTCCATGGTGGAGGATGTGTGACATTGTTGACTGTTCAGTATATCCCCCGTATTCCGAGATTCTTCAAAAGATTGTATAACACGTGTCAAATCCTCATCGGACCTTAAAGGAATAATGCTTTTAAAACATATACAGAGTATACAGACAGATCCCCATTATGTGAAGATATCTTTGGTTCGAGGAATAACATTGAATGCCATAAAATTTCGATTTTAGCATAATGGGGTAACAAAATAACATTGATTGACATTTTTGGCGAGTATCTATTTGACGAGATACTACACCCCATCCATATATATATAAATTCTAATTATAGACACTTACATTTCTATGGTAGTCCCTTGCGTCGGATTGTAAGGAGCGTCACTGCACGTGTCTTCTACGGTTTGCGTTGTAAATAATTCATCACGGTCAAACGCATTAAAAAGGCTAATTGTCGTTAATGCTGCAGTATCACTCTCTTCATACAAGTCTGGGGAGACGTACAGGTCCATGGTGGAGGGAATGATTATTCACTGACGCGAAAATAGCTACTGTTACTCCAAACTGAAAAATATCCCCTTTTATATGCACAATCGCCAAGCTCCGCCCCAAAAGACCAGATGTTCGTAGTGATTGGCTGCCGATGTAGCTGAGTGGAGCTATGACGTGTACCAATCCGCTATAACGGGACCGGACGAGTAACATATATAATATTTTCACCAATAGATTTAATGCTCGTATTCTCCTTTGAAAATTATTTGGTGATTCGTATAGAACTTTCGATACTGATTCCAAATATGGTTTCAGAATGTTTCTATCACCCATAGTTTTCGAGGAAATATTTACTAAGAATTTCCCGCATCATTAGTCACTAATGTAATCGAGAGGTTATAAAGAAATATATCCTAATTATATTTTAAAAGAACATTCGGTTTCAACGCTAAACTGTGGGTCTAAGGTGGGGGTGAAAACCTTTCCAATTGCGCTAGGGGACAATTATTTGGTGTTTCATTTTAGCACTGAGTCAGGTTTCAGAATTTTCTAATGTTAAACTGCGGGTCTAATGGGGTGAAAACCTTTCCAATTGCGCTAGGGGACAATTATTTGGTGTTTCTTTTTTGGCACTGAGTCAGGTTTCAGAATTTTCTAATGTTAAACTGTGGGTCTAAGGTGGGGTGAAAACCTTTCCAATTCAATATAACGTCGAATAATTCGAACAACTGTTTTTCGAAGCAGCAATTGTGTTCGAACACAATGGTAAACAAGCATATCCCGTTATTTGAACAAAACTCTCTCTCTCTCTCTCTATATATATATATATATACAGTATATATAATTGTGGGCATATCTAAGAAATGGAGTCGAGAGAGGTTTTGTTCAAGCTGTCTAGGAGAAAGGTCATTGTGGTCATTCGAGTTGGGCAGATTCTCGGAATTCCTTACCTCTAGCGAATTGAGTTTTGGTTAATTTCAAATTTTAATTGAATTGTTTCGTAAATTTTCATATTGTTTCAATTTTTTTCGCATGGAAAGAGACTCGTGTGTTTCGTAAATTTTCATCTCGATACAACTTAGATATATATATATATATATATATATATATATATATATATATATATACGGGTTTGGGGAATGACGATCGTCGAATTGTTTCATAAATTTTCATTTCCGTTCGTTTTTCCCCACTGATATTCGAATGTTTATAAACAGAGTTTAATTGGATTCACCCCAACGTCAGACCATTACTTCGGTCTTATATAATTATTTTAGGATTTATTTCTTGTAGTACTTGTGTTACCTTATTTCTATACAATATTGTCTTGAAGTGCTATTTTTGTACGGATATGGGGAAGGAGATTATAAGCCGTGCTTTTCAGAACATGTTGAGAGTTTAATATCAGCTATTACACAACCAATTCTATACATAAGGCTTCTTTAGCTGAAAGAGCTCAGATATATATATATATATATATATATATCATAAGCTGCTTAAAAGACTGTATATATATAATTATAGTAAACGAAATAAACTAGTTAACCATAAAATTAATTATTTTCTATAATGAAGTTTTCGAATTATGTGTGGTAAACTATGTTATTTGTTTCGAAAAGTTTAAATTCAATGAAGTTAATGTTAAATTTGCTTCTAAACTAAAATTAAATGTTATAATATGAAAAATAAATATATATATATATATATATATATATATGTATATATACCTAACATAAGATGTTTAAAAGAATATATATATATATATATATATATATATATATATAATATATATATCTAGCAAGAGCAATCCGATCATTGCAAAAAAAAACTGGAAAGGTATGCAATTAATAAAGATTGAGTGTGTATTTATTTAATATACAGAATTTAATTGGATTCAATTGTGTTACACAATGGATGCTTAATATTTCTGGGATACATGGCGCTATCTGGCAACTGAACACATTGTGCTATCTGGCAACTCAGCCAGAATAGAGGATTATAAAAGACCGAGAAGTTGAAGAAAGACTCATTCCAGCTCGGCTCCCAGCCGAGCAAGGACCTCTGGTCCTTCTCTTTCAGGCCCTTTGGTAAAACCCCTTAGTTGCCTCTTAGGTTAGGAAAACGAAAATAACTTGGGGGAGAACTCCTCTCTCTCTTTCAGGTGTCTCTCTCTCCTACAGGTGTCTCTCTCTCCTTCAGGCGTCTCTCTCTTCTTCAGGTGTCTCTCTCTCCTTCAGGCGTCTCTCTCTCCTTGGCTCAGTCAACTGGCTGATTCTGGCTGATTACGAGCCTATAAAACAACGCCAACTCGGCTGGTCTTAATGTGCACTTGGCTCCTGCCAGGTGAACACCTCTCCTCCTTTCTCTCTGGTCCTTTGGGGGGAATAGCTTGGGGGAGGCCCCCAAGTTGCATGCCCCTTGCAACCTAGGTTGGCAACAAAGGCCAGTACTCTTTTTTTCTTTCTTTTGCAACCCCCCACCCCCTTGCAACATTACATAATAACCTGCAACATTCTTGCACTCTCCCCTTTTGCGGCTATACTACTAAGAACATCTCAGTATTGTGGAAAAGCACCCTGGAAGAACATCATATTTATCTCCGTTAGTGCAGAATGAATTTATTCAGCTGATGGCTTCTACTGTTCGCCAGAAATTGTTACAGAGCATTCATAAGGCCAAATATTTTGGCCTCATGTTTGATTCTACTCCAGATCAAGCACATCGAGAGCAAATGGCAGAAACAGTTCGTTATGTTGATATTGATTTTCAGGAGAAAACAATTTTTATAAGAGAGTCTTTTCTTGGATTTATCCAATTAATACGAAAGGATGCTGAAAACATTGTGGAATTGATTTTGGAACAACTGGAAAAAGGCTTTTCATGATTGAAGTTTTCGTTCACTGCTTTTTAAACTTTGAAAACCGTTTTCACTTGAATATGGAGTGAAATAATATTTTCTTCCTACTGAAAAGTGAAACTGAAAATTGATTGCGTAAAGACTAATGGGTAACTCTCTTATCGCTTTGAGTTCATTCTTTCTAGAAACCCCTAAAATGGAATGGATTGCGGAGATGCAACATTGCTCACTGCAGAAGGTGTTTGCTTTTATTGTAAATGAGTTGAGAGAACAGAAAACTTATTGTTTAAGGTGGTAGAAAAACAAGTAGAAAAAAGATTTCAAGAGAGACGTATAAGAAGTTCGTAGGATTATATAAACATTTAAATAATCCTATAATAGCATTTAATTCAAGTTGTCCTAATTTTTCACTGCCTTCTAAATCAACATTGCAAACAAGTGCCACAGTTGTTTGCTAGGCTTTTCAGAAAAAGTGAGACGGACGTATGGCAGAAGGTGCTGATGTAAATGAACCCCAACAGTTTTTTGATACGCCACGAACTCGAAGTCTTTTCCTCTAACTCATCTTCAAATCAGACGTCCTTGGAAGAAAAATTGGATGCAGTTGTGCAGAAAGAAATGGGAACCACATAGCAACAAGATTTGCGCTTCAGATACGACGTAAAGAACACCATAAAAGAAATTAATGTTTATGAAGCCAGTGCTAATAGAACAGAAAATTTAAACTTATTTAATGCTCTGGCGACAATTCTTCCAACTTCAATTGAGTCGGAAAGAGCATTTTCTGCTGTAGGGTTATTCATCACAAAACTCCGAACATCTTTAAGTGAAAAAAATATTGATCATCTGTGTTTTTTTAAAGTATTATTTTGTCATAATTCAAATAAATCAATAATTTCAGTTTTATTAGTCTCTAGAATGTTATCAAAGCATATCTTTGTTCAATAAAAGGAAATTGGTTAATATTGGATTTTACATTTTTACTCCCAGTCACAAGCAGTTGAACAAGTACTATATGTTGAACTGCCATTAAAAACTGACTAAGAAAATGTCCATCTTATCTTGTGCAAGTTGGTTTTAATATTTTTTTTAATAATAATTATGATTGCTATTTTTTGTCGTTTATGATATGTATGTATACACTATTTTGGTCAATTTGTCACGTTTTTCTTATTTCTGGCTACTGTTTCAAGTTCTGGCTAGTTTTTTTTATTCTAATTGGATTCAGTTTGGTGGTGTTTGCGATATAATTATGACGTGCCGTTCGTGTGATTTCGACTTTGAGGACCTGATTCGCCATGTGGGCATAGATGATGACAAAACATTGGATGTTTTTATCAATCACGGCGTTATTCTCATCCTTAACTTGCCCGAAATGTGACAGTGAGTGCCTAATACAAAAAGATCAGAAGACATTTAGGTGAAATAACCAATATTAACCTGCTAGGTTAACTGACTGCACGGTTAGGTTAATTGACTACCCGGTTTAGTCAACTGGACGCCCTTGATGATTGGTTATGTTAAGTCGTGATATTTTCGTTAGTTTAAACGAAAATGACGAACAAATTTTTCTAGTCAATTTTGAGTTGTTTTGCACAAATGTGATATCCGTTTCCTGTGAAAACGTGTTTTCGAGATATCTTCACCTAAAGATAGGTGAAGATATCTCGAAAACTATGCATTTGCACAGGAAACGGATATCACATTTGTGCAAAACAAATCAAAATTGACCAGAAAAATTTGTTCTCGTCACGAAACCTGACGGAGTAATAACCCATTTTGGTATTTTTTTTTTTACAAGAGTACATTACAGGCTTTAGAGGAATTTTACCTTTGCAATCAATAGGTTAGACAATTCTGAGACATTTTTCTTCTTTAACATTTCTCTCGCAAATTACGTACAAGCGAGATATCACGTGTTTACTTTGCTTCAGCTGCCTATTGGTACAATCGTGTGGTTCAAACTTTGAATTCAGTCAGTCTCGCCCAAGCTTTAATGTCGCTCGCCAGGAAACAGAGCGTACAATTCCACCGGACAACGAAGAAAACGATGACCCTGAAGACCTTGACAACCCTAAACCTGGTCTTTCATCGGCTTTACCAGAATTTTCCGATTCTGATTAAGGTAAGATTTTGGTATATTCTTGATCTGTTAGGTTAGGTTATATATTAAAACTATGTTTTTCCGATTGTTTTTGGATGTTGTTTGAAAGAAATTAACCTTCGTTTTTATCGCAAATCACTACCTTCTGAGGTTATAGTGTGTGTGTGGGAGGGGGGTCTATCTCAGAAACTAGTGATTTCCGATAGAAACGAAGGTTATATTCGTTCAAACCACATCAAAAACCATTAGAGAAACAGTTTTGATTTACAAAATCTGTGATGTACACTTGTAAAAATTTACCCCAATTTTTAACAGGAAATTTTCTGTTTAGTTATTTAATTTATTCCAGTACTTCAACCTTATTTAAGTTTTTAATCCCGGGAATTTCCCGGGATCTCGGCATTGCAAGTTTTTGAATCTCGTTTCCCGGGATTAAGAAAAGAGCTGGAAATGCTCACCCCTAATACGAATTGAACAAAGCTAAACACCTCTCGAAAACCCAAAATCTTTCGTAAATTTACGATTTGTGGGGATTCAGAAACTAAATTCATAAACACTGTCGATATTATTAATTTTTTAACCGAACCACCTTTTTAAATCTTCCGACATTTCTGGTCTAAGATATCTAAACAAATTTTGGGTAAATATTTACTATTACACCGGTCTCCGGTAGAAAGTTTTAAAAGTTGGTTTTCAATGTTTTTCAATGTGCTGAATTAAAAAAATGATACTCATTTCCGTCGCAAATGATTTGTTAGAGAGTTATTGAAGCTTAAAGCTTTTAAAACTTTCTACCCTTTTTAACCTGGGGGACCCCCAGTAGGAACCAAGAGTTTTTGGGGGGGAGAATCACAAAAACGAGTGGTTTCAGAAGATTTTGAGTGTCAGATTAATACAAAACCTAACCAAACCAAACTCCTACCGTTATCCAAAATTATAAAAGCCATGTCCACTAACTGATTCAAATTAAAATCGGTGGAAGCGCCATTTTTTTACCCTTTTCCCGTTAGAGAGTTTAAGCTTCAATAACTCTAACAAATCATTTGCGACGGAAATGAGTATCATTTTTTAATTCAGCACATTGAAAAACATTGAAAACCAGCTTTTAAAATTTTCTACCGGAGACCGGTGTAATAGTAAAGAAATTCCGAATTTTGTACTTTTTCGACCATTTTCATCACATTATGTCATAACCACACAAATCACACTCGTATGAGCTAATTTGTCTAGCAACCATTATTAAGAATTCCAAGGAATAGTCAGCTTATTTGCAATAAATCTGGAGTCATTGAACAAGTATCACAAATTTGGAGCTATTGAAGAATATGGACCCCAGCCTTCTTTAGTTAGGCTTATAAGGCTAACTAACTAAAATATCACGACCTAACCTAACCAATCGTTAGGTTAACTGTACGCCCTTGACGATTGGTTAGGTTAGGTCATGATATTTTCGTTAGTTAGCCTTATAAAGCTAACTAAAGAAGGCTGGGGTCCCTATTCTTCAATAGCTCCACAAATTTAATTTCTACAAGAATTGAAAATTAATAGTTTCTTTGAATATTTACTCAAGATAAACTAATTTGGCCTACAAAGAGTATGAGTTACCTAGATCAAATATATAGTTATTGACGTACCTGAAATTAATCCTGACTGCAGAAACTTTCTTAATAATCTACAACAGAATCAATAAGCACAGCTGCTAAAAAAAGTCACAAAGCGTGAGCCAACAAAGTTTGAACATAAAGCTCTTTCTTTCACGAACTTCTTCTCTGGAACTCCGGACGAGACTGAACTTACAGTATCTTCTACTAAAAAAAAAAGAAAAAAAAGTGGGTTTACTCACACACGTTTCGAATGGTTGGTTAGTAATTAATATTTCTGTTATTTCTTTGTATCATCATCATATTTTTTTGTATATACATTTTTATACATATATCTTCTCTAGAAGTTAATAAAATTGAGCGGATTTAAACAGAATCAAAGAGCAATTAGGTTTCTAGAGGTTTCTGGAGTATTTGGATGCTTAACCGTCCTCCGCGTCCAAATGATGTATCGACCCATGATTCGGTTTCAAAGTTAGTGTGAAAAATGCTCTGTATGAAATGGTCCCCAATTAACCCACCCTTAATATCTCCAGTCGACCTGTAAAGTAGGTTAAGCCTACCCTTGTAGTGGTCAGCCTAGAGATTCCAGAAATGGTCCAGAGCGGGTAGAGTAAATTAAGGTCCACAGGAGGATTCCTCACCAAATTAGGTTTGGGTAATTTACCTTAGCCTTTGTTAAGCTATGAGTTGATGCTAGGTCTTAGACCACAATGTAGGCCTAATTTAACTGGACCTAGTTTAAACGTTATCACTAAACTGGGGCTTAGAAATACAATTGTTCACTTACTGAGTGTTATTAGATAAGTGCTGGTCTCCTTAGTCGGGCCTGATCTTCTTCTTGGCGTCTTTCTTCTAGTTGCTTAATTTAGGTGAGCGCACTTGCTGGTTCTACGCTCTTCCGTTTCAAGTCTCTTGGCTCGCCATGCCGCTCTTCATCCATGTGGTTTGTTTTCGGCTTTTTCCCCCTCAGCATCTTTTTTGTTTGTTGTTTGATTGGTAATGTGTTTCAATACTACAAAGCACGCTCTATCATACAGTATATAAATACTAGTATGGAGAATAACTCTAGTGAGCAACCAATTGTTTCACCCACCCAGTCATTGACATAAAAGGAGTTTAATAATTGTTAAATTAACTACCTACCTACTCAGTACACCATTTTCTTTACCTCCCAACTACCCACACGTATTAATTTTTCCATATTAAGTGTGTAGGTCGTCTTTTATCACGACTTTTACTGTTAGTTTGGAGATGAATCATTACAATCATTATTATTATTATCAGTAGCTAAAGATGGGCCCCTTTAGCTGGACCTGCGGTTCTGGGACGTTCGGCCCCAGTAATTGGGGGAACCTGCAGCCTCATCTGATTCCAGACATTTATACAAACAGGAAAAAGGAAATGGAAAAAATATTCCTGTTTTAAATAATTATATTGCCTTATTTTAACATAGGCCTAAACGCCAACTCTAACATACATCTAACCTCAACACCTCATTTTAATAATCGTCAGTTTAAATAGTCTGTGGACGTTTCTAAAAAATTCCATCTACGTTTGTGAAATCGAGAAAAGTCATTTGGGGTTAAGATTCGGTATAACACATCCACCAAACTCGATACTGATATTTATATAGCGAGATAAAGCGAAAACAAACAAGAAAACTTTATTCTCTACTAATTTTGCCGGAAATTCCTATTTATCGAAACATTTACTTTCGAAATTATTAAATTTTGGCGCCATTATTCACTCGTCAAACCATCTCGTCCTGTGTGTATGTAGTCATGTTATTATCATTAGCCAATCAGCGGCTGCCCCATTGTCACGTGATACCCCCGCGTAGGTCCAGCGGCTGAAATTTGAATTCAACAGTCGCTTTAAAATGGCTCTCTGTGATAGAAGCTTCCACCCCGACTGGGACGTCATCTAGGCCTAGGTTAGCTTAGGGTACTGCTTACCTTTCTGGGCCCCGAATTCATTATGGGGTACCCATGCCCGGTTAGGTCAACTGTATGTCCTTGACAACTGGTTAGGTTAAGTTGTTATTTTCATTAGTTTTAATGAAAATATCACGACTGGTCCTAACCTGGGCCTAGATGACGTACCACTCGGACTGGATTAGGTTAGATTACTTTTGCCGGAATATTACTGACGAGAATAGTTTTTTCTGGTTTATTTAATGCTGTTTCAATTGATTCTGGCCTTTTTAGCCTTCAAATTCAAAGCCTTGTGTCGGGGGGGGGGGGGGGGGGTATCTCTATAGCGGGTGCATTTGCGGCAAAAATGAAGGTCAGATTCAATTGAAACAGCATGAAATACACCAGAAAAACCTATTTTCGTCAACAGTTTGGGTGGATGTGTTCTACCGAATCTTTACCGAAGTTGGTGAAAGAAAGAGCCTTATGTTCAAATTTTGTTGGCTCATGTTTTGTGACGTTTTTTAGCAGCTGTTAATTTCAGGTACGTCAATAACTACATATTTGATGTAGGTAACTCATACTCTTTGTCGGCCTAATTTGTTTACCTTGGATAAATATTCAAAGAAACTTAATTTTCAATTCTTGTAGAAATTAAATTTATTTTCTCTAATTCTCTCCTTTGAGGTGAGAGCGCCAAGAGTCACAGCTGCAGTGGTTCAACATTGAAATTTAACATGGAATTTGTTAATACGAAACAATTGTATGCATTTATGATGCTGCCTCAATACAAAACCTTCTTCGTTTCTAAATTATATTTCTCACCGACTGTTTACTACTATACCAGTGTTGTTAATCTAGAAATAGCATTTGCTTCAGATATAACAATGCCATGCCAGTAGTATCCATTCGGCTGTCGTCCATTTGCCAATTGGAAAATATTCTATTCTAGGCAGTGACGTATGAGACCTACAGATACCCATCAATTTGGTAATGTATTAAAATTTAATATGCATTAAAACACTTTTTCTATTCATAAACCGCCTATATATGTATTTAATATCAAGTTTTTGGTCTGTCTGTTATAACAAAATATCTGAATCTATGTTCAATATTAAATGTAAATAAATAAAATAGAATCAATGAATTTGGAATTTGCTCAGGGCGCAATAATGTCTACCAAATGCTCTGTTCGTTCAGGATCACAAGCTTGCCACCATTTTTTTATTAATTTCATTAATATATATCTCCTCCTTGAATTTATATTTACTTGTTCATTTATGTTTCCTTAGTAATATGTAAACCAGTGTGATGAATGAAAATATTGTTCTAAAGACATTGACAATGAATCAACCAACCAATTAGCGCTCACTCTCTGAACAAACATTCATTCATAAAATGTTACAATCGTTCGTAGTACACACAAAAATATATGACAGATGTCTCTCTTCTCAAGAGAGTCCGAAGAATAATGATTGCAACTGTACGTGATACTAACTTCTGAGAATTATCAGTTTGAACTGTTCTTAACCTTTCTCTTTCGTGCTATTATTTTACACCCGTACGAGCGTGTTGTGGATAAGACACATTTATGTCAGCAAAGCACTTACAAGGCGGGTAAATAAGAAACAAAAATACAACTAGAATTAATTAGTTTTTATTTATTGCAGGTACAAATGAATAAATCACTACCAGTAATGAATCAACCCGCTCGCAAGCAGGAACACCTTAGACCTCACCGTACCCACTGCGGAGTGGGTGATACTGCTGTATAGTTTTATAAATGCGTGGAATTTGACCAAACTCTTATTAATGAAGTTGTTCGAGTGAAACAGTATGATTATAGTACTAAAACTGCATACTGTCACCAACGGAAATAAGTTGCTTCTCCCCTGCAGTCTTACAAGAAAAATGAAGATTACTGAAAGACCTCATTTTCAATATCTCCACATTATAGAACGAAATTAGCCATTAATGCATCAAGTTTAGATATTCAGCTGATCTTTTAGTTTGTTTGCTAACAATGACTTAAATGATGTGTAGTGTTCACCATAGTACTTTGACTTTCTGAAAGGAGATCTTTCAATATTCGGCTCGCCAAATGTAAACGCTCTTATAAGACTGGCGTAGAAGCACCTTATTTCTACGAGTGATAAGTGCGTAAATTTAGTACTGTACTATACTCATACTCTTACACCACAAGAATTTCCTGAATAATATTTATAACAATATATATTCAAACAGCCGTAATTAATTTTCTGTATTCCCCTCTCTCCAAATGAAGTCAAAAGTTGAAATATATTCTGAAACCGACATCCGAATCCTTTCGTGTACAAGTACTCCCCCACTTCATTCACAATCTTGAACGCGATTCTCTCCCAAAAAATGAGTTCGTATTGTGAAGTTCTCTTATTGATCAAAGCCTTGTAGATGTTGAATATGGAGCCATGAACTATTTTCGGATGAGGATTGTCCGTTCCGGAGGCAGTTTAGGGACTTCATAAACACCCTGTACATCTATTTATTTCAGTGAAAACTTAGCAAAAAGGGTAAAGTTCACTAATAATATAATATATGCTTAAGTATTCATTAAATGTGTGCCTTCTGATTCTACATGAGCATCATCAGTATCTCTACAGATTTCGAATCTGTCAGCAGCATTGCGGAACACATTTTGGAGCATGACAGGGATTATTTTTGCAACTGCTGTTACTATACGAGCACGTAAATCTTGCAGATCTGTAACCCTCGTTTGATAGACGCTCGAGTTAATAAAGCCCCATGCAGAGAAAGCCAGGGGCGTTAGGTCTGGAGATCAACCCGCCCAGGGCCTGTTGTCTCCACGTCTGATCCACCGATTTGGAAATCGTTTATTTAGGTACTTCCGAAAAATGTTTGCGTAATGACAAGGTGCCCCATCTTTTTGAAAGACGACTGTGTTTAAAATGCCATCTGAATGAAGCTGGGACTTTTATGTGCTCGTATCGTAACAGCAGTTACAAAAATAACTCCTGTCATGCTCCAAAATGTGTTCCGCAATGCTGCATACAGAATCGAACTCTATAGAGATACTGATTGTGCTCATGCAGAATCATATGCTTAAGTATTCATTAAATGTATGCCTTCTATTATATTGTTATTGAATTTTACCCTTTTTATTAAGTTTTCACTGAAATAAATACATGGTGTTTATAAAGTTCCCAAGTTGGCATATATAATGTTCCAAGAACATCTCTATGTAAAATCCTCCAAACAATTGGCAAGACATGTAAACCTAGAATTCAGCCACCATTAACACCCAGGCACAAGCAGTAGCGTGTTGAATGGGTGCTTCAGTACATGAAAACAGATTTAAGACTATTGTTCACTGGTCTATCTCTACTATGGAACGAGGTTTCCTTTTAGAAAGTTTGTGTAAGACTGGACATTCATTTTTACACTATCGAGCACTGTGTGGGCCAACAACTTCTTTGCCTATCAATCCTGCTCAAAACATGACAGCACCTCCACGTTATTGGCGTCTTAATCTCGATGATGAGTTGCGGAGAGCCAGTCTCTACCCTCTTGACCAACCATCAGGTCCATCAAGGGTTGCTCTGCATTCATCTGTGAAAAATAGTCTTAAAATCTGTTCATGTACTGAAGCACCCATTCAACACGCTGCTTCTTGTGCCTGGGTGTTAATGGTAGATGAATTGTAGGTTTACACTTCTTGCCAATTGTTTGAAGGCTTCTACATAATGATGTTTTTGGTACATTATATATGCCAACCTGCTCAAAACTCTTTACTCGAGGACAATGGATGCTTTGCAACTTCGCGCTTGATTACAGATATCTGCCGCCTTGTCACTTTTCTTATAGCAACTTTATCACTTCGCTACCTCAGTTTAGTACCCTCCGCTACAGTTTGATGATCCCTGCCAAGCTGCTTCGCAAATTTCAGTAGATTTGATATTTTCAGCGAGTAGCTTGACTTCTTTTCTCAGGTGAGATCAAATCCTCCTCCTTACCCATTTTCACCATTTGGATCCGTAAATAGACTACTTGCTTAATATTTTGGACAACCATATTTTACATATTTTTCAATAAAACTAGATAATTATTTTAATTCTAAAAATATTTTATCGAAATCCATACCATCAATGCTACTATATATATAGTGATTATCAGAGCTGGGCAGTAACGCGTTACAAGTAACGGCTGTTACGTAATGCGGTACTTTTTTAGTAACGGTAGCGGTAACGGTAACGGCGTTACATTTCAAACCAAGTAACTCTTTCAGTAACGACGTTACTTTTTTAGAGAAATACATTCGTTAGTCGTTACATTTTTAACGTAGTTCGCAATTAGTTTCTTTCGATCCTCACTCATTATTCATCAACCGTTAAAAATTTGTCCCTTCACTATGAGCGAGGTCTGTTTGTTGACCGTCGCCATGCTGGCAGCCTACCCCCATCCACCCTCTCCCCCGACAGCACTGTCAAAGTAAAAAGGCGAAGAACCCTGGAGCAGGGAGGACCTAAGTTCAACAGAGGTTTCGTCATTCCTCTCATCTGGGCCTTCACGGCACGTTAGCTCTGCATCCTTCCCATCCACTAATATTAAAAATATGTTTTTTAAACTTAACACTCCTATACCATCTAGTGCCGCTGTTGAACGGTTTTTTTTCAGTAGGGAAGGATATACTGCGTCCGAAACGAGGCTCTCTCTTAGATGCAACTTTTGAGAAGCTTGTTTTCTTAAAGGCCAATAAAGATCTTTTGAATAATAGTTCTTAAGTTTGTATATTTAGCTAATAAATTTCAATTATCATTGCCATGTACAATAACTCATTTGATTCACTTCTTTAGTATTTCGTATTATTGTTTTGCAAAACTAAACTTTCCTGGTATATTCTAGCATTAGTAAAGAAGTATCAATAGTATACTACATCCTCCGTTATGTTGCAATTCCAAGTAATAAATCTTGCAGTAATTTTGTTTCACTTTTTTTGAAAATATTATGCTTTATAAGTCATAACAATGAAGGCATGCACAGACTTCATAGCCTATGCATTAACCAGTGGATACAAACCAACACATACTCGCACAAGCGAAAGTTTATATAATAAAATATTTTATGTATATATAAATTATAATATACCTAATATTATATATATATACAAATATAATAGATTTACATTTCATTGAAACTAACGGTAACGAGTAACAGTGCCGTTACTCGTTACTTTTTAAAAAGGTAACTAACAATAACGGCGTTAGATTTAGACTGCAGTAACGGTAACGGCATTACATTTATAAAGTAACGAGTACAGAACTAGTGATTATTTACTATAAATTTCACTGAAATCGGTGAAAACCTTTGAAAACATTGGAGAAAATGTAATCTGCTTAATAATTTGGAACGTAGCATAGGGTTCGGAAGGAGAACTAAATTACACTCAAAACAATGTTATGAACTTAAATTGGATTCTATTATACAGTGAATATGTAATGTAATATGTATTTACTTAATGAATTACGTTCGTCTGTCCTTGTGTAAAACAGTTCTCTCTCCGTCCGATGGGTGGGTATAACGCGATAAACCATGGAAAATGGAGTTCATTTCGTATGTTGCAATATATTCTATCTGGTTAAAGTAGCTACAAAAATAAATTTATACACACACACACACGTTTTTTCATGGGGGGGGGGGAGTATACACTGGGCTACAAGGTCAGTATAGACCAGTACATATATACAGACTTTCGTAATCGACTGTACATTCCTACAAAACCATTAATATTTTAATATGGTCAACCCTGATGTAATTGCTGTGCCTGCTATAGAGCTGTATCCTAATCACAATCGCCTAATAATCAAACCAAATCATACCATCGTATTTGAATTGACCAATTAGAGAAGAGCATATTTCTCAACAAGGAAGTTCCCAATAATTAACGTTTCTTTCTTATTCCAGATAAGAATGTCTTTTGATTTTACTCTTCATTACTAAGGTATGAAATGAAATGAAAAGGTTTATTGGCAGACTATAGTCCATATAACAAATATTATTAATACAATGACAGTTCATATACTAAGGATAGAAATACATACAATTGCTTAGAAATAATACTGCACTGTCGAAGTTAAGTGGAGCTACAGACAGACATTTTCGTACCAAGAAGTCCATAGCTTAGAGGATAAATGGCAGGACTCATGGATAGCTTGGATGATCGGGTTGGTTGATTTTTTAATTCTTTGCATTATACTGTGTTGAGCACGTCATGTTACCTCCGGGAAGCTCGGGACAGTGCGGGTAGCAAACATTTGCGAAGCTGAGCATCTCGGGGGTAATTTATGTAAGAGTCTAAAAGACCTGTTGTACAGCAAATTTAGGGTTCTGCCAGAACCTTTTTTATAATTCACCCAGAGTTGCTGATCGTATATATTACTGCAGAAAGTAATAAAGAGTGTGTCTTTAGCTTCACTTGTACAGAATCGAAAGTTCCTTATGGTCATATTCGCTTTAGCATACAGGCTTCGAGATTGTTTTCTTATATCCGAGTCATCACTCAAGGAGCTGGTAATAGTTTGACCCAAATACTAAAACTCTTGTACTTCCTCAATTACTTCACCATTCATTTTAAACCTTATATCAGCTGGCTGATTACAGCTTTTAGGATGAAATTGCATAAACTTATTTTTTCTAACATTTAAAAGAATATCATGTTTCTGCGCATACACTTCGCACACATTTAGTAGCCGATCCAGACCTTTAACAGAGGGACTTATTAAGACCATATCATCGGCATAAACTAAGTTATTTATCGTTGTGTTATCTATACAACATCCCACTGTTGCCTCATTAAGTGAAGCAATTAATCCGTCAATATACATATTAAACAGCATAGGGGAGAGCAAGGAGCCTTGTCTCACCCCGCAAGAGGAGCCAAAACACTTGGATAGTACATTGCTTCTACCTAACAGTGAAAGATTGGTGGGAATACCAAAATTTCAATAAATTTAATATGTACATGAGAACCTTCCTGTCTTCTAGTTTTGCAAGTAAAATATTGTGGTTCGCCCTATCATATGCCTTACTTATATCAAGGAAACAGCTATAAATGGTTGAATTACTGTCAATGTATTTAGATATTGTTTCTTTAAGTACATAGATACACAGGTCAGTTGAGTGGGACCTTTTAAAGCCAAACTGATTAGATGTGATTCACGGAAATTTCATCGCCGCAATTTCATCGCCAGAAATCTCATCGCCAGAAATTTTATCGCCGGGAAATTACATCGTAAAGAATTTTAATCGCTAGGAATTTTGATCGCAAGGAAAATACATCGCCACACCATAGAAATATATATTATTTTAGTTAATGTATAATATTTTATTTGAAGGAAAAAAAGTAAATAGCATTTATTTTTATTTGCATTCAGTTATATTAATAAATAAAAAATAAGATATAAAAAGTAAATAGCAATTATTTTTATTTACATTTATTTATATTAATAATACAGGCAGGCCCCGTTATATGCGATTCCGATATACGCGAAATTCAATTTAATGCGAGTTGTACATTGGCACCAATTCTTATTTAATGCGAGTATCAAATTCAATTTAGCGCGATTTTTGGCGCCAATATATACGAAACATACATATTCGCATACGTATATATGTACGGTACGCACGTACTTACGTACTGTTCACACAACCTGTACTCAGTATCGCTGTTGTTTCCATGCTGTGCACATCGTTATATTTAGAAGAAATGGACAATGAAACTGTTCAAGAATTGCTACAATCTCATGACGTAGAACTTAATGATGAAGACTTAATAAATCTAGACAAGTAGCGTGCATACGAAGAAGAACCTAACCACGATGATGAAAATTTAGTTGAACCTGTAACAAAGGAATTTACAATTAAAGAATTCGACGGATTGTTTCGTGACTTGAAATCTATGAAACAAAAAATAATGGATGCAGATCCTAATCTTGAGCGTGGGATGGAAGTTCGTCGATCATTAGAAAATGCGGTTCGCTGCTATCGAGTCATGTATCAAGAGAAGAAAAGAACATTGAAGCAACAAACACTTTTAAAATACTTTGTAAAGAAATAAAATAACTTTCATGCATTTTTTCCTTGCACATGCTGGTGCACTTTGATAAATTTTTATAACTGAAAACTGTCTCATACATCTAGTACACATATATTTGGTTCTTTATTTACATTTATTTCAAAATTAAAATGTCAAAACATACAAAAAACATTTTTATCCTTAATTTTTTAAATTGTTGGCAACAATCTCGTATTTTACATAGGTTACTTGTTTCGATATATGCGATTTCGCTTTATGCGACGTTTTCCGTGCAAGCATTACTCGCATATAACGGGGCCTGCCTGTATATAAAATTTTGTTACTTATTATTAATCATTACTATTAGTAAACGAATAATAGAAACATATATTTCGTTCTTTATTTACATTTATTTCAAAATTAAAATGTCAAAACATACAAAAAACATTTTTATCCTTAATTTTTTAAATTGTTGGCAACAATCTCGTATTTTACATAGGTTACTTGTTTCGATATATGCGATTTCGCTTTATGCGACGTTTTCCGTGCAAGCATTACTCGCATATAACGGGGCCTGCCTGTATATAAAATTTTGTTACTTATTATTAATCATTACTATTAGTAAACGAATAAAAATAACGAATAATAGAAACATAAAAATAAGAAAAATTAATTAAATGCAGAACTTGTAAAATTTAGAAACCAAAATTGTGAGCAATACCTCGTAAATAATCGAGTACTTCGCGATTTTCATAATCATTTACGATGCGCTGGATTCTTGCTGCAACATCTCTATATTTCTTCTTAGAAGGAGGAATTTCTGCACCGGCGACATATTGTTCTATTTTTCCTTCGTTTCTGCTTTGTTCGTCTTTTATGAATTTCCATATCATTGGATGAGAAGCCCCAATTAATTCGCTGAATGCTCGGTGCCATCCTTCGCATGAGTTATTTGTTTTAGGAGCACCTTGTAGGGCTGCATCAAAGCAGTTCCATAATGCATGGGCAAAGCGAGGAGGAGGTCGGCGAATTAAACGACGATCAGGGCGGCCAATCCACGTATCTTCCATATAATCTAAAACTGGCTGAGCTTCCTCTGGAAAATTATTATTATCACAAATCTTCAAAACAACGAACTACGTCATTAAGTGGCACGAATGCGATGGCTGGGATCATGCGCATTTTCAATGCAAATTCTGCATCATTTTCATACAATTGCTGCAGTCCGTTTGTCTGAAGATTTCGAAAAATACATTGGGAGAAATTAAAAAAGCAACCTTTTTGTTGACAGTCTGGAAAGGCTGCACTAAAGGCATTGATCGCTGCAAGCTCGAAATCTGTCATAATCGTCGTAGGTGACAAGTTTGGTTCCAAATTTTTTAGTTCCACTAAAAGTCTGCTGTAAGTATTTTCATTTCTTCGAGTCAATAACGCATAAACAACAGGAATAATATCACCATTTATGACTCCATGTATTGTATAGAGTTGTTCGAATAAAGGTGGAACAGTCTTAAAAGTTCCATCTGCATACCAACATCTTGAATTAGACAATAACTGTAGATTTCGCTGAGTAGAAAATATCAAGATTTTATTTGGGCCATCGTTGCTGTCGAACAAAAGAAAAGGTTCATTTGAATGTGTCACTCGGTACTCAGGAGGAATGTTCAAATCATTTAAAGTCGCTGGATTGGGAGGCACTTGTCCCGCTTGATTTCGAGTGTTTCGGATTGTCTTCTTTAAAGATTCTGTATAGGGCATCTGGCCGACGACTGCTCGAGATAACCCAATGTAGGCTTGTGTTACAATACAATGAGTCCCATCTTGAGTCGTGCGAGCTTTCTCTTTCACTGCATTGAGAACCTTGGTTACTTCAACACGAGCACTATTGCCTGCATGATTGTGTTCTCCAACTCGTTTGGTAATTGAGCAATTTTCTGAATGAAGGCGTGCCCGACAACACTTTTTGTAAAATTGATCGCATTTCCAAAATACTTTTTGTCCACTTGCCTTCTCTCTAACAAATAGATGACCATTATCAATCATTTCCGCTGATTCCTTGTGCTTGAAACATAGTTGAGGGGCATATTGAATGTACTGCCTTTTCTTATATATATAACACAACCACGCACCGACAATACCAAGTCTATAATGATTAAATTCGTATTATAATTTCAAATAATATAGACTCCAAAATCTTAAAGGTCTATTTTAATGACTACAGGGGCGGGGCTTTTATGCGGGGCAGGACAAATGGGCTAAAACCAACCAATGATTAAATTCTATTATAATTTCAAATAATATAGACTCCAAAATCTTAAAGGTCTATTTTAATGACTACAGGGGCGGGGCTTTTATGCGGGGCAGGACAAATGGGCTAAAACCAACCAATGATTAAATTCTATTATAATTTCAAATAATATAGACTCCAAAATCTTAAAGGTCTATTTTAATGACTACAGGGGCGGGGCTTTTATGCGGGGCAGGACAAATGGGCTAAAACCAACCAATGATTAAATTCTATTATAATTTCAAATAATATAGACTCCAAAATCTTAAAGGTCTATTTTAATGACTACAGGGGCGGGGCTTTTATGCGGGGCATGACAAATGGGCTAAAACTAACCATTTTAATCTTGTAACCTTTCTCCCATCTTATCTTCTTAAAACAGTCACCTGCATGCTAAATCTAACCATTTTAATCTGGTAACATTTCTCCCATCTTAGTTTCTTAAAACAGGCACCTGCATGCTAAAACTAACCATTTTAATCTTGTAACCTTTCTCCCATCTTATCTTCTTAAAACAGTCACCTGCATGCTAAATCTAACCATTTTAATCTGGTAACATTTCTCCCATCTTAGCTTCTTAAAACAGGCACCTGCATGCTAAAACTAACCATTTTAATCTTGTAACCTTTCTCCCATCTTATCTTCTTAAAACAGTCACCTGCATGCTAAATCTAACCATTTTAATCTGGTAACATTTCTCCCATCTTAGCTTCTTAAAACAGGCACCTGCATGCTAAAACTAACCATTTTAATCTTGTAACCTTTCTCCCATCTTATCTTCTTAAAACAGTCACCTGCATGCTAAATCTAACCATTTTAATCTGGTAACATTTCTCCCATCTTAGCTTCTTAAAACAGGCACCTGCATGCTAAAACTAACCATTTTAATCTTGTAACCTTTCTCCCATCTTATTCTTAAAACAGTCACCTGCATGCTAAATCTAACCATTTTAATCTGGTAACATTTCTCCCATCTTAGCTTCTTAAAACAGGCACCTGCATGCTAAAACTAACCATTTTAATCTTGTAACCTTTCTCCCATCTTATCTTCTTAAAACAGTCACCTGCATGCTAAATCTAACCATTTTAATCTGGTAACATTTCTCCCATCTTAGCTTCTTAAAACAGGCACCTGCATGCTAAAACTAACCATTTTAATCTTGTAACCTTTCTCCCATCTTATCTTCTTAAAACAGTCACCTGCATGCTAAATCTAACCATTTTAATCTGGTAACATTTCTCCCATCTTTTCTTAAAACAGGCACCTGCATGCTAAAACTAACCATTTTAATCTGGTAACCTTTCTCCCATCTTAGCTTCTTAAAACAGTCACCTGCATTTACGTCAAAAAAGGGCCAAAATGAGACACTTAATCGTAATCTTATAATTATCAGTCCCATGATCATTTAAACTTTAAATTTTGGAGTCTATATTATTTAAAGCTTCGTATGTATAACTTATATATATGTTTACACTTAACAATAACATTAATTTTTATTTGTATAAACAAATTTGCATAACAAAAGTTAAGAACAAAATTATTAAGAAAAATTAATTCAATGCAAATCTTGTTAATATATACATATATATATTATATATATATATATATATATTATATTTAGAACATTTTTTTAAAATTTTAAAAATTATTTTCTATTGCGCGGCGATGTATTTTCCTAGCGACGAAAATTCCTAGCGACGAAAATTCCTAGCGATGAAATTTCCCGGCGATGAAATTGTCGCGATGAAATTTCCGGACACGATTAGATGTCCATAGGAAATCATTTAATCGGAGTAACAAGAGTTTTTCTAGTAGTTTGAGAAGCAGGAAGCGACAGCAATAGGCCTGTAATTATTGCTGGACAGAATGTCTCCGTACTTATTTTTGACCAGGGGCAAGATATATACCCTCATGAACTCTGCAGGGATATAGCTATCAGCAAGCATGGCTGATAGGAGCAATGATATATGCAGACATACTACGTCACTTGCATATTTTAAGTGCTCATTCGATAAGTCATAAGTATGAATCGGAGATTCAAAGATTTGTTTTGTGTAAAAGAAGTCTTACTTCATCGTGCTCCTCAGAGATTGTTTCTGCATCACTTCTTCCTCCGTCGTGAGTCCATTCTCCTCCCAACAATAGGCATTGGTCATCCTCCGCTGGGTCAACCACAACTGTGTCCGGTTCAAAAACGTTTGGAGAGGAGTTTCGGGGAGAAACCTTCCAGAGGCATAGAGAGATATCGGAAGAGACCATCACCTGCCCTTCGTCATGCAGGTCTTGCAGCTCAATCTCGCTCCCTTCTTTGGCAGGAAGAAGGGGTTAAAGATGAGTTTGAAATGTTAACTCCCTTTTCATTAAATTGATGGCTTAATGTCATTTAAGAAAAAACTCCAGTTGCTTTTCTCAATTTCTTAAGCTTATTCTAGTTACTAAATAATAAAAGTATAAAAATCATTTTATCTTATTTCACACATGAACAACATTTTCCACACGAATTTTTTTTTTTCTTTTTTGTATGGAGTGGCGTTGAGGGGACAGCCCCTCCCCCATAAAATTTAAAGAGCTTTATAACTTCATATTCTATCCAATACAAGCTTTTTAATTCCTTTGGTTGTCACTTATGAGCTTTACAATTTTTCTCAAGCGTGTGTGGTACTTCTGGGTGAATCAGAGAACGAATTAAAAGTGAATTAAGAGAGAATAGTGCCAAGTTTTGTTGGCGTTTGTTAATTAGTAAAAGAGACCTGTAAATAAAAGTAAGGTTCATGTTGTTCAGAGAAGGAGAGTTCATATCTAACATTGTGGTTAAAGAAAATTTAGAGGATATATCTATCTATCTATCTATCTATCTATATAAGTGCAAATTGAAAACTGAATGCAACAGGGAAGCAAGTTATGCACACTATAAAAAGGAAGCAAGTGCTTGAGTATAGACACATCAAGAGGTTTACATAAAAGTGAATCGATGCTTGCACTGATATATGGATGAAAGACGTTCGTTTGACATGACAGTTCATTGTCAAAAGTGAGAGCAGTCACTCCACCTTAGACCTACGGTTTAATGTGGAATCCGAACCACGCCTCACCACACGAGGTCAGAAATTACGCAGTCCTCGCCCGAACTCGATCTCACGACCAGCAGCCCAGCGTCTTTAACCACTAGGCTACCCAGGGTACCCATTTATCTACCAACCAATTTATATTGCGTGGAAGGATGAAGTTGGAGTTACTTTATTGCAAGTTTTCAAATTAAAATCTTAACCCGGATGAAATTTCAATTTAAAGAACAAAAATCATTTATGCGGTAAAAAATTGCTCTCTAAATTTTCTTAAAGAACCTTTCCACAATCTCAACACAAGCGAAAGCAATTAAAAATTTGAAAACAAAATATATATAACCTGTTGTACCTACTTGGTAAAATATAAGCACGTATGAAAATTTAAACAAATGTTGGACCTACTTCTATGATAAGTATGGCGTTGAAGATGGCGAAATAAGAATTAAAAAAAACTTTACTTCGAGCAAATATAATTTCGGTACAAATTTGCAGAATTCTACCATAGTCTCTACTTTAGATTTCTTTTAACCAAAGTGACATTTGCGTTGAGCATGTGAAAGCACCGATTCTGGAGGGACGAGTGAAGAGAGCGCGTCTAATTATTATTATTGACATCATGACATGAAATTCTATTTGATTCGATTAACTTTCATAAAATAGACATCACTTCATCGCAGTCACCAATTTCTTCACGATGTTAACTACAATGGATTGATAAAGTGTGCAAAACGAAAATCTAAAATGGAAGGTGAAAGTGCGGGAAGAGAAACGAGAGCAGAAAAATACAGATTCCCCCACTTTTAAACCAGGAATACGTTTTTTGATTTAGAGATCAGGACCACAGTCCACAGCGACGACCATTCCCACAAATGTACCAACAAACATTCCTCATAAGTGGTACTGTACTTGAAAACATGAAAAAAAAAACATCGTAAACCGGAAATAAAATCTGTCTATTAGACTGGGTTTTTACTATTATATTTTGACCTTCATGTAAGAAAAAGTAAAGTTTCTTGCATTTATCTGAATAACTCTTAATGATTGTTTACAATCTTCAAAATACTGATTAAGCGTGAGTTTAGTATTTTCCAAATAGTTCTGAATAGAAATATTTATTTAAATTATTTATCTAAAAGTAATAAGAAATTAATTTTACAAAATTACTTAAAAACTTTGAATAAATACAATTTTAACTAAAAATTATTAAAAAGCGTACAATTATATTTCTAACTTAAAATTTTAAGGAGTAACTAATATTTTTCATTAAAATATTTTAATATAAAAATTACATTTATTTTTATGTTCAAATGTACAGTATGTACTACTAAAAATCATTTTTCAGTAATGTTAATACAGAACAGATAGAATATAATAAAATTCTACAACCTCTGCATTGACTTTCATAGAATTTAATTTGAGCCAATGGAAGCTGGACTAAAATAGAAATCATCTTAAAACCTAAGCAAACATTTCATCTGAATAGTCTTATGAATGCCTTTAAAAATCTTTATAAATTTGGATAATTTCAGTCTTTGTATGCAATAAATTGGGCGTTGGATCGTAATTGAAGGATATTCCTGGCGTTACACGAGATGTGGAAATAAAAGGTACAGTGGAAAAACGGACCAATAACTTTCTCAGAGAGATTCAGCAAGTCGTAAAAGGAACAGTATCAGCTCCATTCCTATTCATTTTTAATGCTAAGAGACAGACAATGAAGTAACCATCAACAGTATAGCGACATCCTTTGCTGATACAAAATCAGCAAAAAAAATTAGAAATGCAGAAGAGGTGGAGGGCCTGAGAAAGGGGGACAAACAGGATATACAGTTGGTCAGAAGACATACTTTTATGATGAATGCACTTTGGACGGTCCAACGAAGGTGGTCCTTTTCGGTTAAGCTCGGCCTTAGCCGTAGGGCATCCGAGTAACAAGAATGATAAATAGTTTCCGCCAAATTTTTTCGAACGAGTGAATGGAAACACTTCAGTTCTCAATGACAGTCTTCTTCTTTCACTCAAATTATTTTTGTTGCAGGAAGTTTATACGAAAGAGGCACTGAATGAGGGAAATGAATTTATAGGCTCTTTCGATAACCGCTGATGGTCAGGAATTTTATGGGGTTTTTATCAAATGAAGGCAAAGGCAGGAGTTTACAGGGGTAGAGGTTCGACCCCTCGCAACAATGGCTAAAGCAGGAATTTTATGGGAAGGAGGTTCGACCTCTTTTGACGCAGTTGTGATCTAAATAATTCTTTACGTTAAGCATAATTTAAGCATATATCAGAATTTTGAAAGATTCCAAAATAAAACGAAAAAATAAATGAAAAAAGATTTTGCCAAGCATACATTCTTAAATGGTGACAATGTCGAAGTTGTACAATGTACATCTAGTACATTCTGCGCAAATGACAAATAGGGTACGTAAATATTAATAAAAGTTTGAAATTTTCCGAACTTATTTTGTAGCGCCATTATAATAACGTAGGAAGAAATTTTTTTCGCTGAAAACAGTTACGGTTTGCCGGACTGCAATCTCCCAACCAAATCTGCTATAGTGGTAAAAGCTGCTTAAAATTAATCGAAACCAGTGGCGTAACTAGGGTGGGGCAGGTGGGGCGCGTGCTCTGGGCGCCAAATTTGGGGAGGGGGCGCCATTTTTATGATTTAAACAAAAAAAAATTTAAGAATAAAAACATGCTCTTTTGGAAATGTACCGGTACCATATCTCTAGCCATCAAATTTCCATGAATTTCAGATTTTTAACTTCATTTAACTTTATTAATTCATTCTATTTTTATTAGAATTTTATTATGAATTATTAATTTATTCTATTTTTTTGTTTCTTTCTCTAGAAAATTTTACCATGAAGCGAACATTGCCGATACCGAAAAGTCCGCAAAAGAAGCTGAGTGGAGCAGAAGGCAGGAAGAAAAGAAAAATGCAAGAAGCAGAAGCTAAAAAGTCAAGTGGCTTTATGATGTCATTTCTTGAACAGCAACAAGCTGGTCCTTCATCAGCATTAACTGCATCAGATATGAGTGTTGACCAACCCGCCAGTGTATCAGAAGGAGAATAAAGTGTCTTTCAAGAACCAGAAGTGTCTTTCAAGAAGCCAGAAGATACTAAAACTTTGAGTAGCGAAAAGCAGGAAAAAAACAGCACAGCCTATACCAGATGCGATTCAGCATCACGATGTAGGCTTCTTGGAGTTTGATTAAATATCAAAAAAAGTAATTTTATCAGATGCCCTGAGGACAGAAATGGTCACATTGGGTTCGAAGTATTTTCAAAATAGTGGAGGGCCATTTGTTCCCACAAAAAACTGATCAATGAATGAAAGATGGTTTAAAAGTAAGTTGGGAAATGGATGTGGAGAAGAAGTTTGGCGCTCATGGCTTGTTTATTCTCCAGAGAAGAAAGCAGCTTTTTGCTTTTGTTGTTTGCTATTTTCTCAAATTGACAATCAGTCTTCATTGGAGCAAGAAAATGGGTTCAATCATTGGAAAACACCAGAAAGACTTAGCACCCATGAAAATGCAAAAAATCATCGATACTGCTTCACCCAATGGAAGGAAATGGAAAGAAATCTTTTAGAAAACAGAGGAATCATTGACGTAGAGCTTCAAGCTCAAACTGCAACAGAAAAACAAAAATGGCGAGATTTCTCCACTGAATTCTCCATTGCGTGGTCACAAGGAATCCCTTAGACAGGAAGGGGAAAACAATGTTGGAAATTTTCTTGGGTTATTAAAATTGTTGGCAAGGTTTGATCCTGTCATGAAAGAACATCTCAGTATTGTGGAAAAGCACCCTGGAAGAACATCATATTTATCTCCGTTAGTGCAGAATGAATTTATTCAGCTGATGGCTTCTACTGTTCGCCAGAAATTGTTACAGAGCATTCATAAGGCCAAATATTTTGGCCTCATGTTTGATTCTACTCCAGATCAAGCACATCGAGAGCAAATGGCAGAAACAGTTCGTTATGTTGATATTGATTTTCAGGAGAAAACAATTTTTATAAAAGAGTCTTTTCTTGGATTTATCCAATTAAAACGAAAGGATGCTGAAAACATTGTGGAATTGATTTTGGAACAACTGGAAAAAGGCTTTTCATGATTGAAGTTTTCGTTCACCTGCTTTTTAAACTTTGAAAACCGTTTTCACTTGAGTATGGAGTGAAATAATATTTTCTTCCTACTGAAAAGTGAAACTTAAAATTGATTGCGTAAAGACTAATGGGTAACTCTCTTATCGCTTTGAGTTCGTTCTTTCTAGAAACCCCTAAAATGGAATGGATTGCGGAGATGCAACATTGCTCACTGCAGAAGGTGTTTGTTTTTATTGTAAATGAGTTGAGAGAACAGAAAACTTATTGTTTAAGGTGGTAGAAAAACAAGTAGAAAAAAGATTTCAAGAGAGACGTAACAAGAAGTTCGTAGGATTATATAAACATTTAAATAATCCTATAATAGCATTTAATTCAAGTTGTCCTAATTTTTCACTGCCTTCTAAATCAACATTGCAAACAAGTGCCACAGTTGTTTGCTCGGCTTTTCAGAAAAAGTGAGACGGACGTAGTGGCAGAAGGTGCTGATGTAAATGAACCCCAACAGTTTTTTGATACGCCACGAACTCGAAGTCTTTTCCTCTAACTCATCTTCAAATCAAACGTCTTTGGAAGAAAAATTGGATGCAGTTGTGCAGAAAGAAATGGGAACCACAGAGCAACAAGATTTGCGCTTCAGATACGACGTGAAGAACACCATAAAAGAAATGAATGTTTATGAAGCCAGTGGTAATAGAACAGAAAATTTAAACTTATTTAATGCTCTGGCGACAATTCTTCCAATTTCAATTGAGTCGGAAAGAGCATTTTCTGCTGTAGGGTTATTCATCACAAAACTCCGAACATCTTTAAGTGAAAAAAATATTGATCATCTCTGTTTTTTTAAAGCATTATTTTAAGTCATAATTCAAATAAATCAATAATTTCAGTTTTATTAGTCCCTCGAAAGTTTTTATCAAAGCATATTTTTGTTCAATAAAAGGAAATTGGTTAATATTGGATTTTACATTTTTACTCCCAGTCACAAGCAGTTGAACAAATACTATATGTTGAACTGCCATTAAAAACTGACTAAGAAAATGTCCATCTTATCTTGTGCAAGTTGGTTTTAATATTTTTTTTAATAATAATTATGATTGTTATTTTTTGGCGTTTATGATATGTATGTATACACTATTTTGGTCAATTTGTCACGTTTTTCTTATTTCTGGCTACTGTTTCAAGTTCTGGCTAGTTTTTTTTTCTAATTGGATTCAGTTTGGTGGTGTTTGCGATATAATTATGACGTGCCGTTCGTGTGATTTCGACTTTGAGGACCTGATTCGCCATGTGGGCATAGATGATAACAAAACAGTGGATGTTTTTATCAATCACGGCGTTATTCTCATCCTTAACTTGCCCGAAATGTGACAGTGAGTGCCTAATACAAAAAGATCAGAAGACATTTAGGTGAAATAACCAATATTAACCTGCTAGGTTAACTGACTGCACGGTTAGGTTAATTGACTACCCGGTTTAGTCAACTGGACGCCCTTGATGATTGGTTAGGTTAAGTCGTGATATTTTCGTTAGTTTAAACGAAAATGACGAACAAATTTTTCTAGTCAATTTTGAGTTGTTTTGCACAAATGTATTATCCGTTTCCTGTGAAAACGTGTTTTCGAGATATATTCACCTAAAGATAGGTGAAGATATCTCGAAAACTATGCATTTGCACAGGAAACGGATATCACATTTGTCCAAAACAAATCGAAATTGACCAGAAAAATTTGTTCTCGTCACGAAACCTGACGGAGTAATAACCCATTTTGGTATTTTTTTACAAGAGTACATTACAGGCTTTAGAGGAATTTTACCTTTGCAATCAATAGGTTAGACAATTCTGAGACATTTTTCTTCTTTAACATTTCTCTCGCAAATTACGTACAAGCGAGATATCACGTGTTTACTTTGCTTCAGCTGCCTATTGGTACAATCGTGTGGTTCAAACTTTGAATTCAGTCAGTCTCGCCCAAGCTTTAATGTCGCTCGCCAGGAAACAGAGCGTACAATTCCACCGGACAACGAAGAAAACGATGACCCTGAAGACCTTGACAACCCTAAACCTGGTCTTTCATCGGCTTTACCAGAATTTTCCGATTCTGATTAAGGTAAGATTTTGGTATATTCTTGATCTGTTAGGTTAGGTTATATATTAAAACTATGTTTTTCCGATTGTTTTTGGATGTTGTTTGAAAGAAATTAACCTTCGTTTTTATCGCAAATCACTACCTTCTGAGGTTATAGTGTGTGTGTGTGGGAGGGGGGTCTATCTCAGAAACTAGTGATTTCCGATAGAAACGAAGGTTATATTCGTTCAAACCACATCAAAAACCATTAGAGAAACAGTTTTGATTTACAAAATCTGTGATGTACACTTGTAAAAATTTACCCCAATTTTTAACAGGAAATTTTCTGTTTAGTTATTTAATTTATTCCAGTACTTCAACCTTATTTAAGTTTTTAATCCCGGGAATTTCCCGGGATCTCGGCATTGCAAGTTTTTGAATCTCGTTTCCCGGGATTAAGAAAAGAGCTGGAAATGCTCACCCCTAATACGAATTGAACAAAGCTAAACACCTCTCGAAAACCCAAAATCTTTCGTAAATTTACGATTTGTGGGGATTCAGAAACTAAATGCATAAACACTGTCGATATTATTAATTTTTTAACCGAACCACCTTTTTAAATCTTCCGACATTTCTGGTCTAAGATATCTAAACAATTTTTGGGTAAATATTTACTATTACACCGGTCTCCGGTAGAAAGTTTTAAAAGTTGGTTTTCAATGTTTTTCAATGTGCTGAATTAAAAAAATGATACTCATTTCCGTCGCAAATGATTTGTTAGAGAGTTATTGAAGCTTAAAGCTTTTAAAACTTTCTACCCTTTTTTACCTGGGGGACCCCCAGTAGGAACCCAGAGTTTTTGGGTGGGGAGAATCACAAAAACGAGTGGTTTCAGAAGATTTTGAAAGTCAGATTAATACAAAACCTAACCAAACCAAACCCTACCGTTATCCAAAATTATAAAAGCCATGTCCACTAACTGATTCAAATTAAAATCGGTGGAAGCGCCATTGGTTAGGTTAGGTTAGGTTAGGTCATGATATTTTCGATTGGTTAGGTTAGGTCATGATATTTTCGTTAGTTAGCCTTATAAAGCTAACTAAAGAAGGCTGGGGTCCCTATTCTTCAATAGCTCCACAAATTTAATTTCTACAAGAATTGAAAATTAATAGTTTCTTTGAATATTTACTCAAGATAAACTAATTTGGCCTACAAAGAGTGAGTTACCTAGATCAAATATATAGTTATTGACTTACCTGAAATTAATCCTGACTGCAGAAACTTTCTTAATAATCTACAACAGAATCAATAAGCACAGCTGCTAAAAAAAGTCACAAAGCGTGAGCCAACAAAGTTTGAACATAAAGCTCTTTCTTTCACGAACTTCTTCTCTGGAACTCCGGACGAGACTGAACTTACAGTATCTTCTACTAAAAAAAAAAGAAAAAAAAGTGGGTTTACTCACACACGTTTCGAATGGTTGGTTAGTAATTAATATTTCTGTTATTTCTTTGTATCATCATCATATATTTTTTTGTATATACATTTTTATACATATATCTTCTCTAGAAGTTAATAAAATTGAGCGGATTTAAACAGAATCAAAGAGCAATTAGGTTTCTAGAGGTTTCTGGAGTATTTGGATGCTTAACCCTCCTCCGCGTCCAAATGATGTATCGACCCATGATTCGGTTTCAAAGTTAGTGTGAAAAATGCTCTGTATGAAATGGTCCCCAATTAACCCACCCTTAATATCTCCAGTCGACCTGTAAAGTAGGTTAAGCCTACCCTTGTAGGGGTCAGCCTAGAGATTCCAGAAATGGTCCAGAGCGGGCAGAGTAAATTAAGGTTCACAGGAGGATTCCTCACCAAATTAGGTTTGGGTAATTTACCTTAGCCTTTGTTAAGCTATGAGTTGATGAGTCTTAGACCACAATGTAGGCCTAATTTAACTGGACCTAGTTTAAACGTTATCACTAAACTGGGGCTTAGAAATACAATTGTTCACTTACTGAGTGTTATTAGATAAGTGCTGGTCTCCTTAGTCAGGCCTGATCTTCTTCTTGGCGTCTTTCGTCTAGTTGCTTAATTTAGGTGAGCGCACTTGCTGGTTCTACGCTCTTCCGTTTCAAGTCTCTTGGCTCGCCATGCCGCTCTTCATCCATGTGGTTTGTTTTCGGCTTTTTCCCCCTCAGCATCTTTTTTGTTTGTTGTTTGATTGGTAATGTGTTTCAATACTACAAAGCACGCTCTATCATACAGTATATAAATACTAGTATGGAGAATAACTCTAGTGAGCAACCAATTGGTTTCACCCACCCAGTCATTGACATAAAAGGAGTTTAATAATTGTTAAATTAACTACCTACCTACTCAGTACACCATTTTCTTTACCTCCCAACTACCCACACGTATTAATTTTCCATATTAAGTTGTAGGTCGTCTTTTTCACGACTTTTACTGTTAGTTTGGAGGATGAATCATTACAATCATTATTATTATTATCAGTAGCTAAAGATGGGCCCATTTAGCTGGACCTGCGGTTCTGGGACGTTCGGCCCCAGTAATTGGGGGAACCTGCAGCCTCATCTGATTCCAGACATTTATACAAACAGGAAAAAGGAAATGGAAAAAATATTCCTGTTTTAAATAATTATATTGCCTTATTTTAACATATGCCTAAACGCCAACTCTAACATACATCTAACCTCAACACCTCATTTTAATAATCGTCAGTTTAAATAGTCTGTGGACGTTTCTAAAAAATTCCATCTACTTTGTGAAATCGAGAAAAGTCATTTGGCGTTAAGATTCGGTATAACACATCCACCAAACTCGATACTGATTTATACAGCGAGATAAAGCGAAAACAAACAAGAAAACTTTATTCTCTACTAATTTTGCAGGAAATTCCTATTTATCGAAACATTTACTTTCGAAATTATTAAATTTTGGCGCCATTATTCACTCGTCAAACCATCTCGTCCTGTGTGTATGTAGTCATGTTATTATCATTAGCCAATCAGCGGCTGCCCCATTGTCACGTGATACCCCCGCGCAGGTCCAGCGGCTGAAATTTGAATTCAACAGTCGCTTTAAAATGGCTCTCTGTGATAGAAGCTTCCACCCCGACTGGGACGTCATCTAGGCCTAGGTTAGCTTAGGGTACTGCTTACCTTTCTGGGCCCCGAATTCATTATGGGGTACCCATGCCCGGTTAGGTCAACTGTATGTCCTTGACAACTGGTTAGGTTAAGTTGTGTTATTTTCATTAGTTTTAATGAAAATATCACGACTGGTCCTAACCTGGGCCTAGATGACGTACCACTCGGACTGGATTAGGTTAGATTACTTTTGCCGGAATATTACTGAAGAGAATAGTTTTTTCTGGTTTATTTAATGCTGTTTCAATTGATTCTGGCCTTTTTAGCCTTCAAATTCCCTGCTCTTCAAAGCCTTGTGTCGGGGGGGGGGGGGGGGTATCTCTATAGCTGGTGCATTTGCGGCAAAAATGAAGGTCAGATTCAATTGAAACAGCATGAAATACACCAGAAAAACCTATTTTCGTCAACAGTTTGGGTGGATGTGTTCTACCGAATCTTTACCGAAGTTGGTGAAAAAGAGCCTTATGTTCAAATTTTGTTGGCTCATGTTTTGTGACGTTTTTTAGCAGCTGTGCTTATTGATTCTGTTGTAGATTAAGAAAGTTTCTGCAGTCAGGATTAATTTCAGGTACGTCAATAACTACATATTTGATGTAGGTAACTCATACTCTTTGTAGGCCTAATTTGTTTACCTTGGATAAATATTCAAAGAAACTTAATTTTCAATTCTTGTAGAAATTAAATTTATTTTCTCTAATTCTCTCCTTTGAGGTGAGAGACCGCCAAGAGTCACAGCTGCAGTGGTTCAACATTGAAGTTTAACATGGAATTTGTTAATACGAAACAATTGTATGCATTTATGATGCTGTCTCAATACAAAACCTTCTTCGTTTCTAAATTATATTTCTCACCGACTGTTTACTACTATACCAGTGTTGTTAATCTAGAAATAGCATTTGCTTCAGATATAACAATGCCATGCCAGTAGTATCCATTCGGCTGTCGTCCATTTGCCAATTGGAAATTATTCTATTCTAGGCAGTGACGTATGAGACCTACAGATACCCATCAATCTGGTAATGTATTAAAATTTAATATGCATTAAAACACTTTTTCTATTCATAAACCGCCTATATATGTATTTAATATCAAGTTTTTGGTCTGTCTGTTATAACAAAATATCTGAATCTTTGTTCAATATTAAATGTAAATAAATAAAATAGAATCAATGAATTTGGAATTTGCTCAGAGCGCAATAATGTCTACCAAATGCTCTGTTCGTTCAGGATCACAAGCTTGCCACCATTTTTTTATTAATTTCATTAATATATATCTCCTCCTTGAATTTATATTTACTTGTTCATTTATGTTTCCCTAGTAATATGTAAACCAGTGTGATGAATGAAAATATTGTTCTAAAGACATTGACAATGAGTCAACCAACCAATCAGCGCTCACTCACTGAACAAACATTCATTCATAAAATGTTACAATCGTTCGTAGTACACACAAAAATATATGACAGATGTCTCTCTTCTCAAGTGTGTCCGAAGAATAAGGATTGCAACTGTACGTGATACTAACTTCTCAGAATTATCAGTTTGAACTGTTCTTAACCTTTCTCTTTCGTGCTATTATTTTACACCCGTACGAGCGTGTTGTGGACAAGACACATTTATGTCAGCAAAGCGCTTACAAGGAGGGTAAATAAGAAACAAAAATACAACTAGAATTAATTAGTTTTTATTTATTGCAGGTACAAATGAATAAATCACTACCAGTAATGAATCAACCCGCTCGCAAGCAGGAACACCTTAGACCTCACCGTACCCACTGCGGAGTGGGTGATACTGCTGTATAGTTTTATAAATGCGTGGAATTTGACCAAACTCTTATTAATGAAGTTGTTCGAGTGAAACAGTATGATTATAGTACTAAAACTGCATACTGTCACCAACGGAAATAAGTTGCTTCTCCCCTGCAGTCTTACAAGAAAAATGAAGATTACTGAAAGACCTCATTTTCAATATCTCCACCTTATAGAACGAAATTAGCCATTAATGCATCAAGTTTAGATATTCAGCTGATCTTTTAGTTTGTTTGCTAACAATGACTTGAATGATGTGTAGTGTTCACCATAGTACTTTGACTTTCTGAAAGGAGATCTTTCAATATTCGTCTCGCCAAATGTAAACGCTCTTATAAGACTGGCGTAGAAGCACCTTATTTCTACGAGTGATAAGTGCGTAAATTTAGTACTGTACTATACTCATACTCTTACACCACAAGAATTTCCTGAATAATATTTATAACAATATATATTCAAACAGCCGTAATTAATTTTCTGTATTCCCCTCTCTCAAAATGAAGTCAAAAGTTGAAATATATTCTGAAACCGACATCCGAATCCTTTCGTGTACAAGTACTCCCCCACTTCATTCACAATCTTGAACGCGATTCTCTCCCAAAAAATGAGTTCGTATTGTGAAGTTCTCTTATTGATCAAAGCCTTGTAGATGTTGAATATGGAGCCATGAACTATTTTCGGATGAGGTTTGTCCGTTCCGGAGGCAGTTTAGGGACTTCATAAACACCCTGTACATCTATTTATTTCAGTGAAAACTTAGCAAAAAGGGTAAAGTTCACTAATAATATAATATATGCTTAAGTATTCATTAAATGTGTGCCTTCTGATTCTACATGAGCATCATCAGTATCTCTACAGATTTCGAATCTGTCAGCAGCATTGCGGAACACATTTTGGAGCATGACAGAGATTATTTTTGAAACTGCTGTTACTATACGAGCACGTAAATCTTGCAGATCTGTAACCCTCGTTTGATAGACGTTTGAGTTGACAAAGCCCCATACAGAGAAATCCAAGGGCGTTATGTCTGGAGATCGAGCCCCCTAGGGCCTGTTGCCTCCACGTCCGATCCACCGATTTGGAAATCGTTCATTTAGGTACTTCCGAAAAATGTTCGCGTAATGACAAGGTGCCCCATCTTTTTGAAAGACGACGTTGTTTAAAATGCCATCTGAATGAAGCTGGGACATTTACGTGGTCGTATCGTAACAGCAGTTACGAAAATAACCCCTGTCATGCTCCAAAATGTGTTCCACAATGCTGCTGACAGAATCGAACTCTGTAGAGATACTGATGGTGCTCACTTAGAATCATATGCTTAAGTATTCATTAAATGTATGCCTTCTATTATATTGTTATTGAATTTTACCCTTTTTGCTAAGTTTTCACCGAAATAAAAAGTGGAATAAATACATGGTGTTTATAAAGTCCCCAAGTTCGTATGGATTATGTTCAAGTACGTGGCTTGCGGGGTCTGTACTTGTCTGACCAATATACTGCTGAAGATCTCGTCTTACTTCGACGCTGAACTGGGTTTCGTCACTGAAATAAGAAAATAAAATTTAAATTACTACTCCCTCACGACTTCTAATTAATGCGCACAGATTCCACATCTTTTAGTAAAATATCCCTTACTACCTAGTAAGAAAATGATAAAGGCAGTTTCATTTTGAAGTGAATATTAAATCTACATTATGTGAAAGCATTTATATTCTTATTTTTCAGTATAGACTCAATCAAACGCGCGTCATACTAACAAAGAAATAATGAGGGGTCGCGCGTCTTAAGGTATCTAAGCGCCACCACAGGCAAAAACGTGTTTTTGATGTACGTATATCACTATTCACCTTTCCTCTATCGCGTGGTTTGGGTTATAATGACCTTACGACACTAGAAGTATGGTTGAAAACCTTATGAAGCGAACTACTTTTTTCACCTCTATCGCCAGCCAAAAGTTCACCCAAAGTTCGGCATAAGAAAATAAAAAAAAAATATATATATATATATATAAAATAAAAATCTATTCCAAAAACTCATCAACATCTTCATTAACATACTTAGAACTTTAATTTAGCCAAAAATGAATGTTCTAGTTCAATTAATAACAGAGATACTTTTGCCAGAATATTGCTGAACTTTGGAGGCGATTTCTGACGAATTTTAATTTTGACGCTTAGGTACCTTAAGACGCGGGACCCCTCAAATATATTCTAACGTAAAAGCAGATTTACTCCACAACGTCATTCCGACTTTGTCAAATTATTAGGTTCGGAAATATTGGAAATCATTTAGCGCCTTTACCATAGATGGGAATTAATTAAAGCAAAAACTATTCCCAACAAGATCCCACGCTTCGTTCTTTAAGTTAATGTAGATCATAAATGAAAAAAGGCTACATTTCAAATAATTAAGCAGATTACATTTTCTCCGTTTTGAAAAGCTTTTCACCGATTCCAATGAAATTTATAGTAAATAATAAATCATATATAGCAGCATTTATGGTATTTGTTTCGATAAAATATTTATAATTAAAATCTCGTTTTATTGAAAAATAAGGTGTTCCAAATTATTAAGCAAGTGGTCTATTTACAGATCTAAATGGTGAAAATATGTAAGAAGAAGGATTTGGACTTCAACTCAGAAAAGGAAAAATAGTCAAGGTACTAGCTGAAAATATCAAATCCATTGAAATTACGAAGCAACTAGGCAGGGATCATCAAACTGTAAAAAAGTTTGTAGCGGAGGGTACCACACTGAGGTAGCGAAGTGATAAAGGAACTATAAGAAAAGTGACAAGGCGGCATATATCTGTAATCAAACGCGAAGTTGCAAAGCATTCATTGTCCTCGAGTAAAGAGTTTTTGAACAGGTTGGCATATATATAATGTACCAAGAACATCTCTATGTAAAATCCTCCAAACAATTGGCAAGACGTGTAAACCTACAATTCAGCCACCATTAACACCCAGGCACAAGCAGTAGCGTGTTGAATGGGTGCTTCAGTACATGAAAACTGATTTTAAGACTATTATTCACTGGTCTACCTCTACTATGGAACGAGGTTTCCTTTTAGAAAGTTTGTGTAAGACTGGGCATTAATTTTTCCACTATCGATCACTGTGTGGGCCAACAACTTCTTTGCCTATCAATCCTCCTCAAAACAGGACACCACCTCCACGCTATTGGCGTCAATCTCGATGATGGGTTGCTGAGAGTCAGTCTCTACCCTCTTGACCAACCATCAGGTCTATCAAGTGTTGCTCTGCATTCATCTGTGAAAAATAGTCTTAAAATCTGTTCATGTACTGAAGCACCCATTCAACACGCTGCTTCTTGTGCCTGGGTGTTAATGGTAGATGAATTATAGGTTTACACGTCTTGGCAATTGTTTGGAGGATTCTACAGAGAGATGGTTTTGGTACATTATATATGCCAACTGCTCAAAAACCTCTTTACTCGAGGAGAATGGATGCTTTGCAACTTCGCGCTTGATTACAGATCTCTGCCACCTTGTCACTTTTCTTATAGCTCCTTTATCACTTCGCTACCTCAGTTTGGTACCCTCCGCTACAGTTCGATGATCCCTGCCAAGCTGCTTCGCAAATTTCAATAGATTTGATATTTTCTACGAGTGGCTTGACTTTTTCTTTTCTCAGGTGATATCAAATCCTCCTCCTTACCCATTTTCACCATTTAGATCCGTAAATAGACCACTTGCTTAGTAATTTGGACCACCATATTTTGCATATTTTTCAGTAAAACTAGATAATTATTTTAATTCTAAAAATATTTTATTGAAATCCATACCATCAATGCTACTATATATATATATATATAATATATATATATATATATATTATATATATTATATAATATATATATATATATTAGTGATTATTTACTATAAATTTCATTGAAATCGGTGAAAACCTTTGAAAACATTGGAGAAAATGCAATCTGCTTAATAATTTGGAACATAGCATAGTGTTCGGAAGGAGAACTAAATACACGCAAAACAATGTTATGAACTTAAATTGGATTCTATTATACAGTGGAATATGTAATGTAATGTATTTACTTAATGAATTACGTTTCGTCTGCCCTTGTGTAAAACAGTTCTCTCTCCGTCCGATGGGTGGGTATAACGCGATAAAGAATGGAAAATGGAGTTCATTTCGTATGTTGCAATATATTCTATCTGGTGAAAGTAGTTACAAAAATAAATTTACACACACACACACACCTTTTTTCCGGGGGGTTGGGGAGTATATTGGGCTACAAGGTCAGTGTAGACCAGTACATATATACAGACTTTCGTAATCGACTGTACACTCCTACAAAACCATTAATATTTTGATACGGTCGACTCTTATGTAATTGCTGTGCCTGCTATAGAGCTGTATCCTAATCACAATCACCTAATCAAGCCAAAGCATACCATCGTATTTGAATTGACCAATTAGAGAAGAGCATATTTCTCAACAAGGAAGTTCCCAATAATTAACGTTTCTCTCTCATTCCAGATAAGAATGTCCTTTGATTTTACTCTTCGTTACTAAGGTATGAATCGGAGATTGAAAGATTTGTTTTTGTGTAAAAGAAGTCTTGCTTCATCGTGCTCCTCCGAGTTTCCTTCTGCATCACTTCATGCTCCGTCGTGAGTCCATTCTCCTGCCAACAATAGGCATTGGTCATCCTCCGCTGGGTCAACCACAACTGTGTCCGGTTCAAAAACGTTTGGAGAGGAGTTTCGGGGAGGAACCTTCCAGAGGCATAGACAGAGATATCGGAAGAGACCATCACCTGCCCTTCGTCATGCAGGTCTTGCAGCTCAATCTCGCTCCCTTCTCTGACATGAAGAAGGGGTTAAAGAGGAGTTTGAAATGTTAACTCCTTTTCATTAAATTGATGGCTTAATGTCATTTAAGAAAAAACTCCAGTTGCTTTTCTCAATTTCTTAAGTTTATTCTAGTTACTAAATAATAAAAGTATAAAAATCATTTTATCTTATTTCACACATGAACAACATTTTCCACACGAATTTTTTTTTTTCTTTTTTGTATGGAGTGGCGTTGAGGGGACTGACAAAAGAGTATTATATATATATATATATATATATATATATATATATATATATCTGCAAATTGAAAACTGAATGCAACAGGGAAGCAAGTTATGCACACTATAAAAAGGAAGCAAGTGCTTGAGTACATCAAGAGGTTTACATAAAAGTGAATCGATGCTTGCACTGATATATGGATGAAAGACGCTCGTTTGACATGACAGTTCATTGTCAAAAGCGAGAGCAGTCGAGATAAATAAATAATTTAAGTAGTATGACTGGTGCGAAACCAAAGATATTACCAGCATCATCGTTAGTCTAAACCCCGACCTAAGTGTATTCACTTTGTTTATATATATAACCGTGGTTAACCTTGGTTTTGTTTCCTCCCGAATTGTTCATTCTGACGAAGGTCAAGCTTGTCACTCCACCTTAGACCTACGGTTTAACGTGGAATCTGAACCACGCCTCACCATACGAGGTCAGAAGTTACGCAGTCCTCGCCCGGACTCGATCTCACGACCTCCTGATCAGCAGCCCAGCGTCTTTAACCACGAGGCTACCCAGGGTACCCATTTATCTACCAACCAATTTTTATTGTGGGGAAGGATGAAGTTGGAGTTACTTTATTGCAAGTTTCCATATTAAAATCTTAACCCGGATGAAATTTGAATTTAAAGAAAAATCATTTTATGTGGTAAAAAAATTGCTCTAAATTTTCTTAAATAACCTTTCCACAATCTCAACACAAGCGAAAGCAATTAAAAATTTGAAAACAAAATATATATAACCTGTTGTACCTATTTGGTAAGATATAAGCACGTACGAAAATTTAAACAAATGTTCGACCTACTTCTATGATACGTATGGGGTTGATTCAAGATGGCGAAATAAGAATTATTAAAAAAAATTTACTTCGAGCAAATATAATTTCGGAGACAAATTTGCAGAATTCTACCATAGTCTCTACTTTAGATTTCTTTCAACCAAAGTGACTTTGCGACAATGAGTATGTGAACGCACCGATTCTGGAGGGACGAGTGAAGCGAGTGCGTCTAGTTATTATTATTGACATCATTAATGAAATTCTATTTGATTCGATTAACTTTCATAAAATGGACATCACTTCATCGCAGTCACCAGTTTCTTCACGATGTTAACTATAATGGATTGATACATTGTGCTAAACGAAAACCTAAAATGGAAGGTCAAAGTGCGGGAAGAGAAACGAGAGCAGAAAAGTACAGATGCACCAACTTTTAAACCAGACGTATGTTAATTTTGGTTTAGAGAGCAGAACCACAGGGACTACCATTCTCACAAATGTACCAACAAACAGTTCTCGTAAGTAGTACTTGAAGACATGAAAAAAAAAACATCGTAAACCTACTTTTAATTGATATAGTTTTTAATGATTGTTTAAAAACAACCTCCAAAATATTCATTACATATGAATTATACCACTGCAAACACCTGTGAATAGAATATTTAATTAAATTATATATCTAAAAGTAATAATAAACTAATTTTACAAAATTACTTAAAAACTTTCAACTAATGCAATTTTAACTGAAAATAATTAAAAATCGTAATATTGTACTTTCAATTTAGATTTTAAGGAGTGACTAATATTTTTCCTGAAAATATTTTAATATAAAAATTACGTTTATTTTTATGTTCAAATGTATGTACTACCAAAAAACATTTTTCAATAATGTTAATACAGAACAGATAGAATATAATAAAATTCTACAACCTCTACATTGACTTTCATAGAATTTAATTTGAGCCAATGGAAGTCGGACTAAAATAAAAATCATCTGAAAAGTCTTATAAATGTGTTTAGAAATCTTTATAAATTTGGATAATTTCAGTCTTTGTATGCAATAAATTGGGAGGTGGATCGTTACTGAAGGATATTCCTGGCGTTACACGAGATGTGGAAATAAAAGGTACAGTGGAAAAACGGACCAATAACTTTCTCAGAGAGATTCAGCAAGTCGTAAAAGGAACAGTATTAGCTCCATTCCTATTCATTTTCAATGCTAAGAGACAGACAATGAAGTAACCAACAACAGTATAGCGACATCCTTTGCTGATACAAAATCAGCAAAAAAAATTAGAAATGCAGAAGAGGTGGAGGGCCTGAGAAAGGGGGACAAACAGGATATACAGTTGGTCAGAAGACATACTTTTATGATGAATGCACTTTGGACGGTCCAACGAAGGTGGTCCTTTTCGGTTAAGCTCGGCCTTAGCCGTAGGGCATCCGAGTAACAAGAATGATAAATAGTTTCCGCCAAATTTTTTCGAACGAGTGAATGGAAACACTTCAGTTCTCAATGACAGTCTTCTTCTTTCACTCAAATTATTTTTGTTGCACGAAGTTTATACGAAAGAGGCACTGAATGAGGGAGATGAATTTACAGGCTCTTACGAGAACCGCTGATGGGCAGGAATTTTATGGGGGTTTTATCAAATGAAGGCAAAGGCTGGAGTTTACAGGGGTAGAGGTTCGACCCCTCGCAACAATGGCTAAAGCAGGAGTTTACAGGGGTAGAGGTTCGACCCCTTGCAACAATGACTCAAGCAGGAATTTTATGGGAAAGAGGTTCGACCTATCTTGACAATGGCTCAGGCGGGAATGATTTAATTTATAATGAAATAAATAAGTAAATTTTGGGAGTGTGCAGTGCGGAGTGCTGTTGTCGAAATCTAAATAATTCTTAACGTTAAGCATAATTTAAGCATCAGAATTTTGAAAGATTCCAAAATAAAACAAAAATAAATGAAAAAATGTTTTGCCAAGCATACATTCTTAAATGGCGACAATGTCGAAGTTGTACAATGTATATCTTGTACATTCTGCGCAAGTGACAAATAGGATACGTAAATATTAACACGTTGGCTGCCAATGTGAAATTTTCCGAAATTATTTTGTGCCACCATTATAATGACGTAGAAAGAAATTTTTTTTTCGCTGAAAACAGTTACCGTTAAAAGCTGTTTAAAATTAATCGAAACCTACATGAAAATTATTGAATGCCTGGTTAGGTACGCCCTTGACGAGTGAGTAGGTGAAGTCGTGATATTTTCGTTAGTTTTAACGAAAATATCACGAATTAACCTAATCAATCGTCAAGGGTGTACAGTTGACCTAACCGGGCATTCAATCCGTAAAAATTTTCAGCGAAAAAAATTTATTCCTCTGACGTCATTATAATGGCGCCACAAAATAATTTTGGAAAATTTCACAAACTTTTATTAATATTTGTCATTTGCGCTCATATTGTATTTAATAACATTTCGTCAAACATACATGAAGATTCTTATTATTAATTAACAATAAAATAATTTATTTTATGTGTTCTAATACATTTGAGTTTACATAGGTATATTCAACATTTGCCAGGAAGACATAGGCTATGAATTAAGGCTGGGCATCTGAGATCCCAGGAAAACTCATCGATCCTGGGATTTCCCGGTATTCTATTTTCAGGGAAGACTTTTAAACACAGTTTTATTATATGGTATATTTGTTTCATGCAAAGACTTTTTACAATCAAAGTTTTCGTTCACCTGTTTTTCAAACTTTGAAAACCGTTTTCGCTTGAGTATGGGGTGAAATATTTTCTTCCTACTGAAAAGCGAAACTGAAAATTGATTGTTTAAAGACTAATGGGTCTAATCTTATTGCTTTGAGTTCATTCTTTATAGAAACTTCTAGAATGGATTGCAGAGATGCAACATTGCTCACTGCAGAAGGTGTTTGCTTTTATTGTAAATGAGTTGAGAGAACAGAAAACTTGTTTTTCTACCACCTTAAAAAAAAGTAGAAAAAAGATTTCAAGAGACGTAATAAGAAGCTCGTAGGATTATATAAACATTTAAATAATCCTATAATAGCATTTAATTCAACTTGTCCTAATTTTTCACTGCCTTCTAAACCAACATTGCAATCAAGTGCCACAGTTGTTTGCCAGGTTTTTCAGGAAAAGTGAGACGGACGTAGTGACAGAAGGTACTGATGTAAATGAACCTCAACAGTTTTTTGATACACCACCAACTCGAAGTCTTTTCCTCTAACTCGTCTTCAAATCAAACGTCCTTAGAAGAAAAATTGGATGCAGTTGTGCAGTAAGAAATGGGAACCACAGAGCAACAAGATTTGCGCCTTAGATACGACGTAAAGAACACCATGAAAGAAAATGTTTATGAAGCCACTGGTAATAGAACAGAAAATTTAAACTTCTTATTTAATGCTCTGGCGACAATTCTTCCAACTTCATTAGAGTCGGAAAGAGCATTTTCTGCTGTAGGTTTATTCATCACAAAACTCCGAACATCTTTAAGTGATAAAAGTATTGATCATTTGTGTTTTTTAAAGCATTATTTTAAGTTATAGTCCAAATAAATCAATAATTTCAGTTTTATTAGTCTCTAGAAAGTTTTTATCAAAGCATGTTTGCATTCAATAAAAGGAAATTTGGTACTTCCGTATTAACGGGGAGCCACCACATGATGATTGGTCAGGTTAAGTTGTAATATTTTCGTTAGTTGAAAATTTCGGTATTATTATAGTATTACACCCGTCTAACGTCCAGCAATTATTATACATTCATTAGGTAGATTTTTTAATTCTAAGACACTTTTCTTCTATAGCGTTTCCGTTGCAAATGCTTCGTTTTCGAATATAAACATTTTTTTAGTTTGTATCTAGTGCGTGTTCGTACGTTCGTTTGTGTTGACGTCACATGTCTGCCCAATCAGAGCGCTCCATCCATTTCGAATTTGAATTAGTTTGCTACCGGAATGGCTTTGTGTGACATGTGTTCGTTCGATTATTACCGCTGTATTGTCGCTTTCTATGAAAATTTAGAAAAAAGTGTTGAGTTTCTGCGTGCTCACGGTGTTCTACCGACAGTAGTAAAGTGTCCACATTGTAAAACGGAGTGTACATATTGTCAAGACCAGAAACTGTGGCGTTGTAGAAAAAGTTACGTTGTGCTTAAAACGAAGAAAAGACGGTACTGTGATTATTCTGTCTTAGATTTTAAAGGTAATTCCTGTTTTTCTTTTAGGATAGGTTAGGTTAGGTTTAGTTAAGTTAGGATAGGTTAGGTTAGGTTGTTAGGTTAGGTTAGGTTAGGTCAATTTTGAAGGTGAAATTTGTTTTTCCTATGGTTTTTGATGTTTTGAACGAATCTGACCTTCAAAACCGTCGGAAATGACTCGTTTTCTGTGATTTCCCCCACATTGCCGGCTGGGGGGGGGGGGTATCTCAAAAACGAGTCATTTCCGACGGTTTTGAAGGTCAGATTCGTTCAAAACACATCAAAAACCATAGAAAAAACATAAATTTTTTCACCACCAAAGGGAGACGGGTGTAATACTATAAATTTACCAAAATTTCTAATACATCATATTGTTTAAATAGCAGTATTTTAGAAATTTTCAACTTACGAAAATATTACAACCTAATCAATCATCAGGATGTGGTGGCCCCTCGTTAATACGTAAGTGTACCTGAAATTTTCTGTTTAGTTATTTAATTTATTCCAGTACTTCAACCTTGTTTAATTTTTTTCAATCCCGGGATTGCAAGTTTTTGAATTCAGTTTCCCGGGATTAAGAAAAGAGCGGGAAATGCTCAGCCCTTCTACGAATTGGATAAAGCTAAACACCTCTCGAAAACCCAAAATCTTTCCTAAATTTACGATTTGTGGGGATTCAGAAACTCTAAATGCATAAATGCTATCTATATTAATTTTTTAACCAAACCACCTTTTTAAATCTTCGGACATTTCTGGTCTAAGATATCTAAACGAATTTTGTACTTTTTTGATTATTCATTACATTACATCATAACCACACAAATCACACTCATACAAGCTAATTTGTCTAACAGCCATTATTAAGAACTTCTCCAAGGAATAGTCAGGTTATTTGTAATAAACCTGGAGTTATTGGACAAGTATCACAAATTTAATTTCTACAAGAATTGAAAATTAATAGTTTATTTGAACATTTACCCAAGATAAACTAATTTCGCCTACAAAGAGTACGAGTTACCTACATCAAATATATAGTTATTGACGTACCTAAAATTAATCCTGACTGCAGAAACTTTATTAATAATCTACAACAAAATCAATAAACACAGACGCTAAAAAAAACGTCACAAAGAATGAGCCAACAAAGTTTGAACACGTCTCTTTCTTTCACCATCTTCTCTGAAACTCCGGACGAAACTGAACTTACAGTGTCTTATACAAGAAGAAAAAAAAAGAAAAAAAGTTGGTTGGGTTACTCACACACGTTTCGAATGGTTGGTGTGAAAAAACTTTATCGGGCTATGGGTTGATGGCCTATTACCCTCATCCGTTGGAAATTTCCAGCAGATTTCAGTGGAGAGTTAACGACGAAAGCCCTACGTTTTTCCGTTAGAGAGTTATGTATATGTAGGTCTTCAAAGGACCTATTTATGTTTATTTGCCTTCAGTATTTGCGCTGCTTAATGGTAGAGAAAGGAATTGCCTTACCTTATTACTTCGTTGGACCATACGTTGAACCTCGCTTCTGTTTCGATGTAGGGCGCGACGATCTTTTTCGATGTAGGGCCGTGGTACGATGGAGTTACACAATGAGTTGATTTGATGTAACTAATATAGGCAGTCACTATTTAAATACCTGAAAGAATAGGCCTATCATTTTTATAGTTTTTAGGTTTTATATTTAAGAGGATTTCACCCAGAACTTAGAGGAAGATAAAGTACATCTTCCTTGCTTAAAGCATCGCTGTAACATAAGCAGCTCCGAGCGAGCCGATTTAATATAATCTTTGTATTTTAGTATTTGCCGAATTTGCAAAGTTCGTTGACTCTTCTCTCCATGTAATTTTCACGAGTGGTCAGTGGAAAATTTTGAACACGAAATAATAAATTTGGTTTTCTTGTTGTTGTGCAGGCCCGATGCCTACATATGGGTTCTATGTATGTATGGCAATTATTTTCATTCTCAATAGGCTATATCGCCAATTCCGAGGCAATTTTGTAGATATTTAATTCAATTAATTAATAATTTATATTTAATTATGAAATAAAGGTATCACATACGATACCATATTGTAAGCGTGTATAGTTTTTCCATATACTGGAGGGGGCCGGAGAAAAATTTGTGTTAAAGATTAAATTTTTTGACAAACTGTGTTTTAAACCATGTGAAATGGATTAAAAAAGAATTAAGTAGGAATTTAGGAAGAGAAAGGTTACTGAAGACCTATTTAAATATAAAAGTTCAAGAGGCTAACTTCTCAAATTTAGTTAAAGTTATGTCAATCAGTTTGACTCCCCGTAGGTATAGGAAATTTATGGAATTAAAGTTAAGTTATTAAGCATTTTAACTTTGTTCATTATTTGGTAAGTTTTATATAGGTCACCAGTTTTTAAATGATGGTTTACTAATGTTGTTTTAGAGTTTTGTTATGTTTTGTTTTGTTAACGATTTATGTTTTGAAGTGACTTCTACGTTGGTGAGTTAATTGAAATGTACTGTACTTCCATGTTGTATTGTTTGGTTAAAAGAGTTTGTACTGTATTCAAACCTCCTACTAATTCAGACTAGTCAATACCTGTAGTTTTAGTAGAGTAAATGTTACTCCTCTACAGGTAGATCTGGAGGGCTTGGGCCTTTGAATCCTCTACTGTTTTTGTGTTGTTTGGTCTCTGGCCAAGGGAGGCTATAAGACCCTTGTTGTTTGACCCATGGCCAAGGGAGGCCATAAGATCGTTATTGTAGTTTGGTCTCTGGCTAAGGGAGGCCACAAGACCCTTGTAATAGTTTGCCCCATGGCCAAGATAGGCCATAAGAGCCTTGTTGAATAGTTTTGGCTATGGCCAAGATAGGCCATCAACCCCTTGTTGAATGGGTTGGGCTATGGCCAAGGTAGGCCATCATCCCCTTGTTGAATAGGTTAGGCTATGGCCAAGGTAGGCCATCATCCCCTTGTTGAATAGGTTAGGCTATGGCCAAGGTAGGCCATCATCACCTTGTTGAATAGGTTAGGCTATGGCCTAGGTAGGCCATCAGCCCCTTGTTGAATCGGTTGGGCTATGGCCGAGGTAGACCATAATCCCTTGAAATAGTAATTTTGGCTATGGACAAAGTAGCCATAACGCCCTTTAGAGTAGAGTAGTTTGGGCTATGGCCAAAGTAGGCCATAAGACCCTTTACTCTCCGATCCTTGGTTATGTTCAGACAAGTTGTTGTGTTTGACACATGGAAAGAGTACAGTGTGTGTGTGTGTGTGTGTGTGTGTGTGTGTATTTTTTTGGGGTTAATATTTACTAAATGCCATGAGCTGAACCTGTGATTGAAAATAAGTTTATATAATGTAATTTTAGTCGCTCTTTCTTAATGTTATCCGTTTCCTGTGGAAATACAAGATTATAGAAAAAATTACAAGTTACATTTTTATAGTGAATATTTCCTGTTTTGGCTGTAATGTACTTTTTTCCTAAAATATTTTTCTTGATTGAGCTATTTTTTCGCTACTCTGCGACTTAATTAGTTGGTTGGTTTCTGTTCTGTCTATTTTTTTTCTAATTGGATTCAGTTTGGTCGTGTTTGTGATAGAATTATGTCGTGCTGTTCGTGTGGTTTCTGATTTTGAGAACTTGATTCGACATGTGCCCTAGATGAAGAGAAAGCATTGGATGTTTTTATCAATTACGGCGTTATTCTCTCATCTTTAACTTGCCCGAAATGTGACAGTGAGTGCCTAATACGAAAAGATTGCTTATACTGCTTATATCGAGGTTCTAAATGTAGCAGGGCTAGGCTGCTTTAAACCCTAGATCCATGTCCCAAAGCTGGATCCTGTCTGCTTTGCAGATAGCTGGTGAGGGAAGCTATATTTATGGGACCTCTTTGCGAGTGACCCGTTGCCCACGTCGGGCTAGCATCATGAAAAAGAAAAACTATGGTATTTGTCATTTACCATTACTTATTCGGACTATAGTGGATTTAATTATCCCAGAAGAGTTCCTTGTTCTATGCACGGTCTGTGTGTATCATAAAAAACTCGGGGGACCATTCTGAGTTCATTCCCATATATATATATATATATATATATATATATATATATATGAAAATTATTTCACAAAAGTAACACGTGAAAAATATTTATATATATATTAGGGTGGTCCTCAAAAACGAATTTTTTATTTTTACTGTTCCCACCCGATAAAATAGTTCCACTTCATAAAAAAATTATTTTGGCAAAGTTTTTACCAGATCCGATAATATTTAGGGGTGGCTGTCAAACTAAATTTTGAACGAAATCCTTAAAATGGGCAAAATCTGCAGCATCTAAATTTGCTGGCCACTTGTGGTACCTATCTGAGGAAATGGTGGGATTGGCACTGTTTGATGCTTCTGTATCAGTAGACACAAAAAGATTAATTGTAAAGGGAATTAATGAGACAGAAGGCAACCTAAAATGTCCTAAACGTGTGAGCCTTCGTCAAGATCATCTCCCAACATTGGATTCCTTGAGCACGAGAAACTCTTTCAAGCTTATATGGGCCCTCAATATCAATACTGCATTTATGCAAAAAGACCCGTCAACATGGGACTGGGACTCAGATGATGAGTTTCAAGAGGCTCTTCGGAAAGTTGAAAACATCAAGATCGTGAACGACAATGCCGAACGCGGGATTGCACTTATCCAGGATTATAGTGGAAAACACACTAAGAATGAAGAACAACTTCAATACCTATTGAAAGTCGTGGAGCAACACAGGAAGAAATATCCTGAACCTACTAAGAAGATCTTAAACAGTGAGCTACAGTGAGTGGTCTTGCCAGCCATGACGATTCAAAATAGTACGTCATCAGTGTTATGTATAACGCTTATAATTTAAAATATATATGCAAAATAAAAATCTTTTAACTACACATTATATCAGTGGTTCCCAAGTGGTGATCTATGGATCCCTGGGGACCAACTGAGATTGTTCAGGGCAGTGGTCGGCGAACTTTTTTGGATATTACCCCAAAATATATTTGTGTACAACGATATTACCCCCTAGACTTGAAATTATTTGTTCGAAAAAAATATAACTTTGATAATTAGCCTCGCTTGTTAAATAATAAATTTTTGTGCAATTTTATTTATATGTTTATTGAGCCTTCATTACCCCCGAGATTTTCATTTTTACCCCCATTTGGGGTAATTTACCCCGGTTCCCCGACCCCTGGTTCAGGGGGTCAATAGAAAACCCCCGCCTTGAGCGGGTAATACCCATCGTAATGGGGGGGGGGGACTCACGGGCAGCTTTGTGGTAACTTCAAGCTTCGACAGCCACCTCTAATTATTATTATCCGATCGAGCTCAAATTGAAGCAGAATTATTTTCTTATTAAGTGGAACAACTTTATTGGGTGGGAGCATGTAAATTACCAAAAAAAAATATCGCCTCTATAAGGGAGGACCACCCTAATATATATATATATATATATATATATATATATATATATATATATATATACCGGGTGTCCCAGAAGACTGGACTCAGGGAAAATACATTATATTTTTAAAGTGAAACACACATTTCTAATGTCAGTTTTACATATTTCAGGAAAGAAAATACCCTGATGCCTCAGTATACTAATTAAGAGAAGGTGGAACTGGTGTTGCTAAAATGTTTCCGGAAAAAGCCACAGGGGGGGGAATGTTGGTGAAATAACTGATATGTCTCCCTCTGGCTTTTTCCGGAAACGTGTAGCAATACCAGTTGCACCTTCTCTTGATTGGTATACTGAGGCAACAGGATATTTTCTTTCCTGAAATATGTAAAATTAACATTAGAAATGCGTTTGTTTCACTTTAAAAACATAATGTCTATTTTCCCTATGAGTCCAGACTTCTGGGATACTCTGTGTATATATGCACCTCCGTGGTGTAGTGGTTAGTGTTGCTGACTACTGCGAATCCTTCGGCCCAGGGATCGCACGGCAAACAGCGCGCAGCAAAACCCAGCTGTTCATTCTTCCACAAAATAAAAATTTGGTTAGTACATAAATGCATAGCCTAGTGCAGTGATGGCGAACCTATGACACGCGTGTCAGCAGTGACACGCCGCAGGGTTTCAGGTGACACGCGATGGATGTTGAAAATGTTTGGTATTCTGATGAAAAACTGCTCTACGCCCTAGTACTTTCGATTAATAAGTCAGCTATCTATGATTTTGTAGTTAAATTTAAAATGCATGTATGCAAGTGACACGCCAACAATATCATTATTTAAAAAACACGAATTTTGGCACACTTGGATAAAAAGGTTCGCCATTACTGGCCCTAGTGATTAAGACGCTGGGCTGCTGGTGGGGCGTGGTTTGGATTCCACGTTAAACTCTTGGTCTAAGTTGGAGTGACAAGCTTGACCTTTCTCAGATTGAGCAATTTGGGTGGAAGCAAAACCAAGGTTGACAAAGGTTATATATATATATATATATATATATATATATATATATATATATATATATATTATATATATATATTATATATATATAATATTGCAAACCATGGCCCATATGACAAATATTAATAATACGAACTGACAATAGAATAAATTGCAATTCAAATACCAAGGACAGAAATAATTAATCGGAAATAGTACAGCAATATCGAAGCTAAGTGGAGCTACAGACACGTTTTCATACTGTGAATTCCATAGCTAAGACATGGCAGGACTGATGAACAGCTCTGATAATTAGGTTGGTTGATTTTCTAATTCTTTGCATTAGACTGTATTGAACACATCTTGTTACTGGCCTGAAGCTTGGGACATTGTGGGTAGCAAACATTTGCGAAGCTGAGCATTTCTGGAGTAATTAATGTAGGAATCTAAAAGATCTGTTGTAGACTAAATTTAGGGTTCTGCCAGAACCTTTTTTATAATTCACCCAGAGTTGCTATCCGTATATATTACTGCAGAAAGTACGAAAAAGCGTCTTTAGCTTCACTTCACAGAACCAGAAATTCCTTATACCTTTCAAATGTTCCGCGCGATGATTACTCGTTTCACGAAGGTCAAGCTTATATATATATATATATATAGTAACCTGGTAGTAGTTCCGTTCGTCACTTCATGCGAAGGTGAAACTGATGGCCCCACCTCTAGGCCTGGCCTGGAGGAAAGAGTTGTTCTCTTGCTGCCTCCATCGCACATAGCCAGTCACACTGGGTTCATCTGGTACCACCCTGAGCCAGGCGTGTAGTTTTCTTTTGAAGACTTCAATTTTGACACCAGTGAAAACAGTTTCTGATGTTTTTGGGTATCTGGTGAAATAGTCTCGTCTCTCTGATAACCAAACTATTTTCCTTCAGAGCTGAGGATGTCCCGTCTTGTCGTCTTGTCTTTTGTTTGGGAATACTACACATTTTATCTATCTTATTTTTCAGTGTTTGTATAGTTACTAACTCAGAAAAACACCAGAACATGAACATGAAAAATAACAAACTGGTACCCAACCTCAAACTGTTTTCGTTTCCAAAGAGCAGGGCCGTTTCCTGGCATAAGCAAACTAAGCGGCCGCTTAGGGCCCCGCTGCTACTTGGGGGCCGCTAGACAGGCTCCCAGGTCATAGCTCAGTGGGCACGAATAGGAATATAGCTGAAGTTATTATTAATACTGATGATATTATCATTGTTATTATTATTATTGTCGTATTAATTTTAAAAAGTTTTTGTATGAGACAAATGTGATAAAACGGAGACAAACGAAACGTTTTGGTCGTTATGTGTAAATAACTATTGTGAGATCTTATTTCTATATTATTTAACTTTATTCTTATACTTTCCTAAATGCTTAATTTTTCTAGTATTGTAAAACATTATTTCACTAATTTACTAATTATTAAGAGATTTTGTAACACTTTAAAACCTAGGATTATTTTCGTTATGTTTTCAAGTTTATTAATTCTTTTCTCATCTTTTTCAGATAATGTAAATTTTGTTGGTTAAAACCTAAATGGTCTGATTAATTATTTGAATGTATTTGATTAACGTTACAATTACAACAATTATTATTATTATTATTATTATTATTATTTAGCAGATCACTTGTGGTTAACTAGATGTAGAGTTAGTAATTGTTTGGTAGTTGATAATTGCATTATTTTTGTATACATAGTTCTGCGTCATTTATTCTAAATAATGTATAAGCTAATTTTCAAGAATTTCATAAAGAGTATTTTTTCTGTTTGTCTTCTGAAAGTACAGATTTGTTGTTTTGGACATAAATGTTTCATTAAAATTGTTTCATAATTGTTTTTTATTAACAGCCATTTTTTGTATGTGTGTGCTGAGGTGATGTAGTAAGGCGTGAGTTGGTGGATGGAGGGGTGGGGCCTCAAATGGGTATACTGCTTAGGGCCACCTAATGGCTAGAAACGGCCCTACCAACGAGTACAGATTTAATGTATGAAGTCTTTCCCACTAGTTTCGGATTTTGTAGCCGTTTATCTTATCTGTGAAATTTCTTTGAATTTCTTCTAATGGGGACGTCAAGACTGAGCAGCATTGAAGTTTTGGCCTGATCAGTGTTTCTGGCAGGTATCATTACTTGACCCTCCTTTTAAAGGCTCTCAGTAGTTGTGCCAGAACTCGTTTAAGTTTGTTTATAATCTTATTTTGTTTCAAATTTTGCACCATCTGTCATTATAACTCCTAAATATTTTGCCTTCGTGTTTCTCTGAATTTCCTGTCTATCTGGAGTATAATATTATCACAAGCATGCCACCTATCATTTCTATGGTTGAACGATGTCCATATTTGTGCCATTAGCAGTTCGCTCTGAGAAGCGAATATCCCTCAATTTCGTTCCCTGAAAGTACAAACAAGACAATCGTCGACGGTGTAGATCATTTTACATTTCCAACGCGATATTTCCCATATAGAACTTATTATAATTAATTGTTTTTTTGCAACTAACCCTCCTCCCTAAATTTTATTAGATTATGCATAAACGTTGAATGTGTCAGGATTTGAATCCTTGTTTGTACTTTACTCGTTTACTTAATACAATCCCCAAAAGCACATAGTTTAGGAAGTACTATTGTAACTATTTATCTACCGTTTCACTCACGTTTGTACCAGGGCCCTAAACTCTTTACTACCGCGTCTCTCTAGCTCATTTCCTTTTATTTCTCCTCATAATGACTTAAATATCCAAATTAAGGAATTACATAAACGTAATAATTATAAATTTACGTGTATTGCATAATTTGATACTATGACGTCATAAAGTAAATTAATTCCCTTCACATTTTCCATACCTTGAATACCAAATCGTATCTTTAGTATGGGGATATTTTTAGTATTCAATGTATGGTAAATTCTTTAACATAATAAAAAATTTACAAGTCATTATTTATATGTTGTCCTGTCTAGTGATACGCAATATAACTATTATTTGACCTTTATTCATTCATATATTAATGTTTTTGCTTGGATTGAATTATGTTAAATTAGTATCTTCTTGTAGTTATTAATTACTGTCTTTAACCACAACGTGAATTACACTGGTATGCATCAATTTTGCTGTCAAGGGTTTTGTAAGTGATTCTTATCGAGTTTTTCCTGCTGATTTCGAATCTGCAATCCGTTTTTCTCAATCAGCTCAGGTTATCCGGCTATGGCCTCATAAGTAAAATAGCGGAATTGGAACAGTAACATCTATCATCACTTGTTTCACTTGTATAATATCTTTTTGTACTTTTCAGGCATATAGATAAAATATTTCATAATGAATAGAGCGTGTAAAAATGATCCCAATAGATTCTGCTACATATGTGGGACGGTTACCATGCCAAATAACCAGTCCCAAATCACTAAATTTGTGAAGACAATGTATAGAGCATACTTTGGAATTAAGCTAGGGGACCAGGACAAAAATTTCGCCCCTCATATGTGCTGCAAGACGTGCATTGAAAATTTGAGAAGATGGAGCAAAGGCAGAGCGAAATCTTTGCCTTTTGGAATTCCCATGATTTGGAGAGAAGGAAAGGATCACGTGACAGATTGCTATTTCTGCATGACAAACCTCCAAGGTGGGCTTATAAATTTATTTTTCTTAAATATTTTGAAATCCTCGTATGAAACTTGACATAATATTCACCATAATGTAATATTCACCATATATAGCATAATATTCACCATAATGGTAATCATACATTTACATATACATATTGTTATAGAAAATACATTTACACATACATATTGTTATACAAGTTACATTTACATATACAATGATTGTATATTTTCTTTCTTTTTCATTCATATTGTCCCTTCGGGGACAATATGAATGAAAAAGAAAGAAAATATACAGACTCCATCGACCTATTTCATATCTTACAGACCGCAGCCTTCCCTCACGAGCCGCCACTGTCTGAATGCTTCTTCTATTTCCTATGCAAGTTTTATAGCCATGTTTCTGTGTTTCTATTTTCAGGAGTTAACAACAAGAATAAACACATTGTTGTATACCCTGACATTCCTTCTGCTATGAGACCTGTACCCCATGGTCCTGGAATTCCAATACCCGACCCACCTCAAACCCTGGACTTCGATGATTCTGATGATGAATCAATGACCAATGCCAATGACCAGTCCCAGTCGTATATACCTCAAAATACCGCTTCAAATGAGCCGAGGCCTCTCAACCAGGCCAAACTTAATGATCTTACCAGGGATTTAGGACTTTCCAAATTAGCTGCCGAGATCTTGGGCTCACGACTTCGAGAGGACAACTTGCTGGCTCCGAGAACAACATTCTCCTGGTATAGGAAACGAGAGGAAGAATTCCGCAAGTTTTTTGCAGTGCACGAAAATACCTCTTCCTTAGTGTACTGCTGCAATGTTGAGGGGCTAATCGAATCCTTGGGCCTGCCATATAACGCATCAGAATGGAGGCTATTTATAGACTCGTCTAAACGAAGTTTGAAAGCAGTACTTCTCAACATTGGGAATAGGGTTGCATCAGTCCCTGTAGCACATTCCGTACAACTTACTGAGAGCTACGATAACATGAAAATTTTACTGGATGCTCTCGTATACGACCAACATAACTGGAGGATCTGTGGAGATTTGAAGGTAATACTAATATCATAAGTAAACTATTGCTATTGACTATGTTGTTTTTCCAAAGGTTATTTGAGAGCGTATAAGAACACTTAACTTCCCCACAGAAGTGATACAGTCCAATGCATAGATTTTTTTATCTGATAGAACAAATTCTCTAAATTCTTTAAATATTTTCATTTTTTTTCAGATTGTGGCATTTGTATTGGGAATGCAAGGGGGATACACGAAATACCCATGTTTCCTCTGCAAATGGGATAGCCGAGCGGATGAGAAGCACTATGCACAGCGTGAATGGGCATCCAGAGAGAATTTTGAACCTGGGTCGCATAATGTCGTTTCAGTGCCCCTTGTACCACCAACAAAAATGTTGCTCCCACCACTTTATATTAAGCTGGGCTTGATGAAAAATTTCATCAAATCAATGAATAAGGAGGGTTCAGCATTCCGATATCTCGAGAGTAAATTTCCTCATATATCTGATGCTAAACTAAATGCTGGGGTTTTTGATGGTCCTCAAATTCGAACTTTGATCAAGGATACTCAGTTCGAAAACGCAATGACTCCAACTGAGAAGAATGCCTGGCAGGCATTCAAATCAGTTGTCACTGATTTTCTTGGCAAACGTAGAAGTCCAGAATACGAGTCCGTTGTCGAAAACTTGATGGAAGCTTTCAAAGCTCATGGGTCGCGCATGTCCATAAAAATGCACTTTTTGTGGTCCCACTTGGACTATTTTCCTGAAAATTGCGGGGATTATAGTGAGGAACAGGGTGAACGATTTCACCAAGATATCAAAATAATGGAAGAGAGGTACCAGGGAAACTGGGATATCAATATGCTGGCGGACTATTGCTGGTGTTTGAAGCGAGACGTGCCCGAAGAAAAACACAGACGGAAAGCCAAAAAAACTTCATTCCTTCCTCAATAAACTTTTTTCCATATTCATTGTATGAATAAAAGTATTTATTCACACAATGTTTTCATTTTTCACGAGTGTTCTTATAATATTACTCGTATCTACAGTGTTTAAGCTAAAAAAATCAATAAATTTGGGGATAAAATTGAACTTATAATAAATGGCCAGTAGAGAAAAAAACCTGACCTGATTGAGGAAAACCAATGTCATTTTCGAATTCAGCATGGTCGAATTATATAATATGAGTTGAAAAACCCTCACAGCAGACAAAAAAATTTCATATGCATACCAGTGTTATTCACTGAATAATCTTCAATTATTCTTGACTTAATTTCTCTGGAACCATATAAATTCATTCAATTATTCTTCAACTACTTATGCCCTATCAACCTATCAGTGCGTGTCTACATGTAATTACGTCCATGTGTATGCAGTCACTTATTTAATAATTTTACTTTTCTTTTAATTATTTAACCTCTCGCAAGACACTCGTTGGTGCTGACACGAGTGTTCGAATTCCGATGACGTCGCCAAAAATGCGACCTTCTCTCTCTCGCTTGCTCGTAATTTAAAACATTATGATGTGCGTTATATTATATGTATGTGCCCATGTTCTTTGTGTTATACTCCTAATCCAGCTTTCTCAATACGTCCCTGACTACCGAATTAAATCCTAGAAGAATGGTCACCTTTATTGTTTATAAATATAAAACACTATAAAATTATAATTAACTGTCATTAACTAACTAATTAACTAATTGACTATAATAACGAAATATAAATTGGTTGATGATTGTAATTGTACTTAACGATGGGCGCAGAATGTATGATACTAGATGTACATTGTACAACTCCGATATTGTCGCCATTTAAGAATGTATACTCGACAAAATCGTTTTTTTTATATTTTTTAGTTTTATTTTGGAATTTTTCAAAATTCTGATATATGCTTAAATTATGCTTAACGTCAAGAATTGTTTAGATCTCCACAACTGCACTCCCCCAAAATTTAGACTTATTTATTTCATTATTGTAAATTAAATCATTCCTGCCTGAGCCATTGTGAAGAGAGGTCGAACCTCTTTCCCATAAAATTCCTACTTGAGCCATTGTCAAAAGAGGTCGAACCTCCTTCCCATAAAATTCCTGCTTGAGGCATTGTTCCAAGGGGGGGCGGTCGAACCTCTACCCCTGTAAACTCCTGCCTTACCTTCATTTGATAAAGACCCCATCAAATTCCTGACCATCAGCGGTTATCGTAAGAGCCTGTAAATTCATCTCCCTCATTCAGTGCCTCTTTCGTATAAACTTCGTGCAATAAAAATCATTTGAGTGAAAGAAAACTGCCATTGAGAACTGAAGTGTTTCCATTCACTCCGAAAAAATTTGGTGGAAACTATTTATCATTCTTGTTACTCAGATCCCTACGGCTAAGGCCGAGCTTAACCAAAAAGGACCACCTTGGTTGGACCGTCCGAAGTGCATTCATCATAAAAATATGTCTTCTGACCATCTGTATACCCTGTTTGTCCCCCCTTTCTTAGGCCCTCCACCTCTTCTGCATTGCTAATTTTTTTTGCTGATCATCAGCAAAGGATGTCGTTATACTGTTGTTGGTTACTTCATTATCTGTCTCTTAGCATTGAAAATGAATAGGAATGGAGCTAATACTGTTTCTTTTACGACTTGCTGACGCTCTCTGAGAAAGTTATTGGTCCATTTTTCCACTGTGCCTTTTATTTCCACATCTCGTGTAACGCCAGGAATATCCTTCAGTAACGATCTAACACAATTTATTGCATACAAAGACTGAAATTATCCAAATTTATAAAGATTTCTAAAGGCATTCATAAGACTTTTCAGATGAAATGTTTGCTTAGGTTTTAATTAAGATGATTTTTATTTTAGTCCGACTTCCATTAGCTCAAATTAAATTCTATGAAAGTCAATGCAGAGGTTGTAGAATTGTATTATATTCTATCTGTTCTGTATTAACATTACTGAAAACTGATTTTACATTTCAACAGGAAAATAAACGTAATTTTTATATTAAAATATTTTCATGTAAAATATTAGTTACTCCTTAAACTCTAAATTAGAAATAAAATTATAAGATTTTTAATAATTTTAAGTTAAAATTGCGTTGATTGAAACTTTTTATGTAATTTTGTAAGATTAGTTTCTTATTAATTTGAGATACATAATTTTAAATAAATAAAATATTCACAATTATTTGAAATTATGTATTAAAGACTACAAAAGATGTAATTTTATAGTCTTCCTTCGCTTCGAGGGAAGACGAAATAAAAAAAAAAAAGATGGTCAATAGTTCAGCAGGGATGAAGTACTTTAAACAGAAAAAACAATTCATAAGCTTCAACTTCAAGTTGAAATATTTTGTAACTAGACATAATTTTGCAACTTTTTTTCGGGGAGACAAACAAAAAATGGTGTCAATAATCCAGCAGGATTGAAGCACCTTAAACAGAAAAAACAAACATCATAGGCTATGAGAATTTTGAAGGTTGTTTTTAAACAATCATTAAAAATTACATCACAATGAATATTCTTCATTGTTTTTACGATGTTTTTCTTTATTATTTTCAAGAAAGTACGAGTTACAAGAAATGTTTGTTTGGCTCATTTATGCGAATGGTCTTTTTCTGGGGTTCTGATTTCTAAATCGAAATTACCATTACGTAATGTAGAGAAAAAAAACTTTCTCTTAGCACACGCGCCTGATTTAAAAGTTGGGGTTAGCTTTTCGTTTAGCTGACAGGGGTCACCAACCTGGGTGGTAGCGCCCACTAGTGGGCTCGCATTAAAGGTAATTAAACATTTATTTCATTATTTATTTTATCGATTATGTTGATTTATTCTTTTTGATCTAAGGTGGGCGATAAGCTTTTTAATTTTCAAAAAATCGTAAAAGTGGGCGGTGAACACAAAAAAGGTTGGTGACCCCTGGTTTAGCACAATGATCAATCCATTATAGTTAACATCATGAAGAAATTGGTGACTGCGATGAAGTGATGTCTATTTTATGAAAATTAATCGAATCAAATAGAATTTCACTAATGATGTCAATAATAATAATAACTAGACGCGCTCGCTTCGCTCGTCTCTCCAAAATCGGCGCGTTCACATACTCATTGTCGCAAATGTCACTTTGGTTAAAAGAAATCTAAAGTAGAGACTATGGTAGAATTCTGCAAATTTGTCTCCGAAATTATATTTGCTCGAAATAAAATTTTTTTTAATAATTTTTATTTCGCCATCTTCAACTCCATACTTATACAAGTAGGTCCAACATTTGTTTAAATTTTTGTCTGTGCTCATATTTTACCAAGTAGCTCCAACAGGTTATATATATTTTGTTTTCAAATTTTTAATTGCTTTCGCTTGTGTTGAGATTGTGGAAGGGTTCTTTAAGAAAATTTAGAGAGCAATTTTTTACCGTATACAATGACCGCCGACTTCTGAACACCACATCCTTCCAGCACCACACGATTTCTCACGGTATCAGCCCGCCGCACGCCACACTTCTCAGGTTATCTATCTCAGTCTCTTGCTATCAACTTCTCCCTCTCCATGTCATGTCAATGTTTCACACCCATACAAAAGTATCTGTACTAACATACCTTCACGTAAACATCCAGCAGCATCTCTATCCAGTGTCTTTCTGCTTTCTCACAAACTTTTTCAGCGCATCTACCACCTTTCTTCCTTGATTCATTCTACTATTTGTAGAATGAAGTGTGTTTGTTTGTTTGTATTTATTAACTTAAGCATCTGTATGTGTAATGCACATCCTATATGCATCTGGAAATATCCCATATACATGCTCTACCATCTCTAGTATATCACCATACACCACACATTGTAATATGATCGTTGACCCATTTTTATATTGTGTAAATATTTCATATTGTATGATAAAAATTCTTTTATTGTGAAGACTTAGCTTTTGACATTCATTTATTTCGAACTTGTACATTTGTGTTGAGCACATTGGAGCGAAATTTGATTGGTTGACGGCTATAATGTCTCGTGGAAAAAAAATGTCCATTGTAAAAACGTTCCAAGGCAGGTCGATAACGGCCCACAGTAGGTGGAAACCAGCCACGTATTATATTCAATAATTGCAATATTGCAAGTAAGATAGAGTCCTAACCAGACTCAACCTAACCAAATGAATGCCTATGAGGTAATATAGTTGGTTTATACAATTCAAAAAGAACTACATGATCAATTAACAATTTTATATACTCATTATCTACTTGTTTTTTTTTTTATCTAATGGGCCGTTATGGTAACCCTCCATTTGATAAACTCTTAACCAAAATATTTGCTGGTTTTACAGCTATTCTAAAACACTAAATGGCAATGAGACGATTGCCAGTTTCTTACAAATTTTATGCAGCTTCCGGGTCAGACTATCTTTTGCAAGTTGATATATGGTTTTGTCAGCCACAGAAACGAATTATGACTAAAATTTAAGCTTTTTTGTGTAGCATTAACAACAAATCTATCCATTGATTTTACAAAAATAAAATGTGAGGAAGGTACTAGGTATTACTTTTATTTTAAAATATATCTCAAATAGTTGATGGTTTTAAGTCGTTTTTTTTTTTAAAGTTGATGAAAGAGATTGTAAATTACACGGTTAACTATGTAATAGCTGTAACCTGCGACACACACTACTGCAGAATTTTATTTTCGTATCTATTAACCATAAAAATGTACGATTTTCTCAAGAATTAAAAAATATTAAATGTTTGACTATAATGCAGATAAGGGACGTCGCGGCTTTATAAACATGGCTCTATCCCATGTTTAAAATCGCGTCATTTCTCAGTCTAGATTCCAACATGGTGCGAAACTTGCAATCTTAATTATATCGAAGTTCATCGTTATTATTAATTTAGTTTAATTGATCGATTTAGCCTTAGACCTTTTTAGAGACTACGGCGTTATTCCGGAATCCTGTAAGTGTTCTCAGTGCGGTAAAAAGTGCGCTATTCAAAGAGATAAGGCATTATTTCAGTGCAACACTAAAACAGGTTAGGTTAGGTTGCTTTAATTAGTGCAGTGGTACTTCGTCTATCCAAAACACCTTAAAACTGGTGTTTTTTCATAATTCCACAACTATTGACAATATCTACCTCACAAAGCATGAAAAAACACAGTAAAAAACAAAAATTATCATCGAACTCGGCGACGCCCCTTAGCTGCATAATTACTAAATGTTTATATACTGTAGTTTAATTCGAGATTAAATCTAATAAAACTGCATAGTTTATTCAGATTTGATAATACAGAAGTTTTACTGTTGACAAAAATTGAGCTTCACTTTTCCAACAAATTTTGAAATATTTGTATAAATAAATTTAAATGAATGAATGATTCTTGATCGGGAAAAGTAATTATAAATATTAAAATAACTTAACATACAATTGCTAGTTGCACTGAAGTATTGAAATTTATTTTTCCTGTTTAATTTGGACCCTAAGCTTAGGTTTCAGTGGTCTAATTTGGAAATAAAAATTGCTGATTGAATGAAATGAATTCAGAATTATTTACTCGTTTATTTTTAACTTATTTACTTATTACACGTATCGTAATACTAAATAATTTATAATTAGCATATACTTTACAAGTTTTCTTTCGTATTAATTTGAAAATTACCGCGTAAAAGTTACCCCTCTTAACCATTTTCTGTTAATCAACAATTTATTAGGGAAACCATAATTTCATGCGTCTACAAATGTTGGATTTCTGTTCATTGTTAAATGTTAATCTAACAGATTCTGGAAGAATCGAATTATGTCAAAATTGCGCAAAGTTTTACACAATCTTTCTTTATTATAATGGAACTGATTCTATCTGTGGAAAAAAATCACAGAAAATAATTTCATACCGAAGATTTTGAAAAGAAATTATTAAGGCAGCGAAAGCTCAATATTTATTTTCAGTTCACGAGGAAATTAGATTTTAAACACAGCTTCACAAATCTTTACACACTGGTTTCGGATGTGAAGCTTAATATTTTCGTGGCTGCCTTCTTTTCTATAGTTTTATTGACCGAATGACTTTTCTCGATTTCACAAACGTAGATGGAATTTTTTAGAAACGTCAACAGACTATAATTATAAACTGATAAATAATTATATTATTAGAAATGAGGTGTTGATGTTAGATGTATGTTAGAGTTTGCGTTTAGGCCTATGTTAGAATAAGAAAATATAATTATTTAAAACAAGAATATTTTTTCCATTTCCTTTTTCCTGTTTGTATAAATGTCTGGAATCAGATCAGGCTGCAGGTCCCCCCCAATTACTGGGGCCGAACGCCCCAGCGCTGCAGGTCTAGTTAAATGGGCCCATCTTTAGCTGGTAATAATAACAATAATGATGATGATGATTGTAATGATTTATCCTCCAAACTAACAGTAAAAGTCGTGAAAAGGAGGACCTACAGTTTAATATGGAAAACTGATACGTGTGGGTAGTTGGCAGGTAACGAAAATGGTCTACTGAGTAGGTAGGTAGTTAATTTAACAATTATTAAACAACTTTTATGTCAATGACTGGGTGGGTGAAACCAATTGGTTGCTCACGAGAGTTGTTCTCCATACTAGTATTTATATACTGTGTGATATAGGGTGCTTGGTACTACTGAAACACACTACCAATCAACCAGCAAACAAAAAAGATGCTGGGGGTAAAAAGCCGAAAACAAAGAACATGGATGAAGAGTGGCATGACGAACCAAGAAAGACCAAGAAGAAGATCAGGCTTGACGAAGGAGACCAGGATTTATCAAACAACACTCAGTAAGTGAACAATTGTATTTCTAAGCCCCAGTTTCGTGATAACGTTTAAAATAGGTTCAGTTAAATTAGGCCTACATTGTGGTCTAAGACCTAGCATCAACTCATAGCTTAACGAAGGCTAGGTAAATTACTCAAACCTAATTTGGTGGGAAATCCTACTCTGGACCTTAATTTACTCTACCCGCTCTGGACAATTTCCGGAATCTCTAGGATGACTCCTACAAGGCTGGGCTTAACTTACTCTACAGTTAGACGAGATATTAGGGGTGGGTCAATTAGGGACCAATTCATACAGAGCATTTTTCACATTAACTTTGAAACCGAATCACGGGTCGATATATCATTTGGACGCGGACAGTTAAGCATTCAAATACTGCAGAAACCTCTAGAAACCTAATTGCTCTTTGATTGTTTAAATCCGCTCAATTCTATTTACTTCTAGAGAAGATACATATAAAGATGTATATAAAAAAATATGATACAAAGAAATAACAGAAATATTAATTACTAACCAAGTATGGAAAAACTATACACGCTTACAATATGGTATCGTATGTGATACCTTTATTTCATAATTAAATATAAATTATTAATTAATTGAATTAAATATCTACAAAATTGCCTCGGGATTGGCGACATAGCCTATTGGGAATGAAAATAATTGCCATACATACATAGAACCCATATGTAGGCATCGGGCCTGCATAATAAGAAAACCAAATTTATTATTTCGTGCTCAAAATTTTCCACTTCCGACTCGTGAAAATTACATCAAGAGAAGAGTCAACGAACTTTGCAAATTCGGCAAATACTAAAATATAGATTACATTATATCGGCTCGCTCGGAGCTGCTTATGTTACAGTGATGCTTTAAGCAAGGAAGATGTACTTTATTTTCCTATAAGTTCTGAGTGAAATCCTCTTAATATAAAACCTAATAACTATAAAAAGGATAGGCCTATTGCTTCAGGTATTTAAATAGTGACTGGCTATATTAGTTACATCAAATCAACTCATTGTGTAACTCCATCGTACCACAGCCCTACATCGAAGCAGAAGCGAGGCCCAACGAAATAATAAGGTAAGGCAATCCCTTTCTTTACCATTAACCAGTGCAAATACCGAAGGCAAATAAACATAAAGAGGTCCTTTGAAGACCTACATATACATAACTAACGAAAAAACGTAGGACTTTTGTCGTTAATTCTCCACTGAAATTTGCTGGAAATTTCCAACGGATAAGGGTAACAGGCAATCAACCCATAGCCCTATATAGTTTTTTCACACCAACCATTCGAAACGTGTGTGAGTAACACAACCAACTTTTTTCTTTTCTTCATGTATAAGACACTAAGTTCAGTTTCGTCCGGAGTTTCAGAGAAGTTGGTGAAAGAAAGAGACTTGTGTTCAAACTTTGTTGGCTCATGCTTTGTAACGTTTTTTTTTTTTCAGCGTCTGTGTTTAATGATTTTGTTGTAGATTATTAAGAAAGTTTCTGCAGTCAGGATTAATTTCAGGTACGTCAATAACTATATATTTGATGTTGGTAACTCGTACTCTTTGTAGGCCAAATTAGTTTATCTTGGGTAAATATTCAAAGAAACTATTAATTTTCAATTCTTGTAGAAATTAAGTTTGTTATACTTGTCCAATAACTCCATATTTATTACAAATAACCTGACTGTTCCTTGGGGAAGTTCTTAATAATGGTTGTTGGACAAATTAGCTTGTGCGAGTGTGATGTGTGTGGTTATGACGTAATGTGATGAAAATGACCGAAAAAGTACAAAATTCGTTTAGATATCTTATGTGGAAAATTAAGCAGCCTAAAAGGGGGGTTATCTTTACGGCTACCCACGTCCACCCTTACCTCACGTTCGAAAAGGTATTGTTTAAATTAAACTTAGGGCTCACAAAACTTGGACGCTGTTAAATGTTTAAGCATATTCACTAAAAGGAAAATAATTCTTAAGGGAAACTTAAACTCTATATGATAGACTTAACTTTTGTTTAATTTAGACTGAAGTTGGATAGATTTAAATTTGTTTAGTTTAGGCTGAAGTTGGATAGATTTAAATTTGTTTAGTTTAGGCTGAAGTTGGATAGATTTAGTTGTTTAGTTTAGACTGAAGTTGAGTAGATTTAGTTGTTTAGTTTAGACTGAAGTTGAGTAGATTTAGTTCAGTTTAGTTTAGACTGATAAATAAGTTAGCAGTGGTGTAGTGCTAAATAAAGAAGTGAGGGAACGCATTTTGAAAGTGTTACTCAGATGTAGGGGGGACAATGGCGAGCGCGACGAGCCCATACAGCTGGGGGTCCGGGGGCACTGTAAGCCCCCCGGGAAATCTTATGAAATCTGACCAATTTCAGGGATATTTTGGTCATATGCAGTGGATATTAGGATATATTCCAAGGTTGAAGATGCAGTATTTCCAGTGTCATTAGATATATGACATCCAGTACGATCAATAAAAATAGCTAACAACTGGAATGATTAACTAAAAAAAAGCTAACAACTGGTACGCCGTGGTGACTGTTTCACCAGATCTTTATAGGCTAGCATTGCCTCAGTCGAAGCTAAAAGAAATGAAACAGTTAATGATTCTTTCTTATATTTCTTCTCGGGGTGGGAATTAAAATTTCATGACGTTAGAGATTTCTAAGTTCGGATTTATTTGAAATAGTGAGGGAACGCCGTTCCGTCTACCAAAAAAAGTAAGGGAACGTCGTTCCCACAGCACTACACCACTGTAAGTTAGTCTTTACAAGCCTAACTATAAAGTATTGATTTAGGTTGCAACGTTATGCAATTGGTTGTTCCACAATATATACCGCTAGTCAGATTAAGCTCTGAATCGCAATTAACTCGTTTCAAGCTCATAACCCCAGTCAACCTGTCGAAGGTTCAAACTTGACGAACGTTAATGAAATTCCATGTCAATCTGAATAACTACCCCTGGATGGTTCTCCTCGTGTAAGACAATCCACAATGGCGTTCTCAAACACTTGGGTCAACGATTAACACCCGGGTATAAAAATATATATATGTGGAACTACGAGTGAAATGATGTTAAATCTTAGCATTTTATTATAAAATGAAGTTAATTGAAATAATAACCAACTAAAATTACGGAGTCAAAAACAATACGTACTACTCGTAAGAGATCTTTGAACCAACTAAGATGGCGACTGACGGCTGACGCTCCTTTCGACGGCATCAAAATGCGTCAGAGCGCGCCAAAAGAGAAGTATCACATTATCGCCCAAAATTTTCAGAAGCTGGAAGGAAATGAGACTCAGTTCTCTGGCGGGCGTACGATTTTGGTTCTATTTTTAGCGATTGGTCGATATCTGTAAACGTTTTATATGCAGCCGATCTACGCTGTTTTTATGAAATAATACAATATATATATTATGGATATATACAGTGGTGTAGTGCTAAATAAAGAAGTGAGGGAACGCATTTTGAAAGTGTTACTCAGATGCGCGGGGGACAATGGCGAGCGCGGCGAGCCCATACAGCTGGGGGTCCGGGGGCACTGTAAGCCCCCCGGGAAATCTTTTGAAATCTGACCAATTTCAGGGATATTTTGAGGTCATATGCACTGGATATTAGGATATATTCCAAGGTTGAAGATGCAGTATTTCCAGTGTCATTAGATATACGACATCCAGTACGATCAATAAAAATAGCTAACAACTGGAATGATTAACTAAAAAAAAAGTTAACAACTGGTACGCCGTGGTGACTGTTTCATCAGATCTTTATAGGCTAGCATTGCCTCAGTCGAAGCTAAAAGAAATGAAACCGTTAATGATTCTTTCTCATATTTCTTCTAGGGGTGGGAATTAAAATCTCATGACGTTAAAGATTTGTAAGTTCGGATTTATTTGAAATAGTGAGGGAACGCCGTTCCGTCTACCAAAAAAAGTAAGGGAACGCCGTTCCCACGCGTTCCCACAGCACTACACCACTGGATATATACACATTCTTTTAATAGAATACATAATTACCATGATTGAACATGAATTAATTATTCATTCTCGTCGATTTTGGTTGATTTTGTGATTACGTTCCAATAGTTTTTAATTGATTTCTTATATACTTCGATCACTTATGCCGTCAGAAGTATATTTCAAGAATCCCTGAACCCACTGTCTAAATATTTTAGACATCTTAGACCAGAAATGTCGGAAGATTTAAAAAGGTGGTTTGGTTAAAAAATTAATATCGACAGTATTTATGCATTTAGAGTTTCTGAATCCCCACAAATCGTAAATTTACGAAAGATTTTGGGTTTTCGAGAGGTGTTTAGCTTTATCCAATTCGTAGTAGAGCTGAGCATTTCCCGCTCTTTTCTTAATCCCGGAAAACTGAATTAAAAAACTTGCAATCCCGGGATTAAAAAAATTAAACAAGGTTGAAGTACTGGAATAAATTAAATAACTAAAAAGAAAATTTCCTTTTATTGAACAAAAACATGCTTTGATAAAAACTTTCTAGAGACTAATAAAACTGAAATTATTGATTTACTTTGATTATGATTTAAAATAATGCTTTAAAAAACACAGATGATCAATACTTTTATCACTTAAAGATGTTCGGAGTTTTGTGATGAATAATCCTACAGCAGAAAATGCTCTTTTCGACTCTATTGAAGTTGGAGGAATTGTCGCCAAAGCATTAAATAAGAAGTTTACATTTTCTGTTCTATTACCAGTTGCTTCATAAACATTCATTTCTTTTATGGTGTTCTTTACGTCGTATCTGAGGCGCAAATCTTGTTGCTGTGTGGTTCCCATTTCTTTCTGCACAACTGCATCCAATTTTTCTTCCAAGGACGTTTGATTTGAAGACGAGTTAGAGGAAAAGACTTCGAGTTCGTGGTGTATCAAAAAACTGTTGGGGTTCATTTACATCAGTACCCTCTGCCACTACGTCCGTCCGACTTTTTCTGATAAGCCTGGCAAACAACTGTGGCAGTTGTTTGCAATGTTGATTTAGATGGCAGTGAAAACTTAGGGTAAGTTGAATTAAATGTTATTATAGGATTATTTAAATGTTTATATAATCCTACGAGCTTCTTATTACGTCTCTCTTGAAATCTTTTGGTTAATATTCGTCTTTAACCCGCTCACGCGCGGTTAGAACAGTGCAATATATTGAATTGCCATTCAAAACTGACAGAAAATATATATCTTATGTTGTGCAAATTTGTTCAAATGTACTTTTTTTAATAAAATATATTTCCTGTTTTGGCTATAATGTAGTTTTTTCATAAAATATTTTTCCTGATTGGGCTTTTTTTTTGCTACTCTGCGATTTAATTAGTTGGTTGGGTTTTGCTCTGGCTATTTTTTTTTTTTTAATTGGATTCAGTTTAGTGGTGTTTGTGATAGAATTATGACATGCCATTCGTGTGATTTTGACTTTGAAAACTTGATTCGTCATGTGCCCTAGATGAAGACAAAGGATTGGATGTTTTTATCAATTACGGCGTTATTCTCTCATCCTTAACTTGCCCGAAATGTGACAGTGAGTGCCTAATATGAAAAGATCAGAAGATATTTAGGTGAAGTAACCAATATTAACTTGTTAGGTTAATTGAAGGCCCAGTTAGGTTAATTGAAGGCCCAGTTAGGTTAATTGAAGGCCCGGTTAGGTCAACTATACACCCTTGATGATTCGTTAGGTTAAGTCGTGATATTTTCGTTAGTTTAAATGAAAATGATGAGAGCAAACTTTTCTGGTTATTTTTGAGGTGTTTTGTACGAAACGGCCATCCGTTTCCTGTGCAAATGCGTAGTTTTGAAGATGATATCTCGAAAACTATGCATTTGCACAGGAAACGGATGGCAGATTCGTGCAAAACACCTCAAAATTGACTAGAAAAGTTTCTCATCATAAAAACAGACGATGTAAAAACGAATAATTACCAATCTTTTTTTCTACTTATTGTTTTAAGGTGGTAGAAAAACGTTTTTTGTTCTCTCAACTCATTTACATAAAAGCAAACACCTTCTGCAGTGAGCAATGTTGCATCTCTGCAATCCATTCTAGAAGTTTCTATAAAGAATGAACTCAAAGCGATAAAATAGTTACCCATTAGTCTTTATCCAATCAATTTTCTGTTTCACTTTTCAGTAGGAAGAAAATGATATTATTTCACCACATACACAAGTGAAAACGGTTTTCAAAGTTTAAAAAACAGGTGAACGAAAACTTCAATTGTGAAAAGCCTTTCCATGAAATAATAATATAACTGTTTAAAAGTCTTCCCTGAAAATAGAATACCAGGAAATCCCTGGATCGATGACAGTTTTCCTGGGATCTCGGATGCCTAGCCCTAATTCGTAGCCTACACGTCTTCCTGGCAAATGTTGAATATACGTACATAAATTCAAATGGGTGCTACTATAGCGTGATTCCTACCGGTGACTTCGATACTATAGGGTGATTCCTACCCGTTTTGGTTCGAAACTACAGTACTGTAGAATGTGATTCCTATCCAAGGTATAAATGAAAATATAATAAATATAAAATGCTATTTATTATTCAATTTTATTTATTTAAAAAATAGTTTCGGTGCTACTATAGTATGTGGTCTACCTACGATTGGTTAGGTTTAGTCACGATATTTTCGTTAAAACTAACGAAAATATCATGACTAAACCAAACCAATCGTCAAGGGCGATGGACATTGGAATGTAAACAAGCAATTAGTAAACAAGGTAAGAAGCTATAATTAAAAGGTAGACCGCCGAATCGAGGTCGGAATCACGCTATAGTAGCACCTTCAAATGTATTAAAAATCATGAAATAAATTTGATTTTATTATTAATTATAAGATGATTCCTCATATGTGTTTAACAAAATGTTATTAAATACAATATGAGAATATGAGCGCAAATGACAAATAAGATCCATAAATATTAATAAAAGTTTGTGAAATTTTCCGAAATTATTTTGTGGCTCCACTATAATGACGTCAAAGAAATCATTGTTTTCGCTGAAAACTTTTATGGATTGAATGCCCGGTTAGGTCAACTGTACGCCCTTGACGATTGGTTAGGTTAAGTCGTGATATTTTAGTTAAAACTAACGAAAATATCACGACTTAACCTAACCAATCGTCAAGGGCGTACAGTTGACCTAACCGGGCATTCAATAACTTTCCCGTATGTTTCGATTAATTTTAAGCAGCTTTTACCTAATAATTATATCCTGTTATATGCCCCATAGCATATTGGCGCTATAGTAGATTTGGTGGGGAGATAGCAATCCGCTAAATCGTAACTGTTTTCAGCGACAAAAAAATTTCTTCTTACGTCATTATAATGGCAGCACAAAATAATTTGAAAAATTTCACAAACTTTGATTAATATTTACAGATCTTATTTGTCATTTGCGCTCATATTGTATTTAATAACATTTTGTTAAACACACATGAGGAATCTTGTAATTAATAAAATAAAATTTATTTAGTCTTTTCATACATTTAAGTTCACCTACGTATGTATATTCAACATTTGCCGATCTTCCTCTTTATTCTGGTTTGGACAGAGATGCGTCTTAGTTTCTTTAAAATGTATGGTTGGTTGACTTCACATGCTGCACTGAAATTTGAAAAGGAACCCCAGTTTGCATTTGAAACGTTTGTCTTCTATTTTTAAATTTTACTTTCATAGTGGTTTTTATTTGATAGATTGTTGAAACAGCAAAAAGTTTGGTTAATTTGTACTTTGGAGGCGTCTTCTTAATACGCAATGCATATGTATACATATTATATCATTGGATAGGCAATAGTTTATTTCTGAACGGTGTCGAGTGGAGATTTCATAATTTTGTGTATTTTTTATAGATAAAAATGTATTTTATGATATAATTTTGACACCCATCGTCTGTATCAGGAACAAATCTAAGTTTTTAGGTTTGTTCCTAACTTATCAGCAAAGGTGGGCACCCGGGCCTCAAAAAGGACCGACGGTTCCGGTCCCGGTCCTTGCCTCAAACTGGACCGACGGTCCCGGTCCTTGCCTCAAACTGGACCGACGGTCCCGGTCATGGAGATAGGACCTAGGAACGACTCGGTCCTCGGTCCTTATATATAATATAAGTGAAAAATTTGATTAAAATGAAAAATTAAATTAAAGACACCGGAAATCTTTAATTTTATTAACGTAAATTATAATTAATACAATACATAAATGATGAAAAAAAGTTAAGTTAAATGCTTGAGTTTCCCTTCAAGAAGACTAGCATTTCAAAATGGCTGTCACTGAGCCCTGACCTTTTCGGCTTGAGGACGTCCTTCCCCAAAGACAAGAGCCTCTCCACGGCGGCACTGGATGGTGCCAGGTGTTGAAACAAGTTTCAGTTCAGTCTCAGTCTCTTTCTGAGTCTTCTGGAGGAAACGATCCATCTTCTTTAGAACTTCAAATAATCACTAAACACACTAAAATCACTAAAAATGACCGTCCGGACCGGACCGTCCGGAATTGCTTAAAAATGGACCGTCGCTCCTCATTTCGGTCCTCACTGAGAAAATGACCTACTTTCCCGCTCACGGTCCTTAAAAAGGACCGAGTTCCTGGAATTCGGTCCTTTTGGAACTCGGTCCTGCCCACCTTTGCTTATCAGTAATGTAACATTTCATTATAAAATGATACATTTTTGACATTGTAAGGGAAAGGTGTGTATCTTTGTTTTAAAAAGTTTAAAATATGGAGTTTGGGATCGAATAATGGTCGAGTTAGGTTACGTTAGGTTCTTTTTCCAGCTCCCAACGTTCATAAATAAACTATTTCCAATCGAATAGTGTAACTTTTATGCATGCGCAATAAAAATTTGAAAGACTCCTATGAACTAGGAATTTACCAAAGTTTAATAGTTAACTATGTAGTTTTGCAGCCACAATTTTTTGGCAGTCGGCAGTAGTATAGCCGAAAAAGGGGAGAGTGCAAGAATGTTGCAAGTTATTATGTAATGTTGCAAAGGGGGTGGGGTTGTTGCAAAGGGGGTGGGGTTGTTGCAATGGGGGTGGGGGTTGTTGCGAAGGGGGGAGGGGGGTTGCAAAAAAAAAAAAGAAAAAAGAGTACTGGCCTTTGTTGCCAACCTAGGTTGCAAGGGGCATGCAACTTGGGGGCCTCCCCCAAGCTATTCCCCCCAAAGGGCCAGAGAGAAAGGAGGAGAGGTGTTCACCTGGCAGGAGCCAAGTGCATATTAAGACTTCAGCCGAGTAGGCGTTGTTTTATAGGCTCCTAATCAGCCAGAATCAGCCAGTTGGCTGAGCCAAGGGGGGAGGGGTACACCTGAAGGAGAGAGAGACACCTGAAGGAGGGAGAGAGAGACACCTGAGACACCTGAAGGAGAGAGAGAGTAGTGGCCGCAAGGCATGCAACTTGGAGGCGGAGTTCTTCCCCAAGTTATTTTCGTTTACCTAACCTAAGAGGTCTCTAAGGGGTTTTCCCAAAGGACCAGAAAGAGAAGGACCAGAGGTCCTTGCTCGGCTGGGAGCCGAGCCGGAATGACTCCGTCAGTCGTCTCTCGGTCTTTTATAAACCTCTATTCTGGTTGAGTTGCCAGATAGCGCCATGTATTCAGTTGCTGAGTTGTCAGATCACGCCATGTATGCAGATGCTGAGTTGCCACATCACGCCATGTAATCGGGTGCTGAGGTGCCAGATCGCACCATCAGATAGCGCCATGTATTCCAGAAAACCATATATTAATCATCCATTGTGTACCACAATTGAAACCAATTAAATTCTGTTTATTAAATAAATAATTTTACACACTTATTTTTATTATAAATATTTGAACAACGAAACAATATGAAAATTTACGAAACAATTCATTTAAAAGTTGAAATTATCCAAAATACAATCCGCTATAACGGGGTCGGACGACATGAGAGATCTTCTTCCAGACCGCTCTTGATGTATATATATATATAATATATATATATATTATATATATATATGTGTATATATATATAATAAACGAATAAACAACTCACACACACACACACACACACCTGAGGGTTGAGAGACCTTCCCCCCAATCCCTGATAAGTCTCCCTTCACTTCAAATGAAGAGAAATTTATGAAACACACGCTTGTCTCTGCACAAAGCATATAAAACACCATAATATATTTATATAGTTAATCAATCGAGCCCCATCTATATATATATATATATATATATATATATATATATATATATATATATATATTCGTACATTCCCCAGCTGTGTTTGTATATGAACAACTCGTGCATACACACTCACACACACCCCGGAAACCAATGCATTTTTTCATCTCTCCTGGGGATCTTCTGAATGGAATATCGACCAACAGTTTAATGTGGAAACGAATGCTCTTTTAAAATATAATTAGAGGATATATATATGGAAGGGCTGTAGTATCTCGTTTCGCCGAAATAAAATCAAAACAAACGATCGTGTTCGCATCAATTCGAATCGTCCCTCGAGACCTTTTTCGGGCCGAGGGCTTATCATTCTACAAGCTATTCGAGCAGAAACCACCACTTACTTCAAATATTAATATTTTCATTATTATTATTTCTACAATGAAAATATTTACGCGTAATTTGTACGGTATCATATTCTTAGTTAACTTCTCTGTTATTGAAAGAAACACACACAATTATATTAAATAACAATCCGCGAAAGAAATAAGGTAGGCATACCTGAATTTACTAATAACTATATATATATATATATATATATATATATATATATTATATATATATATATATATATGTAGAAAGAGAGCGAGAGTTTTGTTCAAATAAAGGATTCCAAATAATATTTCCATTTACTCAGTTTTCCAATGAGTTATTAGTAATATAACAGAATTAACAAAGTTACCCAATAAATAAATCGTTAGACTGAAAATTATCATAATCACAAATCTACACACACACACACACACACACACCTTTGTATATATTACGAAAATCAGGAAAAATGCCAAACGTGTATTAATTTAAATGATCCTAAACGTATATTATAAGAAATTAATTACTATTTTCACCTTTTAAGAGAGCCATTTATTATAAGAATTTATTTACTCAATATAAGAAATTAAACGCGCGCGTAATATATATAACTCAAAACACACGTGCCTGCGTTGAAACCTTTGAAAGGTGTGGGCGTTCACAGAGGAATTTTTGCTGGAACTTCCTCTCTCTCTCTCTCTCGTCTCCCTTATCTCCAAATCTTAATTTAAATGAAACTAACATACGAGCCTCATTCCCCAACCCGGCTATATATATATTATATATATATATATATATATTATATATATATCGGCTGGTCCGAAAAAAATGACGCATTTTTTAAAAATTAATATCTCAGTAACCCCCTTCCTTATCATGACAATTTTTATATGCAAGATACTTTCAAACTTCTTTTTTTGAATGCAAGAAACGGAATTCTGATATCTTTTATAGTTTTCTCGCAATTAACAAAAGTAACAACATGGGTCAAAAAAACGAATATCATGAGAAAGGAAAAATTTAATCAGAAATTTAACTAATTAATTTACAGTAAATGATCGATTGGACCACCACTCTGTTGACACACTAATCTAAGTCTTTTCTTCCACACAAAAATAATACTTCTTACTTCATTAATGCCAATTTCTTGCCAAGATTCAAGTATTTTACTTTTTAATTCTGATTCGGTGAATTTTTCTCGTCGACCTCGGTAAACCTTCTCTTTTAGTAACTCCCAAATTGAGTAGTCCATAGGATTACAATCTGGGCTTTGTGGTGGCCACTCATTTTTCGTTATTAATTTTGGTGTATTGCTAATCAGAAACGACTGTGTGGCGTAGCTTGTATGCGACGGTGCTCCATCTTGTTGAAATATGAAATCATTTTCTTGATACAGGCGACGACAATCCGGCAACAATTTTGTTCTTAAAAGTTCAATGTAATTTGCAGAATTCACCTTTGTCTTTTCAGTTTCAATAAAATGAACATCTGTCTTGCCATTCCAAGAGACCCCTGCAGATATCATAACCTTTTTGGAGAATCTTGACGTTTCATGATACAACCTGTTTATTGAAATGTCACACTTTTTACCACGCCCGTAGACAACATCATTTTGACGGTTTCGCGGAATTTCTAGAGTGAAATCTTTTTCATCCGTGAAGACTATCTTTTTAATATCAACGACAGAGAAATTATCAAGTAACTTTCTGCACCTTGTTTTTCTTTTATCCTTAACAGTATCACTTTTTCTAGAAGATACTATTCTTTTGAAGGCTTTTAGTTTTTATGCTTTAATTATTCGGTGTACAGAAGTCTTTCCAATATTCAAATGTTTAGCAATTGTTCTTTGTGACAAATGACTTCCTGGTTTATCTTCTTGAGAGCAGATTTTATCGTTGATGTAATCCACATTTTCTGGAACCGAAGCTGTTTTAGGTCTACCGCTTCCTGGTTTTCTGGCAGTACTTCCCGATTCGCGAATCTTCTTTAAGAGTCTTTCCACTGCACGCCTTTTCCACTTTTTGCCGGGAAACTCTTGCAATAACCTTCCAGTCTTCCATCCTTTTTCACAGTAACAATTTTTAATGAGAATACGATCTTCCTCTGACAACATCATTAAGGGTACTGACGAATTGTTAAAAAATAAAAATATCCACAATTTGACTTGTTCATTCCTGTAGAGTTTTGTAATAACTTGCGAAAATATCGCATGATATCGTATAAAAATGATATCGTATAAAAAACGGATATTATATTGCTATTTTTGTTTTTTTGACCCATGTTGTTACTTTTGTTAATTGCGAGAAAACTATAAAAGATATCAGAATTCCGTTTATTGCATTCAAAAAAAGAAGTTTGAAAGTATCTTGCATATAAAAATTGTCATGATAAGGAAGGGGGTTACTGAGATATTAATTTTTTAAAAATGCGTCATTTTTTTCGGACCACCCGATATATATATATAATAAACGAATAAACTCGTGAACACACACACACACACACACTTCCTGGAATCCGACAAGCTGGGTCAATTCAAAGAACACCTGTTGGAGCGAACCTTTTTCACTTCTAGTCATCCATGCCTTTGAATTGTATTTAAAAAAATGATTTTATTAAAGGCAGTGGTTATTTCTCTTGCAAACTTGTATGGTATCAGTTTCCTAGTTTATTGAAATGAATGAATAATGATAATAATAATAATAATATACCTTTCCATTTTTATCGTGCATTTTCAAAAATTAACACAGACCGGAAACCAATGCATTTTTCATCTCTCCTGGGGACCTTTTGAAAGGATTCTCGACCCACAGTTTAATGTGGAAACCGAATGCTCTTTTTAAAAATATAATACCTTTTAAGAGAATCATTTATTATAAGAAATTAATTACTCAATATAATAAACTAAACATTAAACGCGCGCGAAACACACGTGTTTGTCGAGACCTTTTGAAAGGGGCCAGCGATCGCGTGGAAGATATGGGGGAAACAAATCAAAACACACGTTCGCCCTCCCACATTTCTCATATATATATATATATATATATATATATATACACGGTGAACCAAAATTAGGTGGACAGTAGGTTGAATACGGTTTGTGTTATATTATATTATAACTATGGTGTTCATTATAACTATGGTGTTTGTGTTATATTATATTAAATATTATAACTAAATTTATTTAAATTTTATTTTGTATTATAGTATACAAAAAAATTAAATATGTATTCTCAAAATAAACGTTATCATTTACTGTCCACCTACATTTGGTTCACCCTATATATATATATATATATATATATATAGAAAGAGCCATATAAGCTGAGGTGTGGGCGTTCACAGAGGAATTTTTGCTGGAACTTCCTCTCTCTCTCTCTCTCTCTCTCTCGTCTCCCTTCTCTCCAAATCTTAACTTTCACACACACACACACACACACACACACACACACACGCCCCTCGAGGAAAAGGCGACTCTGTTTCAATTCGAATCATCCATTTAAATAGTGTATCACAATATATGATGGTAGATGAAATCCAATTAAATTCTGTTTATTAAATACCCGATTAATATCCTTTTAGGAAGATTTCCCATATGTGTGTCTATTTTGTTTTGGTAAGCCATTCATACGTATCAAAAACAAAAAATATTACGCGCTTTTCACCTTAAAGCATCGATGACGGGGGCGAGCCTACATTTGTCAAATTAGCTCCGAAGCCTAGCCTATTTAACCAAAATAATGCTTAACTATTGTATACATAATATAAAATAAAGTTTATTTATAGAGTTGAAAGGGTTTTAGGATTTTGGGGACTTATTTCTGGAAAAATAAAATAAACAAAATATGGCTGAATGTGAAGCAATTGATGCAAAGATTAAATCATTATAAAGGAAGAGATCAGCAAGGAAGGGAGTCATTACCAGGCTTTTAACTACCTTTAATAGCAAAGAAAATCCAAATAAAAGGTATTATGATACTATTTTGGGTGGTTTAAATAGAATTAAACAGGAAAAATAATTATAGACGAGGAAATTGTTACAGAAACTGATGGGTTAATAAATATAAACTTTAATACAGTTCTCCCTTTCCAGATAGAATCCTAGTCGAAGCGTATTTGGTTTTAGAATTTATAAATCTTAAAAAGATATAGGAAAACAAGAAGCATAAAGGAGAAAATGAATTCCCAACTGACGCATTTTACATGCAAAAAATATACGTAATAATAATAATAATAATAATATCGCTAACAATAGACATATATCTGCTCTTATTTAGCTATTTGTTAATTGTAGTTTAAACAGCAGTGAACATTCCTCAAACAGTAGGCTGTGGACCTGACAAGATTGTTGAAGCCAGAAAAAGCTCTCCATAATTAGTGATTGAACCATTCTTCTTATTTGAGCATACAATTCAGTTCCAGTGAATATTCTTATGGCTCATTTTAATAGAAAATATTGTTTCAGGCACTGTCTCTACATTGTGAACAAAAAAAGAACTACATGTTTAAGTTTAAACGTTATTGTAACCCCTCCAGGAAATCTCTTCAGAGATAATTATGTGACTCTTACATGGTAAATTGGTGTCAATTCTTACTCCAATGAATTTATTTTTTTTTAACTTCTATTATGATAATAGGCTTAACAATTCAGTTAATCCAAATATATATATATATAATATATATATATAATATATATATATATATATATATATAAATAAATTTATGAAACTGAAAAGTTTTAGTATTTCTTGTATAATTTAAATTGACTTTGTGCATATAACTAAACAAATATTAAAAATAAAAACCCTTCAATGTACAGTACAGCACTGAATAGAAGCTATTTATAAAAGAAAATGGGCTTTTGGTACAACTTGCATAATTATGATAGAGTCCTAGTCCAGACATATTTGTCACACAGTTTACAAATTAGTTGACAAATTTATGAAAAAAGTGTGTGGAAACCATTCATGTGCAAAAGTCTTAGTTTGATAAAATATGGTAAATGTGGTACACAGTAGCTCTTTAGTTAATTTCAAGAAAAATTTAGACACCTTCATGAGTGAAAGAGATAGTTTGTAGATTGTATATCGTGTATATCCTTAGTTTCAGTTTTGTAGGCTCTTTTGGTGGATGTAAATAGTTGTATATTAATTAGCTAGTTTGAGATTGACATTTTACAAATTTTATTATTATTAAAATGTAGCTGATGACTTGGATTACCTCAATAGGCCCAAGTGCCTTCATGTTTTCCAAATGAAATGTAATGTAACGTAATAACTTAGCTAAGAATACGGTATACACTATTCATATTCAGCAAACTATCTCTTTCATTCATGGAAGTGTCTAAATTTTTCTTAAAATTAACTAATGAGCTACTGTTTACCACATCATATGGCAAGTCATTCCAAAAATCTACTACTCTATGAGTAAAGAAGTATTTTTGTAGATCAAGTCAACAAGTCTGTTTTCTAATTTTCTTATTATGCCCACAAGTTATCCCATCAGTATCTAGTGAGAAAAAGTTATGTACATCTAAAGTGTCCAAACCTGAAAACATTTTAAACATCTGTATCATATCTCTCTTCATGTCTCTCAAAACTAAACATGCCTAGTTCCTTTAATCTTTTCCAGTATCCCTAACTACTGTCATCAAATGAATTAATTAGCCACTGCCTACTAAGGGCCTATTTCTTTTTACAACATTGAATTGTAATTTTACTTCCATTTATTACTTGGTAAGTTAATTCACAAATGTTAAATTATCTAAATAAGTTTTACTCATAAAAAAGACACCTAGATTATTACTACATTTGCAGTACAAAACCTTAAATTTAAGAGCGTATTACTTCCCTTAATACAAGTGTACAGTACTTAGCTATATACAATAATGAATTCCTGAGTTTTTAAGCATGTGAATTATTGGCTATAAGTTCATATTCTTTTTTAATACGTGTTGTTTTATGTAAATTCGTATGTAAACTTATATACAGCTAATAACTCTTATGTTTAGACACTGACTCAGGAATTTATTATTGTACTCAGGCTTTAAGTCTGATAGTCTTCAACACTCCATGGCCTCACAGCCATAAATTGACAATTTATTATTCAGCTTGATACAGGTCTGTAGTTACTTAGGCTTTTTTTAAATACTCCTCAATTTTAGATAAACAATCATTTGATAACTTGTACTGTCTCCCCATTATACACCTGTCTGTTGCTGTAGGTGTATGAGCCAGTAAATAGCCTTGTGCCCGTAACTGCGGGGGTTGTTTCGGTGAATAATGGCTAAGGTGTCTTTCGGCATGAAGTTATTCTTGAACACCGTAAAACATAATGATGCGATGGTGGTTGCGACATGCAGTGGATCACATTTGAAACGGGTTATGTACATCCTTCTAAAGGCCTGGAAACATACTCTAAGCACGCGCACATCATTCACGCAATAACGCTCACATTCATCAGCTATATTTATTATAAGGGTTACTTTCATTAAAACTGTCGTAGTATCGATCAAAGTCTTCACGTTCATCCATACAGTCAAAATAATGTTTGGGGGGTGGTGGGCCTACGTAGTTTAAAGTCTCGCTGGTGAGGAAAGTGTAAGGGAAGTATCCTTTGGAAACTTCAGCTGCTACTCCCATCACCTTGGGTAGCTTTGCTAATTTACAAGGTGTGAATAATAAAGTATCTTTAAATTATACATTGCCTCTTATCTGCATCTGTATTAATTTGTTGCCTCTTTTCAATGGATCACCTGTAAATATCTCAGAGGATTCGTGTTCAAGCAACTCCTTATAAAGGAACTGCGTGTCAAACTTTGCCCCGTTATGGGCGAGAATATACACAGTCATTTTTTTGAACTTGTCGGCTAACTTGACAATATAGGACACAAATAGTTTCACAGGACTATCGCTGACACTCGTTTTAAAAACGTTTGTCCGTTTACCACATTTGGGGCACTCGTCACATTCGATATCCATACACTCATCACAGATAGTCTGGCTCACAAGTAAATGTGGAATTACCTCTTTGGTTTCAGCGTTCGTATATGTTTCTATATCGTAGTATACAGTTATACAAGGGTTATTTTTAGGCTTAGCATCTTTCATATAACATACATGCTTTACTCCATCCGCCTTATATTCCTCCTGGCATGTAGGGCAGTGAATTACGTCACACTTGTGCTTAAATTTTCCCCAATTATCCATTGTGTGAAACATACCACATTCACAGATTCTCATTTTCCTGCACGTGCCAATTGATTTATGGAAATCAAAACAGCTATTATTGAAAAATGTGCGTCTACACACATCACAGTCTCTCTTCTCAGCTTCAACTACACGGCTTTCACATTTGGTGCTTTTACACTGCTCACATACCATGTGACATTCTTTACAATGTCTCACTATATCATCCGCAAACTCGAGGCATCCCTTACACAAATCATGATGTCTCCCATATTTTCGACTTTTGTCATAACTCGCGTAAAGCCACCTTATATTACGGATGGGGAGATACGTTGTCCCTGACAATCCTAAAATAAGTAGGGCCTTGTACGATCTCTCACACAGCTTTTAAAAACATACACAGTCCTACGACGATCATCCAACCCAAACACAACTATGCGGACATTCATTTCCTGTTCTACCCTTCTCAGCTCTTCAGGACCCATATTACAGTCAAATTCAAGTTCACAGTCTACAGCTAGTTTACGGGCACGCTCCACGACTGTAGGCAACCAAATTTTTTGAGTTCGTGTATTTTGTACAGTAAACATACGTGCTAAGAGTACTGCTATAAAGCCGCAACCACGATCAACGTTTATATGCCGTCTATAAATAGCTTGAGAATTGAGGTTAAGAGTATACGGTATGGCACTATGACCCGCAACACGGTATACATGGTCAATATTTACCGTGAAGTTGTCCATATTGAAGGCTATACTACTTTGGGCGGCTTGCATTATACGTCCTAATATATATTCTACATCTTCAGCCGCCAAACGTCTAAATGGCGCCGCACTATCACCCAATAATCGTCTACATCACCGTCATCTGACCCGAATCCAAAGGACAGACTCGTCCTGACTTCACGCTCGTCGCGATTCTGAAGAGCAAACTCTATAATACGCTCTACAACCCGGCCTAGTCCGCGCTCAATACCATTGCTATACATGACTCTAGGGTCGACCCTGACTCTATACCGATTTCTAGTCAAGGCTGCGGTGGGGGCTGCGGAGCGCACCAATTCGAGCGTTATATCTTCCTCAACAGAACGGGGGGCGGCGGATGAATTAATGGGTATATTAACGGAAGGTGCTGCTGATGGGGGGCCTGTTGCGTAGGAGGTTGATGGTTGGTGCTCTATTATTGTAGACTTAACAGAACGGGGGGCGGCGGATGAATAAGGGGATATATTAGGTGCTGCTGGGGGGGTTGTTGCGTAAGAGGTTGAGGGTTGGGGATCTATTACTGGTGCAACAGGCGCGTATTTCGGTCGCTTTATACCCGACGTGGGTATCTCATACCTCCGCTTTGGACGTGTTACCGGTATCGCTGGTGAGGGTTCAGGGGAGGAGATCACAACTACACTGTCGTCGAGGTCATCCGTAATGATGGGCTGCTCTACCTCATCGTCATTCACGGTTCTGTGGGAGAAGAAATATAAGGAACAGCACTCAAAATTTGTAATATTTTGTAAATGACCCACTTAGGAGTGTGACGTGTTAGAAATGGACTCTGTAGAAAAATTCAGATTCACGAGTCCATCCACATGTATTATATCTGGACCTACAGGATGTGGTAAAACTGTGTTTATGCTTAAAATCATTAAAGAAAAGGGGGAGATGTTCTCAAAATTTGTGCATAAAGTTATATCGTGCTATTCGACGTATCAATCAGTGTTCAACGAGTACCAAGATAATATTTTGTTCCACAAAGGCGTATATGACGTTAATTCGTTAAAGGGAAATGAACATACAATCATTGTATGTTGGAGATGGATAAAACGTTTGCCGAGACATTTACAGTATTCTCCCACCATCTTAACATAAGCGTGTTCTTCATCAATCAGAATCTATTTTTCAAAAATAGATACATGCGTGATGTGTCGTTAAATACGTAATATCTAGTCTTATTCGCGCAACGTAGAGATGTATCACAAATTGGGGTATTAGCCAATCAAATGTTCCCGAATCAGCGTAAGGAGTTTTTGGAAGTTTATAAAGAAGCTACAAGCCCGCGTTACGGATATTTGCTTTGCGACCTTCATCCGCGAAACACGTTTAGAGTGCTTCTGCGAACGAATATATTTCCAAACGAGCCTGAAACGGTGTATATTCCAGAATGACAAAGAGACTAAAGAAATACCGTGAATTAATAAAAATCTATCATCGACTGCCCCGACGACACAGTAGACCAACCAAAAAGATTAGCCACACAACATATCGAACATGTATTAAAAAATACCCTCCCACTTACATTGAGGAGTAAAGGCTTAAGTCTTTATAATCTATTGAATGAGGATCCCGCCATACAATGGACCGATACAGGGGAGATCATTGTGGAAGGATCAAAGGTACAGGGATCGAATATCGTAGACATTGTCCATGATCTGGTGAGAAAGTGGGATAGGCCATCACCATCAGGATGGAAGCATATTAAAGCAAGACTACAACAAATAAATGTCCCTAAAACGTTGATAGGAAATCTGAACAGGTTAAAAGACTTGGAACATGCAACGCCTGTGACACAATTGAAGGCGCCGTCACCCCCGGCGGTAACACCTTTGAAGAGGAGCAAGAAGAGGTTAAACCAACCCTACCCACGTGCATCTAAAATACGCAAATGGCTAACGTATTAATTAAACGCTATTATGACATTTCTACCCCATCCTCTTACGGCGGCGTAGATAGACTGTACAGAAGTGTTTACGTAGTAGGAAAAAAAGATGTTGAAAGATTTTTGAGGGAGCAGGACGCTTATACGCTTCATAAGCCTGTGAAAAAAGGTTTAAAACAGCCAAGACAACGGCTTCCTCGATTGATTCTATTTGGCAAGCAGATTTAACAGACATGCAAAGATATTCTGTGTATAACGATGGTTACCGCTACATTCTATTCATAATAGACGTATTCTCTAGATATCTGTGGCTAGTTCCTCTGAAAAATAAATCACCTGAAACAGTTGCTAAAGCCACCAAAACGCTAATGTTAAAAGAAAACAGGGTTCCTGGCTATTTTTGTACGGATATGGGGAAGGAATTTATAGGCCGTGCTTTTCAGAACATGTTGACAGAGTTTAATATCAGCTATTACACAACCAATTCTATACATAAGGCTTCTTTAGCTGAAAGAGTTCAGCGCACCATAAAGGAACGCATGCACCGTTATTTTACACATAAAAACACACAGATTTCTAGACATTCTGGAATCATTGGCATCATCCTACAACCGCTCACACCATCGCACGATTGGGACAACACCTAACGAAGTTTTAGAAAGAGGTACGCTCCCGAGAAGAGATGGATCACCACCACCACCACACTCTGCGCGCTTCAAAATCAATGATTATGTAAGGCTGTCGCGTTCGGGGAATAAATTCGCAAAGGGTTTTGAGCAAGGATGGACACGCGAGATTTTTAAAGTTAGGGCTATGAGACCTAAAGGTGAGATAATGATGTATTACATTGAAGATTTGAATGGGGAAGAAATCTCAGGAGGCTTTTACCGCGAGGAATTGCAGAAAGTTGCGTTTAATTTAGAAAAAATGTGTTTAAAATTGAGAAAATTTTAGGAAGCAAAGGTTCAGGAAAGAGAAAAATGTACCTGGTGAAATGGCTAGGGTACCCAGAAAGCTTCAACACCTATATAAAAGCTGATGCAATAATGAAGCTTAAATAGTATGCAACATGGCTCCTAACCATTTCTACGTCACACTCCCGTCCTCCTCGTCCCTGTCTGTACACCCTAACAACACACTAGCCAACTTTGTAACAGAACTCCATGGGCACATTGAATTGGGTCGTGATTCGTATGAGGTGGGGATATGCGAATTCAGCTGGACACCGTCTTTTTAAATATTGAACATAAAGAAACCGTTTTACGATTCTTAGAGACATTGACGAGTGTGAAAAAGCTGGGGTAGCTATGGATGAAACTATGCGCATCGCTCGGACTAAGATTGCACGGTATTACAGTACAGAAGTAAGACTAGTGCCGGGTCAATATGGTTCGGCCGAGGATGTTGTGAGAGGCTTAAACGTAAGTTTAAGAAACTCAAACCTCACGAATGATTTAGTATACGAAGTCGTAAACAACCCTGCACATACACTAATCCTAAAATCAAAGACTAACAGACGTCTTAAAGAACATAGAAAGTTCCAAATTCTAACCAACGGCCGATATAGCGCAGCCTTCCAAAGAGACACATTTCACGAGACACAGCATGACTTGTCCAGATTAATGTATCAATTGAAGATGGAGAAATTGGCTGAAAGGTCCCCAGACATGTGCTATATTTACAGTAATATAGTGGAGCACCAGTTTGTTGGGGATACCCAGGCACGCCTGCTGCGCATTGCTCACATCCCCAACCATAGAGGAAGGAGTTTGAGTATTACATATGACAGACCCCATTATGTGAATGTCGCAACTAATTTAATAACCAATATCACAATATATATAAGAACGATTGAGGGCGAAAACTTCCCATTCGGTAACGGGAGCTTAACAGTGAAGCTACACTTTCGACGCACTGAGTTATAATGGATAGAAAGCCTTTCACCGTCTATCGAGGGATGAGATACCAGCGCGGTAGTGGACTTGGATCCATTTTTTCATCCATACTACGTACGGCTGTTCCTTTGCTGAAGAGGGGTGCCAGATACCTTGGAAGGAAAGCGCTACAATCAGGCCTTAACACTGCAGAAGACATATTGGCCGGGGCTAAACCTAAAGAAGCTCTAAAAAAACATTTAAAGCGTACACGGAACGAAATCATCAAAGATGCAAAGAGAAAAATGCGTGGTGGCGGGAAGAAGAAGAGGGCTCCCCGGAAGAAGAAGGGGTCACGTGGTATTAAACGTAAAAGGCTATCAAAAAAGAAATGCTGTAAGCGAATGAAACCTATGGTTGACCACTTTTTTGACTGATATAAGCTAAGGACATTGATCTCATGAATCATAGTTTGTTTACCACTTGTCGAGAGAGGAGTCACTATTTCGCCATGGCACGCTTCATCCACCCATGTAGTTCACAATGCTGTAAATCGGAGCTGTCCCTTTTTGAGCTCCCGCCAACCCAAGTTTCTATTGAGCACAGTGACTTTATTACAATTAACCCTTTAAACACAATTAGTTCCCCGAGTGCACCTATAGAATTCGTGATACCCAGCTCAGGTCCTTACTTTTTTGATCCAAGCTGTGTGCACATGTACGCTAAGCTACGTATAGCCCATTCTGATGGAACGGTCTGCGATGACAAATATGCTGTATACCCTGAAACAAACTTTCTGCACGCCATATTCAACCAGTGTGACGTATATTTAAATCAGACCAACATATCGGCAGGCACGGGGTACTATCATCTACGAGCCTATTTGGAAAATGTCCTCAACTTTTCCAAAGAAGCGAAGGCTACCTTTTTAAGTGCGGAGGGATATTATCAAACTAAAGATGAAAATAGTATAAAGGACAAATTTAAAAATTCTAAAAAGAAAATATACGAGTGTTTTGGACGGTTGCACACAGATTTCACTTTCCAGGAGAAGTTGCTTGTGAACGGGGTGGATATGAAAATAAAGCTCACCCGCACGAGTCCTGAGATCTGCTTAAATCTGGATGCGAATCAAGAAGAGGGTGCAAAGCCCGTTGTGGTTCACATTATGGACACATACCTCCGCGTACGGCGAGTGAAATTAAGTTCACCAAAACAACTAGAAATTGAGAAAAATTTACTAAACGCTACAGTGAAATATCCTATTAACAGAGTGCAGATCAAACTATATACGGTTCCTGCAGGGTTGGCATCGAAGCAGATAGAAAACATTGCCCTGGGAAATCTTCCTAAAAGGATATTAATCGGCATGCAGGACCACGCTTCGGTGAATGGAAAATATAAAAAGAGTGCCTTTAAATTCGAGAATTTCGGACTTAAAAATATAACTCTATACGTTAATGGCACTGCTTTGGGTGGAACAATGGGTACGGACTATTCATCAGACGCTGTGTTACCGCTTTGTGCCAGAGCCTATAGTAATCTGACCCATATTGCAGGTGATTGTGATGAGCTTGGTAATGGGGTAACGCAGGAAGAATTCATTGATCAATTTAACCTTTATCCGTTTGACATTACACCTGACTTATCTGCTAGCGTAAATACCCATTTAACCCCACAGCAGAGCGGAAACATCTCAGTGCGGCTGGAATTCGCCAAGCCTATAGACGCTCCTATTAGTGTACTAGTATATCTCGAATCGCAAGCCCTAATAGAAGTAGATAGATTTAGAAGCGTTATCACTGACTTTTAAAATGGATGCTAATACACTTCAGAAAGTAATGGAGCGAGTCACACGTTCCAAATTTATCGGCGTGTTTGCGAAGAATGAAACATTGAGTTTGCCAAGTACGCGAGAATGCGGTAGTCTTATTGTGAACACAGACATCATCGGTAATGAAGGGATTCACTGGATCGCTGTCTATTTTAAAAATAGACAGCGCCTGTACTATTTTGATTCACTCGGTACTCAACCCTGGAGTGACCCTATTATTGTAAAATTTCTCGCTCAGTTACATATTCCCGAAGTTGTGTGGACCCCATTTCGCATGCAAGGATATTTTACTAATGTTTGCGGAATGTACTGCGTCTCATTTCTCATGCATATGTCAAATGATAAAGAATTTATAAATTTTTTAAATTTATTTGACCCGTGTCACACTCGCCGAAACGATGAAATGGTATGCAGACAGATAAAAAACCGTTTTCCAATTGTACGTACTCGTTGTATATTATAATGTTTTTGTTCGTATATTTGTAACGATATATTCTGTAGTTGTTTATTGTACTGATTTCTTTCATTTAATAAATTTATGAAAATATATTGTGTCTTCTTATCCCAAAAAGATCGAAAAACACTTACATTATTTCGGTGTGACATTGTTGACTGATCAGTATATCCTCCCTATTCCGAGATTCTTCAAAAGATTGTATAACACGTGTCAAATCCTCATCGGACCTTAAAGGAATAATGCTTTTAAAACATATACAGAGTATACAGACAGATCCCCATTATGTGAAGATATCTTTGGTTCGAGGAATAACATTGAATGCCATAAAAATTTCGATTTTAGCATAATGGGGATAACCAAATAACATTGATTGACATTTTTGGCGAGTATCTATTTGACGAGATACTACAACTCTCCATATATATATAAAAATTCTAATTATAGACACTTACATTTCTATGGTAGTCCCTTGCGTCGGATTGTAAGGAGCGTCACTGCAAATATCTTCTACGGTTTGCGTTGAAAATAATTCGCCACGGTCAATCGCATTGAAAAGACTAATTGCGGTTAATGCTGCAGTATCACGTTCTTCATACAATTCCGGGGAGACGTACAGGTCCATGGTGGAGGATGTGTGACATTGTTGACTGTTCAGTATATCCCCCGTATTCCGAGATTCTTCAAAAGATTGTATAACACGTGTCAAATCCTCATCGGACCTTAAAGGAATAATGCTTTTAAAACATATACAGAGTATACAGACAGATCCCCATTATGTGAAGATATCTTTGGTTCGAGGAATAACATTGAATGCCATAAAATTTCGATTTTAGCATAATGGGGTAACAAAATAACATTGATTGACATTTTTGGCGAGTATCTATTTGACGAGATACTACACCCCATCCATATATATATATATAATATCTAATTATAGACACTTACATTTCTATGGTAGTCCCTTGCGTCGGATTGTAAGGAGCGTCACTGCACATCTTCTACGGTTTGCGTTGTAAATAATTCATCACGGTCAACCGCATTAAAAAGGCTAATTGTCGTTAATGCTGCAGTATCACTCTCTTCATACAAGTCTGGGGAGACGTACAGGTCCATGGTGGAGGGAATGATTATTCACTGACGCGAAAATAGCTACTGTTACTCCAAACTGAAAAATATCCCCTTTTATATGCACAATCGCCAAGCTCCGCCCCAAAAGACCAGATGTTCGTAGTGATTGGCTGCCGATGTAGCTGGGTGGAGCTATGACGTGTACCAATCCGCTATAACGGGACCGGACGAGTAACATATATATATTTTCACCAATAGATTTAATGCTCGTATTCTCCTTTGAAAATTATTTGGTGATTCGTATAGAACTTTTGATACTGATTCCAAATATGGTTTCAGAATTTTTCTATCACCCATAGTTTTCGAGAAAATATTTACTCAGAGTTTCCCGCATCATTAGTCACTAATGTAATCGAGAGGATATAAAGAAATATATCCTAATTATATTTTAAAAGAACATTCGGTTTCAACGTTAAACTGTGGGTCTAAGGTGGGGTGAAAACCTTTCCAATTGCGCTAGGGGACGAAAATTATTTGGTGTTTCTTATAAAACTTTTGGCACTGAGTCAGGTTTCAGAATTTTCTAATGTTAAACTGTGGGTCTAAGGTGGGGTGAAAACCTTTCCAATTGCGCTAGGGGCAACGAAAATTATTTGGTGTTTCTTATAAAACTTTTGGCACTGAGTCAGGTTTCAGAATTTTCTAATGTTAAACTGTGGGTCTAAGGTGGGGTGAAAACCTTTCCAATTGCGCTAGGGGACAACGAAAATTATTTGGTGTTTCTTATAAAACTTTTGGCACTGAGTCAGGTTTCAGAATTTTCTAATGTTAAACTGTGGGTCTAAGGTGGGGTGAAAACCTTTCCAATTGCGCTAGGGGACAACGAAAATTATTTGGTGTTTCTTATAAAACTTTTGGCACTGAGTCAGGTTTCAGAATTTTCTAATGTTAAACTGTGGGTCTAAGGTGGGGTGAAAACCTTTCCAATTGCGCTAGGGGACAACGAAAATTATTTGGTGTTTCTTATAAAACTTTTGGCACTGAGTCAGGTTTCAGAATTTTCTAATGTTAAACTGTGGGTCTAAGGTGGGGTGAAAACCTTTCCAATTGCGCTAGGGGACAACGAAAATTATTTGGTGTTTCTTATAAAACTTTTGGCACTGAGTCAGGTTTCAGAATTTTCTAATGTTAAACTGTGGGTCTAAGGTGGGGTGAAAACCTTTCCAATTCAATATAACGTCGAATAATTCGAACAACTGTTTTTCGAACTATGGTTTTCGAACAATTGTGCTCGAACAATTGTGTTCGAACACAATGGTAAAAGATACAAGCATATCCCGTTATTTGAACAAAACTCTCTCTCTCTCTCTCTCTCTCTCTCTCTCTCTCTCTATATATATATATATATATATATATATATATATATATATAGTTGTGGGCATATCTAAGAAATGGAGTCGAGAGAGGTTTTGTTCAAGCTGTCTAGGAGAAAGGTCATTATGGTCATTCGAGTTGGGCAGATTCTCGGAATTCCTTTCCTCTAGCGAATTGTGTTTTGGTTAATTTCAACTTTTAATTGAATTGTTTCGTAAATTTTCATATTGTTTCAATTTTTTTCGCATGGAATGAGGCTCGTGTGTTTCGTAAATTTTCATCTCGATACAACTTAGATATTATATATATATATATATATATATATACGGGTTTGGGGAATGACGATCGTCGAATTGTTTCATAAATTTTCATTTCCGTTCGTTTTTCCCCACTGATATTCGAATGTTTATAATGAAAATTGAGTGTGTAAAATTATTTAATTGATAAACAGAATTTAATTGGATTCACCCCCAAAAGTTTAACTAAGTTTAATGAAGTTCAAGTTAATGTTATATTTGATTCTAATCGTTAAACACTATATACATCTATTGTAAAACCCTCTATACATCTATAGTGAAACACTATATATATATATATAGAGCTATTTTTGTACGGATATGGGGAAGGAATTTATACGCCGTGCTTTTCAGAACATGTAGATAGAGTTTAATATCAGCTATTACACAACCAATTCTATACATAAGGCTTCTTTAGCTGAAAGAGTTCAGATATATATATATATATATATATATATATATATCATAAGCTGTTTAAAAGACTGTATATATATAATTATAGTAAACGAAATAAACTAGTTAACCATAAAATTAATTATTTTCTATTATGAAGTTTTCGAATTATGTGTGGTAAACTATGTTATTTATTTCGAAAAGTTTAACTTCAAGTTCAAGTTAATGTTAAATTTGCTTCTAAACGTTAAACTAAAATTAAATGTTATAATATGAAAAATAATATATATATATATATATTTACCTAACATAAGATGTTTAAAAGAATGTGTATATATATATATATATAGCATAATAATATATATCTAGCAAGAGCAATCCGATCATTGCAAAAAAAACTGGAAAGGTATGCAATAAAATAAAGATTGACTGTGTATTTATTTAATAAACAGAATTTAATTGGAATAACTACCGTCATATTGTGTTACACAATGGATGATTAATATTTCTGGGATACATGGCGCTATCTGGCAACTGAACACATTGCGCTATCTGGCAACTCAGTCAGAATAGAGGCTTATAAAAGACCGAGAAGTTGATGAAAGACTCATTCAAGCTCGGCTCCCAGCCGAGCAAGGACCGCTGGTCCTTCTCTTTCAGGCCCTTTGGTAAAACCCCTTAGTGGCCTCTTAGGTTAGGAAAACGAAAATAACTTGGGGGAGAACTCCTCTCTCTCCTACAGGTGTCTCTCTCTCTCCTACAGGTGTCTCTCTCTCCTTCAGGCGTCTCTCTCTCCTACAGGTGTCTCTCTCTCCTTCAGGCGTCTCTCTCTTCTTCAGGCGTCTCTCTCTCCTTCAGGTGTACCCCTCCTCCCTTGGCTCAGTCAACTGGCTGATTCAGCCAACTGGCTGATTCTGGCTGATTAGGAGCCTATAAAACAACGCCTACTCGGCTGAAGTCTTAATATGCACTTGGCTCCTGCCAGGTGAACACCTCTCCTCCTTTCTCTCCTCCTTCTTTCTGGCCCTTTGGGGGGAATAGCTTGGGGGAGGCCCCAAGTTGCATGCCCCTTGCAACCTAGGTTGGCAACAAAGGCCAGTACTCTTTTTTTCTTTCTTTTTTTCTTTTTTCTTTTTTTGCAACCCCCCACCCCCTCCCCCTTTGCAACAAACCCCACCCCCTTTGCAACTACCCCCACCCCCTTGCAGCATTACGTCATCACTTGCAACATTCTTGCACTCTCCCCTTTTGCGGCTATACTACTGACGGCTATGACCAGGACTACAGATTGGCCAAAAGTTAGTGACGTGGAAATTGCTAATCACTCTTGTACTACCACCCAGCCAAGCATACACCTAACCCGGAGATAAGATTCACCCTGAGTAGTAACGCGTATGGACTGGGCGTGTCTTCCAAATTTGGAAAGAACCTGGTTACTCCAAAACTACATATTATCGATTCAGTTAATACTTTTAAATTTGTGATTTCCTTTAAATGATCGAGTTATTAATTGGTAGTTATGTAAATACAAACCGAATATGACGTTTACACATTTGTAAGGTCATTTTCCACATTTTCCACAAACAACTTCTCTGACGGAATATTTCGTGTTTGAACGTAATGACAGCATTGCGAATGACGTTTAATGAGCTAATTTACAATTTGTACAACCGAACATCCTGTACAACCTTGATCTATGATTAGTACAACACACACACACACACACACGCACGCGCGCAGCTATGGGTACCACATTCCATTTTCAACTGCAGATGGCTACACTTAATTTAATATAAATAAGCGATTTAACCTAACCTAACAACCTAATCAGTCAGTGCGAATTTTAATATGTAATTGAGTGTATATTATTTTAAAATTGTTTAGGACTGCATCCATATTGGGATCAAACCTAAAATTAACGTTCTTACGGATAAAATATGGTAAATGAAACCTGCAAACTTCTTTATAATAAGTATGTATAAAAAAAATTAGTAAATAAAATGGCATCGTGGGCCTGAGACCTTTATTTTGGTTCTCTCCTTCCCAAATAGGGGGGCAATTTTGAGGGCGTTTGCCATTGTCCACTCCTTCCGACATAAGATAATCCAACCTCCGTAGCTCATTGGGTAACACCGTTTCCCTATAAACGAAGTGAAGACACTGAGGTCAGGGGTTCGAACACCGATGGTACTAGTAATAATAATAATTCACGAGTTAGCGCAATGGATCGCATTCGTTGGTCTGAGCGCTATGCCAGTTTCAGGCCCAGGATACCACATCTTGTTTTAATAGCTTTTGGATAAAGAGGACTTGATAGCTCAAAAGTGGACAGTCAGTTGGAAAAAAGAAGCATTTTTGTGTATGATGATTATCATTATTTAGAGATTTTTCATCCAAATAAATAAATTTTTTATCATAAACGAAAACAAAACGTCTTTTGCGGATCATTCACAATCCATAGCCACTTAACCTGACATACAAGTACAATCTTGTACAAAAATCAGGCCAGCATAGCCACTTCACCTAATATTCCTTTAATTACAAAAATTTTCTTTGTAAAAACATTTGTTTTTAATCCGTTTTTAAGATGCAGTTGATATTTGCGTTCTTTTTACGAGTCACAAACCAATGAAGAATTTTCTTGTCTGTTCAGGGGCAATTTCCGCTTTAAGAAAGTTAATACAAATAAAGTTGCCTTAAAATCACCTTTCGCTCCACTGTCCAAATATTGTTTAGTGTCCCTTGAAAGAGTTTTCTATCGGTTTTTCTTTATCGTGCATTATCTATTGGTATAACTATCTTAAATCGATTTAAGAACTTCAATCTTAAACTACAAATTATCTTTCCACTTTTTCATCCAATAATTATGACATGTATATGTGTATATGTAATATATATATATATATATATATATATATATATATATATATATATATATATATATATATATGATGCAAACCCACAAGAAAAAAAATTATTCCAAGGTCTTTCGTGTATTCAGAAGTACACCTCGGTAGGGAATGATTCCCTGACGAGGTGAATTTCTGAATGCACGAAAGATCTTGGAATATTTTTTTCCTTGTGGGCTTGCATCATTCATTCATTTCACGTGTTTAATTGTGAAATTAATCATATATATATATATATATACACACCCATCGATTAGGTACTCCGGCTTGCCGGGCCGAGGGGGCTCGTACACCTCGTGGGTTGTTGGGGTTTCCTCAACTCCTCGCGGGGTGTGGGCGAAGAGTTACCTAGTTGCGTTTTTTTTTTTCTTTTTTCCTTTTCTTTTTTTTGCTCCCCCTTTTCTTCCGTCTCTCCCGGAATTTCTTTTGTGTTGACTCGGTCTTGTGCCTCTGTTAATTGTAGTATTCCCCCCCCCCCTCTGTTTGTATTTTGCAGTCTTGGGGTCATCGGGTGCACCCGCCGGGGGGCATCGCTCCGTGGCTGAGCCGTGCTCTGGGGACGGTACGGGCGCCCGGACCGCTGCTGCGTCTGGATTGGGTCTTTGCTTGGCCCTTAACGGACAAATCTCCGTAGTGCCAATCTGCTGTTTTTAAAACGACAGTCAGGTTGGGGGGCGGGCTACCCGGGACGTTGGGCCTGCGCCTTGAAGGATGCAGCGGCGGATGGTGCATTGCCTTGGGTCCGAGGCTGTCTTTTTTGTAAAGCTATTGTTTATGGGTTCAATTTCTAAACTTCAATCCCCTCCTGTTGACGACTCTGGTCCGCCCTTGGATTTGGATAAGACTACTACTTCTGGTCATTCAGCGGCCTCTGCCTCCGCTGGATTGACCTTCAAGCCGTATGGCCCCCTCTCGTCCTCTGCGGCGTCTGGCTCTCGTGGCCGGCCTCGTGGTGGCCGTAGGGCGGGGTCTTCGCGGCCCTTGTTCTCTCGCCCACTCTCGGTTACCGTTACACATGGACCTGTCCCGGCTGTCAATTTCTGTCCGGTGGACAGGTTCCTTGTTCTCCGCCCTTCCGCTGGCTCCCTTCCGGGCAACTCGGAACGGGTGTTTCAGCGCCTTAAGACGGTGGGGGTTCCCTGTCGTTATGATATCCGCCCTCTGAAGGATGGGTCTCTTCTTTTGAAGTCCCGTTCTTCGGGGGTGACTGAGTCCCTTCTTCAGTTGCAGGATGTCTTGGGTTGCAGAGTTTCTGTGACTCCCCATCCGCAATTGAATAGCTGTCAGGGCACCATTTTCGCTTCCCGTCTGCTGTCAATCCCGGTTGGCGAGTTGCAGGAGGATCTTGCCCCCCAGGGGGTAACGAAGGTCTTCCGCTTTTCGTCGTGCCGGGATGGTGCTCTTACCCCGTCCGCTCGTCTGCTCCTGACCTTTGACTCCCTTGTGCCTCCGACCCAGGTGTTCTGGGGCGTGGGTGATCGCCGGTCGTGTGAGTTTTCGGTGCGACCATATGTGCCTGACCCGGTTCGTTGCTTTGGCTGCAACCGGTTCGGCCATGTTAGCTCTGCGTGCCGCCGTGAGGGTAAGCTATGTGTCCGCTGCGGTGGGCCTGCGCACCCTACCCCGTGCACGAAGCCCCCGCGGTGCTCGAACTGCTCGGGGGCCCACCCTTCCTCCTCCTCGGGACTGCCCCGATTTCAAATTTGAATTCGAAGTGCGGTCCTTAAGGACTACCGAATTCCTTAGTGCGCGGGAGGCGCGCGATAGGGTCCGTGACCGGGAGCCGCGGCGGGGGTTGTCCTATGCTGCGGCTCTTGGCCCTGGCGGGTCCTCGGGCCCCTCCCGTGCTACCCCGGCGTCTACCGGAGTGGTGCCCCCCCTGGAAGTTCCGGTGGTTGGTGGTCCTCCTGGCGCCGCGGGCCCTTCTTGTTCCTCTGCCTCACTTTCAGACATCCCATCTGATTCCCTGCCTACAAGTGCCCCTTCTCCCTCTCCGGCCTTGGGGTCTGGATCCTTGCCTACTCGTCTCTCGGGTGGGGAAGGTGACTCCCCGAAGGGGAGGAGGAAGCGTCGCCGTGGTCGGAGTCGGAGTCCTCCAGACCAGATCATGACCGCTGCTCGCCCTGCTTCCCCTTCTTCACCGGAGGGGAAGCGGCGCGCCGCTCCTGATCCGCTCGGAACTTCCCCCGCTGTACGGAGGGCTGGTGAGGCGTCGTCACCTCCCGGTGGCCCGACCAGTGTCCGGGTGTCGGTTGAGGTACACCGCCCCATGACACCCTCGATTACTGACGCTGTTCCCATGGTGGACCCGGTCGAGAGGAGCCTGGCCCTTCTTCATGGAGTCTCTTTCCGTTCGGCTCCTGCTGAGAGTGGTCAGGTCTCTCTCCTGGATCTACCTCTCCCACCTGTGGTAGACCTTTCCTCCCCCCCCCGCCGTCACTGCTTGTCATGTTTGACGAGTCCTCGAACATCTGGTTCTCCCCAGCCCCCCTCTGGTGGCGAGTAGGGGGTTTCGGCTGGGCCCGTCTCGTCGTCTCTCCCCCCCCCAGGGGAGCCCCCCTCTGAACTCCCTGTTCCACTCTCCACCTCGTTCTACTACGGGTGAAGCAGCTGCGGGGTCGGTGGCCCCTACCCCTCCCGTTCGGGGTAAGTCGGGGAAGCCGATTCCGTCCCTGGTTGCGGACCGTTGAGTTTGCTGCTCAGCTTGGTCCGTGGCTATTTCTCTGTTTTCTCTGCCTCTTATAATGCCACTTCCCCTTACAGTTCCATTTTGCATTGGAACTGTAGGGGGCTTTTAGCTAACTGGGAGAACCTTGCCTCCCTGCTGAAGAGCGAGCGGCCTTCCTGTGTTTGTCTCCAGGAGACTATCCTGGCTGCGCGGGGACTCCCTCGTCTCTCTGGCTATGTTGGTTTCCCTTGCACCCAGGGCCGTAACTAGGGTTTAGAAATTAGTGAGGTCCAGATTTTTTTCGAGCGCGGCGGGACGAGCAAAATTCAGACCAAAATGACATCTACAAACACAACCCAAGCTATACACTAAACACTAAACACAAAACACAAAACGCTCGTCGCTCCCTCTTTTCAAAAGAAAAGCGGTAATATGCGTTTCATACACGGAGAACGGTTCAATCTCTCTTCTTCTTTTTTTTTTTTTTTTTTAGGAAATAATTACCGAGGTCCGGACCTCGGTGACCTCATAGGTAGTTACGGCCCTGCTTGAACCCCGAATGAGCACACACGCCGGCGGGGTGCGGCGATTTATGTGCATCATTCGTTACCATCGCGAGGTGTGCCTCTTCGCACTTCCTTGCAGGCTGTGGCTGTGCGGCTATTTTTAGATCGCCAGTACACTGCCTGCTCGATTTATATTCCTCCTCATGACCCTCCTTCTCGCGACGCGGTTCGCGAGTTGGTGTTGCAACTACCTCGACCGTTTCTCCTCCTCGGGGACTTTAACAGTCGCGACCCGGCTTAGGGAGATGTCCGGTCGACTAATATTGCTGGTATGTTGCTCTCCTTAATGGAGGAACTTTCCTTTGCGTGCCTCAATTCCGGTGAACCTACTACTTCCACGAACCCACGGGTTCATTTACCTGTATTGATCTCTCCTTGGTGTCCCTCGATGCCTTACTCGATTTTTCGTGGAAGGTGTTGGGGGACTCTTATGGTAGTGATCATTACCCAGTCTGTCTTGAGCCGGTCGGACCGCAGCCGGGTGTCTCGTCTCGACCGAGGTGGTGCCTTGCGCGGGCTGACTGGCCATCCTTCAGAGCTCGTTCCGTCATTACCCGTTCGGTGTTGAGATTTGGCTCTGTGGATGAAAGCTTGGAGTTCTTCGAGCGGGTGTTGATGGGCGTCGCGGAGGACTGTATCCCTCGATCTTCCGGTAACCCGCGGACGCGTAGCGTCCCGTGGTGGACTCCAGCATGTCACCGGGCGGTGTGCGAGAGGAAGAGGGCGACGCGCCGCTTCCACCGCACCCAGCGCGCGGATCACTTGATTGAGATGCGGCGGGCGAAGGCTTTCGCCCGCCGGACTCTCAAGTTGGCCCGTCGGGCCTCTTCGCGTGCTTTTGTGTCCGGCATTTCCTCGTCTACCCCTTCTGCTACTGTGTGGCGGAAGGTCCGTAGTATCGAGGGGAAGCCGGTCCCTGCTAGTCGCCCTGTTCTTCGGGACGGGGACGGCTTCCTTTCGGATCCTGCTGCTGTGGCCGATCGGCTGGCTGGGGCTTTTGCTGCGGTTTCCCGTTCGCCTTCAGCTGCGGATCGTCCTTTGTCGAATGTTACGTTCCCGCCGCCTGGGAACGAGCCCTATAACCATCTCTTTACGATGCGGGAACTTCGGGCTGCCTTGGCAACCCGTCGTTCTTCCGCCCCTGGCCCTGATGACATTCCGTATGACTTTCTTTGGAATCTGCACCCGATGGCCCTACACTTTTTGCTGGATCTTTTCAACCGGTGTGGGTTGAGGGGTCGTTCCCTTCCCGTTGGAGGGAGGCGATTGTGGTCCCGATACCTAAGCCGGGGAAGGATCCGGCGGAGGTGGCGGGCTATCGGCCTATTGCCTTGACGAGCTGCTTATGCAAGCTCCTTGAAAAGATGGTGGCCGCCCGACTTTCCTTTGCACTGGAGTCGCTTGGGTTATACCCCCCGACCCAGTATGGCTTTCGTCGATTTCGGGGTACTCTGGACCCCCTTCTCCTCCTTGGTCATGATGTACGGGAGGCCTTTTCCCGCCGGAATCTTGTTCTGGCCGTCTTTTTTGATGTCCAAAAGGCCTATGACACGACCCGCCGGGGAGTTGTCATGGACCGTTTGAAGTCTCTTGGTTTTGTGGGCTTTTTGCCCACATTTCTTCGTAACTTCCTCTGCCGTCGCACTTTCCGCGTCCGTAATGGGGCGGCCCTATCTGACCTCTATGTTCAGGAGGAGGGGGTGCCCCAGGGGTGTGTCTTAAGCGTCTCCTGCTTCAATCTAGTCATGTCTGCGCTACCGGGAGCCCTTCCGCCCTCGGTGCGATGTTCCATCTATGCCGACGATCTGGCTGTCTATGCCGCGGGGACGAGTCCCTCCCTCGTGGAGAGGCAGGTCCAACTCGCGGTCAATCGGGTTGAACGCTGGGCGTCGTCGGTGGGCCTTACGCTGTCTTCCCCGAAGACTTCGTGTGTGGCCTTCCTTCCGCCGAGGAGACGGGGATCTGGCGCCGTCCCGACCTTTGATCTTACACTCGGGGGTCAGCCTCTGGCCCTCGTTCAGTCAGTGCGTTTCCTGGGTATGGTTTTCGACAGCCGTTTGAGCTGGGTTCCCCACCTTCGCCGGCTGCGCGAGTCTGCAAGACGTACCCTGGATTTGCTGGGACATCTGTCGCATACTACATGGGGCGCGGATAGGCGGACACTCCTCCGTTTGTACGTGTCCCTGGTACAGTCAAAATTAGATTATGGGAGTGTGGTGTATGGCTCCGCCTCCCGTACGGCCCTTCGGATACTGGATCCGGTCCTCTCTAGAGGACTGCGCATGTCATCTGGCGCCTTCCGCTCCTCTCCGGTTGATAGTCTGCAGGTTGAGTGCGACATCCCTCCCTTGGGGGATCGGAGGTCGTTCCTCATTGCTAAGCACTATCTCCGGATGCTCCGTCTTCCCAACTCTCCTCTGTTCCAGGTGGTGGAGAGGGCGTTCTGCCGGGATGGGGGTTGGTATTTCACCGACACGGTGACCTCCCTCCTCGATGGTATGGGCACTCCTCCTCCATCCGTTATACCGGTCTCTTTCAAGGGTGTTGCACCTTGGGAGAGCACCCCTGTTGCGTGCTGTAGGGCGTTGCGCCCCGTTCGCAGGGCCGATTCTGACTCTGCCTTGCTTCGGTCTCTGTTCCTTCAGCATGCGGCGTGTCACTCTGCATGTGTTGCGGTCTTCACGGATGGCTCGAGGTCGTCGGGGGGCGTTGGGGCCGCGGCTGTTCCCCAGGCGTCTGCCCTTGCTCCCCGATGTACCCGTCTCCCTGATGAGGCTTCCGTTTTCACGGCGGACCTCTATGCCATTCTGAGCGCTCTGGAGGTGGTGCGGGAGCATCCGGATGGGTCGTTTGTCATCTATTCGGATTCCCGCAGTGCCCTGGATGGGCTGGAGTGTTCTGACCCTGTCCACCCACTGGTCCGACGAATCCAGCTACTGTGCCATACCCTTGTCGCTTTCGGTGGCAAAGAGGTGGTATTTTGCTGGGTCCCAGCACATGTTAACGTGGCTGGTAATGAGGCTGCCGATCGAGCTGCCCGTTCCGCGTGCCGACTACAGGTTTCACCCATGTCCCTCCCCTTTTCTGATTATATCCCTGGCTTCCGTAGGTTTTGCGCTCCCGGTGGCAGAGTCGCTGGGATGGCGCGACGGATAACAAACTTTGCAAGATTAAACCTAAATTGGGATGTTGGGCCTCTTCCTTCCATCGGTCGCGCCATAAGGAGGTGGCTCTGGCCCCCCTCCGTATTGGCCACACCCACCTGACCCATGGCTATTTGATGGCCGGGGATCGGGTGCCCCGATGCCCAATTGTAACGTTTTCCTTACAGTTGCCCACCTCCTGGTGGAGTGTCCGCTTTACTCTGCGCTGCGCGCAGAGTATTTTCCCTTCTTGGAGAGCGTCGGGCCTTCTGATAGGCTTGGCGCTATTCTATCTGAAGGTCCCTTCTTTTCGATAACCGGGTTGTTCTCCTTCCTCTTTCGCTCCCGACTTCTTTACCGGCTGTGACTCCGCTATGATCTTTCTGCTTCCCCCCCCCCCTCCTCCTCCTCCTCCCCCGTCTATTGTTCATTTCCATTAGCTGTTCCTTAATCTTCGTCCTGTGTTCGCTCTGCTATCCACCTTTCTTTTGGTGGCCATGAGCGGTCATACTTTGAAACAAAAACAAAAAAAATAAAAAATATGTGTATATATATATATATGTATATATATATGTATATATATATATATGTATATATATATATATGTATATATATATATATATATATATATATATATATATATATATTATATATATATGTATATATATATGTATTATATATATGTGTATATATATATATATATATATTATATATTATTATATATATATATATATATATATATAATATACACAGGGTGTTTGAAAACTTTCTGTACAAATTGTAATGGGGGATAGGCAACACCAAGACAAACCCTTTTCGTCTATAAGTGTATGTCCGCTGACGTCATCATTCGGCGCGAGAGGGCGCCGCTGCAATTGGCTAAAAGGTGAAGTGGGCTAGACTCGCGCTTGCCGCGGGCATTCTTAAATCGGACGTAGTACGCGTAACATGGAGCGCTTCACGACTGCTGAGATGGCTGACATGCATATGGTGTATGGGGCTGCCAATGAAAACGGAAGAGCTGCTGTGAGGTTGTACCGACAGCGCTTCCCAAACAGACGTGCCAAACCACCAAACGTTTGCGCATTTGCATCGGCGACTGCGAGAAACTGGAACATTCCATGCAAACATGCATGACACTGGTCGGGAGAGAAACGTGCGCACTCCTGACATGGAAGAAGAAATCCTACGGCGATTTGAGGACAATCCAAGCGCAAGCACGCGAGGTGTTGCACGTATCCTCGGTGTGAACCAGGACCTGGTCTGGAGAGTGTTGCACGAGCAGCAGTTACATCCGTTTCATCGTCAGAGAGTCTAGGCATTACAACCTCGGGATTACCCTCTTCGTGTGGAATTCGCACGCTGGTTTCTGCAGCAGACAGCGGTGCAGCCTAATTTTCAGGCTTATGTGCTGTTCTCAGATGAGGCCTGTTTCACACGTGAGGGTGTGTTTAACATGCACAATTCTCACGTGTGGACGCACGCAAATCCACATGCTACACGGGTGCATGCTCATCAAGAACGGTTCGCCGTCAATGTTTGGGCGGGTATCGTCCATGGCAAGTTGATTGTGCCGTACCTGCTGCCTGCCCGACTCGACGGGCGGGTTTATCGGATATTTCTTGAAGAAACGTTACCGGAACTGCTGGAAGATGTTCCCGTGGCTATTCGTAGACGAATGTGGTTTCAACACGACGGGGCCCCAGCACACTCCAGCAACGATGTGCGGGATTATCTGAACGTCACTTTTGGGGACCGATGGATAGGCCGGGGTGGGCCCGTAGCCTGGCCACCGAGATCGCCCGATTTAACATGCCTCGATTTCTTCCTGTGGGGACACATGAAGAACCTCGTGTACGAGACTCCCATTTACTCAGAAGAAGACCTCGTAGCAAGAATCGCTGTCGCCGCTGGAACTGTTCCCGAAATGCCGGGAATCTTTCGACGTGTACGTCGGTCAATGCTTCGACGCTGTCGGGCATGCATTGATGCTACCGGTCGCAACTTTCAGCACTTTCTTTAAATAAACATGCCTTCTTTAAATAAACATGTTACGCGTACTACGTCCGATTTAAGAATGCCCGCGGCAAGCGCGAGTCTAGCCCACTTCACCTTTTAGCCAATTGCAGCGGCGCCCTCTCGCGCCGAATGGTGACGTCAGCGGACATACACTTATAGACGAAAAGGGTTTGTCTTGGTGTTGCCTATCCCCCATTACAATTTGTACAGAAAGTTTTCAAACACCCTGTATATATATATATATATATATATATATATATATATATATATATAAACAGGAAAAGTAGGGAAATGGATATATAATTTCCTTAGTGAGCGGAGGCAAGTCGTTACAGTACAAGGAGTATCTTCATCAGAATCAGAGGTCCTCAGCTCGGTACCACAAGGAACAGTATTAGCTCCACTACTCTTCATAATCATGCTAACTGACATAGATGAGGACGTTACCAGAGACAGCACAGTAACATCCTTTGCGGATGACACAAAGATCAGTAGAAAAATAAGAAACCCAGAAGACATAGGATCTCTACAAACCGACATAAACAAAATCTACAAGTGGACTGAAGACAACAATATGAAGTTTAACACCAAGAAATTTCAGCTGTTACGGTACGGAAAAAGAGAAGACGTAAAGTCCAAGGAATATTATACCCCAAATGGACAGGAAATTCAGAGAAATTCCAGAGCAAAAGATTTAGGGGTTGTAATGACAGATGATGCGAAATTTGAAACACAAAATAAGATAGCGGTAAACAGAGCAAAGAGAATAACGGGTCAGATATTGAGAACCTTTAAACGAAAGGATAGGAATGTAATGATTCCTCTACTGAAAACCCTGATAATACCCAAATTGGAATACTGCCTAGTGATTAAGACGCTGGGCTGCTGGTGGGGCGTGGTTTGGATTCCACGTTAAACTCTAGGTCTAAGTTGGAGTGACAAGCTTGACCCTCCTCAGATTGACAAAGGTTATATATATATATATATATACATTCAACTGCAAAGAACACGCAGTATAAATAACGTAAAGAACGACGCTTGTATAGGAGATATTCCGCGCAAGACGAGAGAGAAAGAACGAAACAAATGAAAAAATGAGGTAACCACCTGGGAATCGAACCCGGGATCTTCCGATTGCCGGTCAGACGCGATACCATTACACCATGGACCTCACTCTTCCAAATGCCGTAATTCTTCTACATACTCGCAGAAACCAATGCCCCAAGGGGGCACCTCCCGCATGCCGTAACATTATATACATTCAACTGCAAAGAACACGCAGTATAAATAACGTAAAGAACGACGCTTGTATAGGAGATATTCCGCGCAAGACGAGAGAGAAAGAACGAAACAAATGAAAAAATGAGTTAACCACCTGGGAATCGAACCCGGGATCTTCCGATTGCCGGTCAGACGCGATACCATTACACCATGGACCTCACTCTTCCAAATGCCGTAATTCTTCTACATACTCGCAGAAACCAATGCAATGTATATAATGTTACGGCATGCGGGAGGTGCCCCCTTGGGGCATTGGTTTCTGCGAGTATGTAGAAGAATTACGGCATTTGGAAGAGTGAGGTCCATGGTGTAATGGTATCGCGTCTGACCGGCAATCGGAAGATCCCGGGGTTCGATTCCCAGGTGGTTACCTCATTTTTTCATTTGTTTCGTTCTTTCTCTCTCGTCTTGCGCGGAATATCTCCTATACAAGCGTCGTTCTTTACGATATATAATATATATATATAATATATATATATATATCAGTGGCGACTCGTGACATTTTTGTTCAGGCATGCAATGTTATGGAATGGAAGAAAAACATCCGCCTAACCCTCTTGCCCAAACTTTGCATATTGTTTACATAGAACTTAGCAAGTTAAAGGTGTTTTACAAACTTTTGGGGACCTCTTGAAGGAAAGTTCATTTAATGTTAGGCTTAAATATGCGAACAAAAAATTAGACATATTTATATATAGTAGTTACCGAATTGATCTAAAGAAAAAGATACAAATTTAAAATTTACCTTAAATAATTGTGAAGCATTATTTGAATTGAAATTCTGCTCTCCTAGTTTTCCTGCAAAATTCTTCGATGACCAAATTGTAAAAGTACTCTCGATTCTCCATAAGCTTCTTGAGGAAATTTTTTTCAATTGAAATTAAGGCAAGATTAGATAGCCTTTCTTCACTTTGGGAACTCCGTAAATAACTTTTAATCTTTTAAGCGCAGAAAATGATCGCTCAACACTTGCTGTCGAATTGGTATAGTTAGAATCAAATTCGTCAATTTATATATTTCCTTAAGACCTTTGTGCATTTCGCTTTCCAGTAGATATTTTAGGAGCTCAGCAACATTCTTTTTGGCAAAAGATTTGTGCGAATATAAAACACACAATTCAGAACGGAGACGAGGAAACTCAAAAAATGAATTGTAGCTTCTTTTCAAAGATTCAAAAGCTCTCTCTGGGAAAGTAACATCATAGAACTCAAATTTTTTGCAATCTAAAAGCTCAATGAATTCCAATTTTTCCATTGAACTGAAACGCTCTTTCATTTGAAGAAGTATATTATCGAATATTTCATGAAATAGTGACTATACTTCTCTTGTGGAGAAAGACTCTGTTTCCTTTTACATACAGGTTCACCACATCTTTCTGTTATCAAGTCCCACATATCTGCAAATTTTGTATCCCTTATTTGTTTGATTTTTTTCATAGTGCTTTCAACGGTGATTGAGCTATACACAATATCCATAGATTTTGTTTGCAGCACATTAAATAGATATTCAGTAAAAGGAAAAATTGAAGAAAATACTTCTAATAAAAAATTAAAATCGAAAGTATCGATACCAGCAAGCAATTCGCGTGCACTATTTTTTGTTTTTCATCAAATTTCTTTGGGTTTTCAAGAATGCTTTTTAAAAGATCTATTATATCTTCTTTATTTTTTAACTCTTTCAACTAGACGAGATGAATAGTTCCACCGCATTGGAGCCAGTTTAGGGAAACGCTTTCCAACAACTTTGTCAAGCATTGAAGTTCGCTTAGTTGAACTGCTGAAAAATGATGACAAACTTCCTAATACTGAACAAAAATTATTACATTCGGAAATTTCAGCGACAGCTTGGGATAAACAAGGTTAAGTTTATGGCGTAGCAGTGAAGAAAAATAGCCTCTGGTACAGTTTCTCTAATCTTTGTTTGTACTCCATTAAGATCGCTCCCCATAACAGCAGCACCGTCGAGGTTTGAGCAACTAATTTTTTTCAAACAGCCCAGTTCACCTAGTTGCCTTATAGATAAATCAGAAATCGCTCCTGCACTTCTATCATTGCTGACGTCATTGAATTTTAAATCGTTCACAAATCTCTCCATGTTTATTAACATAACGAACAACAGTAGAGAGTTGAGAAAAACAGCTGACATCAGATGTTTCATCTAATAAAATCGCCACATACATGCAGTCGATAAGCTCACGTTTTATTTGTTCTAACATAACTGCACTAATAGATTGAATTATGTCATTCTGAATAGCAGATGATGTTCCCTTAAAAACAGTCGCAGTTTTTAAATGGTTTTGAAGCTTTTCATCGAATTCTCCCATACAAAATACCAATTCAATATAGTTACCCCTATTGTCAGCGTTTTCTTCTTCATTGTGACCACGAAATGCTAATTCTTGCATACCTAAAAAAACATGTTATCCTAATCAAACGTTTCAAAATTTCTCGATTCTTATTAACTTCTTCGTTATGTCTGGAAATGGCAACTGATTTCTGCTTGTCGAGTATTAAATCAATTCTTTCTGACTTTCCAAATGTTTTAAGATCAACAAATGCATTTATGTGAGCAAGAGATTTTTCATGGCGAGAAATTGCAGTATGTAAATTGTTTAAATCGTCGTATCCACGCAGTGGCGGTCCTAGCTTACATGACGCCCTGGGCGAACCTCACCTTCAGCGCCCCCCCCCCCTGTTCGCCAACACACACACATTCGAATCCCCCCAAAATAAAGGACAGACATAACTCTTTCACAAAATAACTTTTTATTGGACTAATTGTTGGAACTTCAGAACCAAAACAAAGACTCAAATTTCTGAATTTTACAAATCCTTCATCACGTAAATAGAATAACTCACTTAAGAGAATGTAATTATGATACTATGAACAGGAAAAATACAAATTAAATTGCACAACTGCCATAAATAAACTATTTTTATTTATTTCTTTATTTATTTATTCTTATTTTTATTTTTATTTTTTTTGCAGGCGCTCATGCCGCCCCTCCACAAATGCCGCCCTGTGCGGCTGCCCATATTGCCCATATGAGGAACCGCCACTGTATCCACGACTAACAGAATTCCACACAGAGTTATCTCTTGAAAATAGGAAACACGACCAACAGTACAATTTGTTATTTGAAATATTTCCACATAACCAGGGAACATCATCATACAGCTTAGGATTAAATTTCCTAGTGAAGCCTTTATTTTCTTTGCTTAAATTCAAATGTGGAATCGGTCTGCCATTATTCAATATGCGCTTTTTCTCATCAAAAGAGAGTGAGTAAAATCTTCTAGTCTTCAATTGATTAAACACATCGTCAGTCATTATGGGCACTACAATGCTATAATTTATTTAAGGGAACACCGAACACAAGTGGAGCTTGCGGCTGTGGTACTGGAAAGAAGCCTTGTCAGAATTGCCAGATGTTACTTTTTGGTGAATGCACCTATAAAACTGAATGCATGCCGTATTATTTTCATTAATTAAAAAAAATCAGAACAAAGCTTTTTAATTATTTTTAGTAAAAATATTAAGTAAATTTTCTAAGCATATTTTAAAACATATTGCCTTTTGAATTTAGCTATGAGGCTCAAAAAAAATATCTTATGGATAGTGAGAAGTCTCCTTAAAAAATTGCCCAAGGCAAGGCGGTGTAAACAAAATCATGTCTTATTTCACTAGACAATTAAGAACATTTTTCTGTACCCAGACTGAATTAGTGAATGCTTTAGCTACAAGTATTTCGATCTGTGTACAGAAAAATGTTCTTAATTGTCTAATGAAATAAGACATAATTTTGTTTACACCGCCCAATAACCAGTACATGCGTGATTGAAGCCTTAGCCTATTTTTAGTTTCTGAAAATTATTTTTGTCAATTATAATCCTTACTTAGATCTGAAAAGAGAACATATTTAACGCATGCATTCATTAAGAAATCGCCACTGATATATATATATATATATATATATATATATATATATATATATATAAATATATATGAAAATGAAAAAGTTCATTGCAAACCATGGTCCATATGACAAACATTAATAATACGAACTGACAATTGAATAAATTACAATTCAAATACCAAGGACAGAAATAATTAATTGGAAATAGTACAGCAATATCGAAGCTAAGTGGAGCTACAGACAGACGTTTTCATACTATGAATTCTATAGCTAAGACATATGGCAGGACTGATGAACAGCTCGGATAATTAGGTTGGTTGATTTTCTAAATCTTTGCATTAGACTGTACTGAACACATCTTGTGACTGCCCGGAAGCTCGGGACATTGTGGGTAGAAAACCTTTGCGAAGCTGAGCATTTCTGGAGTAATTTATGTAGGAGTCTAAAAGATCTGTTGTAGACTAAATTTAGGGTTCTGCCAGAACCTTTTTTATAATTCACCCAGAGTTGCTGTCCGTATATATTACTGGAGAAAGTACGAAAAAGCGTCTTTAGCTTCACTTCACAGAACCGGAAGTTCCTTATAACTTTCAGCCTTTCAAATGTTCCGCGCGATGATTACTCATTTCACGAAGGTCAAGCTTATATATATAGTAACCTGATAGTAGTTCCGTTCGTCACTCTTCATACGAAGGTGAGACTGATGGCCCCACCTCTAGGCCTGGCCTGGTGGAGGAGAGAGTTATTCTCGTGCTGCCTCCATCGCACATCGCCTGTCACACTGGGTTCATTTGGTACCGCCCTGAGCCAGGCGTGTAGTTTTCTTTTGAAGACTTCAACTTTGACACCAGTGAAAACAATTTCTGATGTCTTTGGGTATCTGGTGAAATAGTCTCGTCTCTCTGATAACCAAACTATTTTCCTTCAGAGCTGAGGATGTCCCCTGTCTTGTCTTTTGTTTGGGAATACTACACATTTTATCTATCTTATTTTTCAGTGTTCGTGCAGTTACTGGGGTTTCTTTCCCGGGGTCCCGGGATCGCGGGATCCCGGCTGTTTTTATTGGATTTGAAAATCCCGGGAATTGGACAAATATCCCAGGAAATCCCGGAATTTTAAAATGACTTAATTTATTTTTTATTGATTTATTTTTTTTTCTTTTGTTATTAGAAGGCTCTTGGGTAGAATGCAAGGAAAATGCATAATATTTACCACATTTTATTCTACTTTTCTGCTTTCTTAAATGAACACCTACAAACATTAGCAACTTAGAGCAATCTAAAAGTGGGCCCGTATGCCAAAAACTGGCCGAGGGAATGTCGCTAACGCTGCGTATAATAAAAGGAACCGAGTCTCAGTATATTATCTAGCGATCGCAGGCAACTCATCTTGCTCAGAGTTTAAGCAAGCATTTGAAGCAAGAACTGCAGTTATTCGAGACAATAGGGAACAGAATTTCAAACATCATGAATTTATTTGATGCACTGAAAACCATTCCGCCAACCCAGTGGTGTAGTGCTAAATAAAGAAGTGAGGGAACGCATTTTGAAAGTGTTACTCAGATGAAGGGGGGACAATGGTGAGCGCGGCGAGCCCATACAGCTGGGGGTCCGAGGGCACTGTAAGCCCCCCGGGAAATCTTTTGAAATCTGACCAATTTCAGGGATAATTTGAGGTCATATGCACTGGATATTAGGATATATTCCAAGGTTGAAGATGCAGTATTTCCAGTGTCATTAGATATATGACATCCAGTACGATCAATAAAAATAGCTAACAACTGGAATGATTAACTAAAAAAAAGTAACAAGTGGTACGCCGTGGTGACTGTTTCATCAGATCTTTATAGGCTAGCATTGCCTCAGTCGAAGCTAAAAGAAATGAAACAGTTAATGATTTTCTCATATTTCTTCTATGGGTGGGAATTAAAATTTCATGACGTTAGAGATTTGTAAGTTCGGATTTATTTGAAATAGTGAGGGAACGCCGTTCCGTCGACCAAAAAAAGTAAGGGAACGCCGTTCCCACGCGTTCCCACAGCACTACACCACTGCGCCAACCTCTATTGAATCAGAAAGAGCCTTTTCTGCAGCAGGTTTATTTATCACCAAGTTGAGAACTCGTCTTAGTGATAGAAGTATCGATTTTTTGTTTTTTAAGCTATTTTAAAAATGTTGATTGACTCTAAATATTTTAAGATAAAAGGATAAAAAAAAAATTTCATAATGAAGTTTTTTTTATTTTTTTTTGTACTGGCTAAATATTTTAAGATAAAATATGTTGAGATAAAAGGTATAAATTATTTTTTTTAATGAAGTTTCTTTCTTTTTTTATTTGCAAATGCACTTTATAATTAAAGGAATATAATATTTTAGCCTTTTATTTGTCCCCTGCAGATGAATAGCATGATAAATATTATGTTTAATAAATAGCTACCACTGATTGGTAAACTCACTTCAAGTATTACAATGCAAAAGTGGTCATCTAGGCATAAGTAATTGGTTATCCCAATTCTAAAAGGGTATTTTATTTTTATCACTGAACAATAAAAAAATTAACGTTTTCTTAAATATACAACCATTTTCTGGATTTCCCGGGATCCCGGGAATTGGCTTCATTTTTCTGGGAATTCCCGGGATGAAGAAAGCTGCATATAAGGAGAAACCCTAGGAGTTACGGATACAGTTTGAGGTTGGGTACCAGTTTGTTATTTTTCATGTTCATGTTCTGGTGTTTTTCTGTCTTCGTTTCCAACGAGTACAAATTTAATGCATGAAGTCTTTCCCACTAGTTTCGGATTTTGTAGCCGTTAATCTTGTCTGTGAAATTTCTTTGAATTTCTTCTAGTGGGGACGTCAAGACTGAGCAGTATTGAAGTTTTGGCCCGATCAGTGTTTCTGGCAGGTATCATTACTTGACCCTCCTTTTAAAGGTTCTCAGTAGTTGTGCCAGAACTCATTTAAGTTTGTTTATAATCTTATTTTGCGTTTCAAATTTTGCACCATCTGTCATTATAACTCCTAAATATTTTGCCTTCGTGTTTCTCTGAATTTCCTCTGTATCTGGAGTATAATATTATCACAAACATGCCACCAATAGTATGACCGCAAAATGTATGAGTGGAATGCAATTGCAAAAATTAATCAGTGTTGCAAGTTGTTATGCATCAAGGGGAGGGGAATGTTGCAAGTTGTGCAACAAGTGGGAATGTTGCGAGTTGTTATGCAACAGGGGGAGGGGATGTTGCGAGTTGTGCAAGAAGGGGAGGGGGATGTTGCGAGTTGTGCACCAAGGGGAGGGGGATGTTGCAAGAGCAACAAGGGGTATCAAGGAGTTATCCCCCAAGAGAAAGGTGGTGGTGGTGTTCGCTCGGCGAAAGCCAAGCGCATATGAGCACTTCAGCCATGCCGCCGCTCTCTTATAGGGCCCCTAATCAGCCAGTTGGCTTAGGAGGCTGAGTTGCCAGATTCGCTATTTATTTAATTAAAGCCCATATTATTCCGCCAGTTGGCTTAGAAAGCTGAGTTGCCAGATTCGCTATTTATTTAATTAAACCATATATTATTCGGCCAATTGGCTTAGAAGGCTTCTTAGAAGCATAAATAGGCTGTATATAACCTCCGAACGAATTAAAAGCGTACATACACTCACCGACTGAGCGCCCATGAAACCCCTATTAGCACACACACACACACACACGTATCTGGTAGAGGGGCCAGTTTGCACTTTTTTATTTAAAACCTATATCCTGACTTTAAGATCCATTTGGCTTAGAAGGTCGAGTTGACAAATAGTAATTAATTAAAACAAATATTCAGCCTTAGAAATCCGCTTTAGAAACTAAGCAAATGATATAATTAAATGCCGTGTACAAACAAAAAGGAATAAATAAAACGCCAATACATCATTCTGTTTATTTACATGAATTATTGGATATAAATATACAATGGGTATATATATATGGTCAAAAATAATAATAGCATCATGAATGGGAAATATATAATAAAAAATATACAAAACGGTGCATTATCAATATATTAATACAGGACAAATATAGTTATATTAAATATATGTAATCAGAAATATACAAATCATAGTATCATCAAAATATTAGTATAGGAAAATAGTTATATTAAATATATTGAAAATATACGAAACGTATAATCAATTGCATATTAGTACAGGAAAAATATATACAGTTATATTATATATAAGAAACGTATAATCAAATACATATTTCCTTTATGTTCTACGGTGCAAAACGCTAAACTCACACGTAATAGTCTACATCCACATCGCCGTTACTTTGTACGACGTGGTAAAACCGTCCAAGCATCACTTCACCGTTTAACTGATACAGAGGTCGATACTCGATATAAATGGTTTTCATATCATTCAGTACTATTTTTGCGCCCACTTTACACTCGGCGGGTAAGTTATCTTTAAATACGGCTAGAACACAATCACAAGCACGCACAAAGAGGTCATCGTTAACCACAACATCATTATTAAATACAAGTTTATAAACATGCCTTTCCAATCGGTTTTTTTTTCTTACCGTCCAGAGCTTTTCAATCGTGAACTCTTCTTCACTCTGCATAGCGGCATTGGAAATAATCTTCCAAGTCGTAACGACATCTATCCATTATATAGAGGTAGCTCTTCAGGGTGAACAGTGTAGGCGAGCTCAGCTCTGTACCGCTCAAGTGCTTTGTACCAAAGTTCAGGATATTTCGAAGAATCTAGACCTTTTAAATATGCATCCAGCTCTAGACCATTCTCGCCCTGTTCATTCCTACATTCAATAAATCCGTCGAGCAGAGCGGTGTATGCGTGTTCAAGAACCGTGTCAAAATAAATCATATCCGTAAAACGAGCGTCTAATATTGGCTTCAGCTTACGGAACCCGACGATTTCAAACATTCTGTCAAGGATGAAACGTTTTCGTGTAGGGACAAGAACGTCATTATCAGCTGTGTTCTTCCACATCAGTCGTATATCAATGCATGGTTGTTCGTTATTTATACACAATGTGCAAACAGTGGTATATGAGGCGTCACTAATCATCTCTTCTTGTACCTACGCCAACAGGTATTCTATAACGGTCCTCTGCCCAACTCTCAACTATCACGAAGATTCTACTCATATCCTCAACACTTAAATAAATAACGTTACGTTTGCTTGCTTGCCTGCAGATCGTTTCAAGCACATAGTTAATGGTGCCGGTTTCATGCTTGAACACGCGCAATGACTTCGTCATGGAGACGTCGTACGAGGCGTTGAGAATGCTTCTCAAAGGGAGTTCCATCGTATTCGCACGTCCACTCGGTTCAAGCTCTGAACTGACTATGAGCCACATGCAACGCGTCGGCTCGACGGGAGAAGTGATTCACACCATAATCTAATGAAACGTGTACGGCGCTGTACCAACATGAATAGCTGTATCCCATTATATTGGGGAGGTGTTTTGAGAAATTTTCCGGTACAAGAAGTAATATCGGTTTTAATGTTTTATCACTCCCACTCCCCCGAATACGTACCAGACATTTTTGCAAAGGGGGATTTTCATGAACTAAACACATTTTATAACGGTTTTAATGTTTTATTACTCACCATTTCCACAAACTAAACATCTTCACAAACCGGCGCGCTATTAGAGAGAAGCATATGTTCATATTTATCCTTTTTGTTTAACAAGCGATTCCCATCTCTAAAGTCTGTTAAAAACTCTCACAACCCGTTCGCCACAGCCTCACTCCAAACCTCATCATGATGTATATTAATGTAGTGATAAAAATACTTAAGATTGTCCATGATGACAAGATTTACATTTTCAGCCGTAGGGTACGAGTAGTCGGTAAGGTATAACATGATATAATACCGCTTGTCACAGCACTCATCCACGAGGCTCACTACCCTTAACTGCTGGTTATCTTCTGAACATGTTGCTTTTTCAACTACGCGGTATATGTGAGTCTATAAAGTTTAGGTCTATAACATACTTCAATACATCGTCTGTACTGCGAAATCCTACAACCACCTCGCCAGAATACCCGTAGAGTTTTTGAACACCATGTTCCTTCGCACGGCTCAATGCAGCCTTAAAAGAGGCAAAGGAGGGGGGAATAGGGAGTTTTTCAGTATCCACCACATCTTTGCACTTTGCAGAATACCACTTCATAAATGTTGAACATGCAATATTAAAGGTAGCCATTACTATTTTTCTTCTATGCGAGAGAATACACGTCTGAGCTCAAGGGTGTACAGAGATCAACTGAGTACGCAGGGATAGAGGCCTGCTCAGGTCGCGGCATGATTCACGTTGCTGATCTTACAGTGGGTGGGTCTTAGCTTTTTATTGTACACAAACACGCACGCAAAGGAGAAAGAGAAACGCTAATTGAAACACGATTTATTTAATAAACGAAATACGTGCAATAAATAAGTTAACAATAGACATACCAAAAAATATAGTAGCCAAAGGGTACGGTATCATAGCACACCCAGCTAATCTTACTTTTGAAAAGGATATCTACTTAACGCAAAATTAGCCCATCATGTTTTTGCCTGTTTCCATCGTGATTATTTCGGCATATATATATATATATATATATATATATATATATATATATATATGGTGGAGATTTAATAATATTTTTCTCGTTAGGCCAACGCCGCTGTTGGACCCAAAACGAATTATCTACATTCAATTTCGTGACATTAATCGTTACAGGGCCGGATCCGCGCTAGGACGTGTTATGGCCACTTTTGATGAAAGGGTGATAAATGAAATGGGGGCTTCGCCGCCCAGCCAACCCAGTGATCTGAATACAGAAGTTGTTACAGTGTGTGCTAACATATGGGAACCCCTTTTTTTATCTGTTTGCATACACTTTTCTGTCGCATGAATCGAATAATTTTAAAAAATTCATAAATCCCTTCCCACGTGACATGTGCATGAGAAATAAAATGCAATACAACCCGCATGTTTCAATATAATATCTCTGTTGCGCGATAAACTTCACAACCACAGAATCATTCCATGACGGAAATCCGAGTGAGTCAAAACAGTACATTTTTTCCATAGTTTTAAAATAGATTGCAAACCAATGAATCCCCTCACCCCGCCACAATGTCGGTGTTAACGATAATCCCGTACCAGTTTCTTCTACTCGGCACCTTCAAGATTTCATTCTTCGCATACACACCGATAAATTTTGAACGTGTGAAACGGTCACTTTTCATCACACTCTGAATTGTATTCGCATCCATTTTAAAAATCAGTGACGACGTTCCTGAAACGATCAATCTCTATTAGTGCCTGTGACTCGAGATACACGAGTGCACTTATAGGCGCGCCTATAGGTTTGGCAAACTCCAACCTGACTGAGATATTCCCACTTTGTTGTGGGGTTAAATGGGTATCTATGCCTGCAGACAAGTCAGGCGTAATATCAAATGAATAAATGTTAAATTCTTCGACAAATTCTTTCTGCGTTACGCCAAAACCAAGTCCATCACAGGCGCCTGTATTATGAGCCAGACTACTATATGCTCTCGCGCAGAGGGGAAACACAGCGTTTGACGAGATGTCCGTATTCATTGCTCCAACCAGAGCGATGCCATTTACGTATAGAGTAATATTTTTAAGGCCGAAATTCTCGAGTTTAAAAGCACTCTTTTTATATTTTCCATTCGTCGAGGCGTGGTCTTGCATTCCAATTAATATCCTTTTAGGTAGGGCTCCAAGAGCAACGTTTTCTAGCTGTTTCGATGCCAGCCCTGCGGGAATCGTGTACAGTTTAATCTGTACCCTGTTAATTGGATATTTTACTGTGGCGTGTATTAAACCTTCCTCAATTTCTAATGGCTTTGGGGAACTTAATTTCACTCGGCGTATACGCAAATACATTTCCATTATGTGTATCACAACGGGTTTCGCGCCTTCGTCTTGATCAGTCCCCAGATTTATGCAGATCTCAGGATTCGTGCTGGTAAGCTTCAACTTCATATCCACCCCGTTCATAAGCAACTTCTCCTGGAGTGTAAAATCTGTATGCAGGCGCCCAAAATATTCCTATATCTTTTTTTTTAGAATTTTTAAATTTATCCTTTATTCCATTTTCCTCTTTAGTGTGGTAATACCCCTCGGCGGTTAAAAAGGTGTCCTTCGCTTCTTTTGAAAAGTTGGACATTTTCCAGATATGCTCGAAGGTGGTAGTACCCAGTACCTGTCGAGATGTTAGCCTGATTTAAATACACTTCACACTAGCTGAGTATGGAGTGTAAAAATTTGGTTTCAGGGCAGGCAGCGTAACTATCATCGCAGTCCATTCCATCAGAATGGGTTATGCGTAGTTTAGCATACATGTGCATGCAACTCGGGTCAAAAAAGTAAGGGCCTGAGCTGGGTATCACGAATTCTATAGGGGCACTGGGTGAACTAATTGTGTTTAACGGGTTAATTGTAACAGTCACTATGCTCAATAGAGACCTGGGTAGGAGGCATATCAAAGAGGGACAGTTCCGATTTACAACATTGTGAACTACACGGATGGATGAAACGTGCCATGACGAGTCAGAAACAGTGCCATCTCCCTCGACGAGTATTAGTCAACCTATGATTCGTGAGAGCAGCGTCCTCAGCTTATATCAGTTAAAAAATGATCAGTCATAGGTTTCATACGCTTAGAGCACTTCTGTTTTGATTTCCTTTTACGTTTAACGCCACGTGATGGTAACCCCTTCTTCCTAGCAGATATCTTCTTTCCGCCACGTGCTGGTAACCCCTTCTTCCTGGCAGATCTCTTCTTTCCGCCACCACGCATTTTTCTCTGAATCTTTGATGATCTCATCCCGTGTACGTTTTAATTGTTTTTTTTAGAGCTTCTTTAGGATTAGTGCCCCCCAATATGTCTTCTGCCGCGTTAAAGCCTGTTTGTAACGCTTTCCGCCCTAGGTACCTGGGCCCCCCCCCTCTTCAACAGTGGGACAGCGGTGCGTAATATGGATGAAAAAAATGGACCCAAGTCCACTTCCACTCTGGTACCTCACTCCTCAACAAATTGGTGCTCTACAATATTGCTGTAAATATAGCACATGTCTTGGGGCGGAGAGCTTTCCACCAATTTTTCCATCTTCAATTGATACATTAAGCTAGAAAAGTCATGCTGTGCCTCGTGAAAGGTATCTCTTTGGAAGGCTGCGCTATATGGGTCCTCAGCCACAATTGTGAATAGCTCTTTATCTTTAATATTTCTACTAAGGGTTGACTTTAACTTCAATGTGCATGCAGGCGTGTCTATGTTTACGACTTCAAAAAGTAAATCGTTTGTCAAGTACGACTTTTCAAGACTCTTGTTTAAGCCCGTCACAAAGTCCATGGCTGTATCATAATGGCCGATTCGTAGAGATACATTTATGGTATAGTACCGTTCCTCACCGCACATGGTTGAACGTACAGTATCGTCTAAGATTATGCCTAATTTTTCGCATTCATCTGTTCTTCTAAAGATCATAAATATGATTTGTTCCTTTTCCTTTTCAAGAGTTAAAAATTTGGTGGCTAACTGGAGTTCACATAACCCCACCTCATACGAATCACGCTCCAATTCAATGGGTCCGTGGAGTTCTGTAACAAAGTTAACAAGGGTGTTAGGGTATACAGACAGGGACGAGGAGGACGGGAGTGTGACGGAGAAATGGTCAGGCGCCATGTTGCATACTAATTAAGCTTCATTATTGCATCAGCTTTTATATAGGTGTTGAAGCTTTCTGGGTAACCCAGCCATTTCACCAGGTACATTTTTATCTTTCCTGAGCCTTTGCTTCCTATAATTTTCTCAATTTTAAACACACTTTTTCCTAAATTAAATGCCACTTTCTGCAACTCTTCGCGGTAAAAGCCTCCTGAGATTTCTTTCCCATTCAAATCTTCAACGTAATACATCATTATCTCACCCTTAGACCTCATAGCCCTAACTTTAAAAATCTCACGTGTCCATCTTGCTCAAATCCCTTCGCGAATTTATTCCCCGAACGCGACAACCTTACATAATCATTGATTTCGAAACGCGCAGAGTGTGGTGGTGCATCTCTTCTCACCTCTGGACGCGTACCTCTTTCTAAAACCTCGTTAGGTGTTGTACCGATCGTACGGTGATGTGAACGGTTGTAGGATGAAGCCAATGACCCGAGAACGTTTATATATCTGTGTGTGTTTTTATGTGTAAAATAGCGGTGCATGCGTTCCTTTATGGTACGTTGAATTCTTCCAGCTAAAGAAGCCTTATGCATAGAATTGGTAGTGTAATAGCGGATATTAAACTCTGCCAGCATGTTCTGAAATGCGGCGTCCTATAAATTATTTTCCCATATCCGTACAAAAATAGCCAGGAATCCTGTTTTCTTTCAATATCAACGTTTTGGTCGCTTTAGCAACTGTTTCAGGCGATTTATTTATCAGGGGAATTAACCACAGGTATCTAGAAAATACATCTATTATGAATAGGATGTAGCGGTAGCCATCGTTATATACCGAATATCTTTGCATGTCTGTTAAATCTGCCTGCCAAATAGTGTCAATCGATGCAGCTGTTGTCTTGGCTGTTTTAAACCTTTTTCTCACCGGTTTATGAAGTGTATAAGCATCCTGTCCCAGCAAAAATCTCTCAACATCTTTTTTCTTTACACCGTAAACACCTCTGTACAATCTATTAACGCCACCTTAGGATGCGGGGTTAGAAATGTTATAATAGCGTTTACTTAATATCTACAGATCTACAGAAGCTAAGGCTAACAAAGACCCTAAGATCCACTCTAAGGTTAGCTCGAGAGAAAGGAAAGAGTAGGGGGTGAAGAGAAGAGAATAAGGGGTTAAGTAAGGAGCAACACCTATCATTCGTGGGTTAACATTCATTCAGAAAAAGAGAAAAAGACTCACCATCATCATCCGCCGGCCACTGCCGACAAGTCAGAAAAATAGTCGGAGAGAATAGGAGAGGGGTGAAAGATGAAAAGAAGTGAAATAAGAACGCTTACAAACCATGCAAACACAGTCTTAACTCACAGTCATACCATGCAAACTACAAACATGCAAGAAAAGAGAGTTACAGACATGCAAAGTAAAAAAAGTAGGTAAAGTTAAACAAAAAGTGAGTTAGTTTACGCTACGAACTACATCTACGTTCGTGTTAGTCTAATTTTTTTTTTTTTATTGCTGGCATCACACGCTGGCACGTCACAAGCTGGCATTCATCGTCAACAGACTCATCCTCGAGCCCCACCACCAGAGCTCCTGTTGCTAACTTTGTTTTTTTATATTAAACAACGTTAATACTTTTAAAATGTCTGTCAAGACGGTTCTTAAACATATTAACGCTGGTAGAATGAACGACTGACGCGGGAAGATTATTCCATTTATCAATTACTTTAAACGTAAAGAAGTTTTTAGCGATATTAGTAATGAAACGTCTGCCACGCAACTTAAATCCGTTATTGCGAGTATTACTATTATCGAAAGTGAACAATTTGTCAAAATTTACGTTATCGATGTTATTAACGATTTTGAAAACTTCAATAAGCTCCCCCCTTAATCTTCTAGTTTCGAGTGAATACAGGTCTAACTCTTTAATTCTATCTTCATAAGGCTTATTGCGCAATGACGGAATCAGTTTCGTGACACGACGTTGAACCCTTTCTAACCTATCAATATCCTCACGCAAGTACGGGCACCAAAACTGAACTGCATATTCTAAATGAGGCCTGACTAGGGACTTGTAAAGGGGCAATATAATATCCTTCGATTTAAATTCGAAATTACGCGCTATGAAGCCTAACATCCTATTAGCTTTTTCGCAAGACTCCAGGCACTGGTTCCTAACCTTTAAATCCTGTTATACACGTACGCCTAAATCTACTTCCTCGTCAACGCTCGCTAACTCCCTATCATCCATCTTGTACATGTAATTATTGTTGCGAGAACCTATATGCAAAACTTTAAATTTGTCTACGTTAAATTTCATCTGCCACTTATCTGTCCACTCCATAATCCTATTTACATCGTCTTGGAGCCTATTACTATCGTCGTCGTTAACCACCTTACCGCCTATTTTAGTATCGTCCGCGAATTTTGACACGTTACTAGTCAAACCTACATCTATGTCGTTAATGTAACCATTTGTGTATTTTAGAGGCACGTGGATAAGGCTGACCGTTTGTTCTCTTCTTTCTCCTCTTCAGAGACACTGCTACTGCTGGGGGGCGATGGTGTACTCAGTTGTGACACATGCGTGACTTGATCAAAGTCCTTTAACCTACTCAGATTACCTATCAATGTTTTGGGTACATTTATTTGTTGGAGTCTTCCTTTAATATGCTTCCATCCTGTTGGTGAGGGTCTGTCCCACTTTCTCACCAGATCATGAACAATATCAACGATATTAGAGCCTTGTACCCTTGTTCCTTCAACAATGACCTCTCCTGTATCGTTCCATTGTATGATAGGATCCTCACTCAATAGATTATAAAGACTCAACCCTTTATTCCTCAATGTATGTGGGAGGCTGTTTTTTAGCACATGTTCGATATGTTGTGTTCCGTTGTTCTTTGGCTGGCCAGGTTCTGTGTCGCTATGCTCAGCACTACTCGAGCGCCTCACGGGGTACTCTGTAGGTTGCTTATAATCTTCGTACTCATGAAGAAATTTATGCAAAGCCTCTTGATACAAGATCCTTTTCTCATCAGGTGATTTTTCACTGTTTAATAGGGCTAGCAACTCGTTTTCCATTCTTTTAAGCCTACTTTTACGGGGTTCTAGAACCGTGTCTGGAGTCTTTGAACTTTGTAATGAAGCATACACCTCGTGCGGAATCACAACCACCTTCATTATATTAATCTAGTCAGTAAAGGTCCCAAAACTGAAAATAAGATGGGCAGGAATGATCCTCCTCTTTGTACAATAATGCGCTTTTTCTTACCCACAGTTTCACTTTATGAGCGAGTGCTCGTATTATGTTCTTGTAACGACGTAAGCGGGTCTTCTGAGAGAGTTTCATTGGTACATTACATTTTATAACATTAAGACAGATTTCACAGATGCATTTTAAAAAGTCAGAGTCGATATTTTTAACAAACATCTGTTGCATCGTCCGGGATAATCGTTGATACGTTTTTATTACTTCATGGTATTTCTTTAGCCTCTTTGTTATTCTGGAATATACACCGTTTCAGGTTCGCTTGGAAATATATTCGTTCTTAGAAGCACCCTAAACGTGTTTCGCGGGTGAAGGTCACAAAGCATATACCCATAACGTTGGTTTGTGGCCTCTTTATAAACCTCCAAAAACTCCTTACGCTGATTCGGGAACATTTGGTTGGTTAATACCCCAATTTGTGACACATCTCTTCGTTGCGCAAATAAGACTAGATATTGCGTATTTAGCGACACATCGCGCATGTATTTTAAAAATAGATTTTGATTGATGAAGAACACGCTTATGTTAAGGTGGTGGGAGAATACTGTAAATGTCTCGGCAAACGTTTTATCCATCTCCAACATGAGGTCGTCAATTACAATAACTGTATGTTCATTTCTTTTTAACGAATTAACGTCATAGACCCCCTTGTGCAACAAGATTTCATCTTGGTACTCGTTGAACACTGATTGATACGTCGCATAGCACCATATAACTTTATGCACAAATTTTGAGAACATTTCCCCCCTTTTCTTTAATGATTTTAAGCATAAGCACAGTTTTACCACATCCTGTAGGGCCAGATATAATACATGTGGAGGGGCTCGTGAACCTCAATTTTTCTACAGATTCCATTTCTAACACGTCACACCCTAAAGTGTGTCATTTACAAAATATTACAAATATTTAATTGTTGACCCTTATATTTCGGTGTCGTGTAAAGCTTTAGGTTCCCTCCGTCATACTTAGATGTTGCAGAGGAGCTTAAACAACTCCATCATTATATATATATGAATGTGTATATAAAATTATAAAAAGAATGGTCAAGTAATTGAAGTACAAGAGTTTAAGTATTTGGGTCAAACTATTACCAGCTCCTTCAGTGATGACTCGGATATAAGAAAACAATCTCGAAGCCTGTGTGCTAAAGCGAATATGACCATAAGGAATTTTCGATTCTGTACAAGTGAAGCTAAAGACACTCTCTTTCGTACTTTCTGCAGTAAAATATACGGACAGCAACTCTGGGTGCATGGCCGTTTCTAGCCATTAGGGGGCCCTAAGCAATATACCTGTTTGAGGCCTCACCCCTCCATCCACCAACTCACGCCTTACTGTATCACCTCAGCACACACATACAAAAAATGGCTGTTAATAAAAAACAATGAAACTTTTAATGAAACATTTATGTCCAAAACAACAAATATGTACTTTCAAAAGACAAACAGAAAAAATACTCTTCATGAAATTCCTGAAAATTAGCTTATACATTATTTAGAATAAATGACACAGAACTATGTATAAAAAATAATGCAATTATCAACAACCAAACAATTACTAACTCTACGATACAATCGTCTAATAGCTAACAGTTATACAGGACAGTTTGTATCTTCAAAATTTTTGCCTCTTAGATTTTTCTGGGCGAAATCATCATATGAAATCCCCCTGCCAACGTCCTGGTTGATGCTTATGATGCCAAGGCCACTGAGGCGATCCTGCCCCATTGATGATCTGAGGTAGTTCTTGATTAGCTTCATCTTAGAGAAGCTCCTCTCGGCTGACGCTGCTGTCACAGGTAGAGTGCAGGCAATTCTTAGTGCAACCCAGAGATTGAGGTATAGTTCCTCCAGTTGCTTCTGATGAATGAAGGAGAGAAGCTCCAATGCAGTCATGTTGTGTGAAGGTAAAGTCGGCAAGTTCTTAATTTCGAGGGCCAGTTCTCTTCCATCAATGTCAGAGTCAGCTCCAGAGCTCAGTATCTTAGAGAGCTTTTCACACTTGCAGGACAAGTCTTCCTTGTTCATTGTGGTGAAGTTTAGGAGAACCCCAAATATGTCCCTCACATCATCTAATGTTTTGAATCTCTCATTTATTGACCCGATGGCACAATCCACCACCACATTGAAAAATTTGACTTCCAGCCTCTTTAAGGCTTCTGTAAATGGTTCGTCAGGAGCTTCGTAAGCAAAGTGCTTTTTTTGTGGATCTGAGCCTCTTCTCCTTCAGCACAGCCTCCACATTCATTTCCTCACATATGTCCCTAGCTGCGACTTGTGCTGCAACAAAACCTGTGTTTTTGTAGCTGGTGAGTGAGTCTTTTGTTTTTGTGAGGAGGTTGACTGCCATGTCAAACTGCATTGTAGGAGACTGCAGAAGTTTGCTCGCATGGTTAACTGCATGAAAAATGTCATACCATACTACTGTGCAAATCTGAAAGCGATAAGACCCTACCTCCTCTGCAAGTGCTTGTGCTTCAATCCTGGCTATGGCTTCTGTGGCATTGTTTCTGACTTCCAACAGGGCCTCTTTGATGTTGTGGCCAGTGGCGGCTCGTGACTTTCAGTTATGGGTGTGCTGCCTCAGAAATTGCGAACAATTGTGTCGATTATATATATATATATATATATATATATATATATATATATATATATATATATATATATATATATATAAAGAGAGAGAGAGTCGAATAGATAAATAGATAACTACTCACTACTCAGTCATAAAAATAAGTAAAATAATATCATAAAATCAATTATAGGGTACTTACGCTTAACGGGTAATTTCGAATTTGCCAAAAATTTTATTTATAAACAAATTCCATTCTTCCGTTTTTATTCTGAGCGAAAAGGTCTATTACTTTTTCATTGAAATTCTGTGTACTGTTGATCAAATTTTTCTCTATTGAAATCATTGCAAGAGCATTTAGTCTTTCCTGATTCATAGTCCTCCTTAAGAACGTCTTTATTCTTTTTAATGTTGAATGGCAGCGTTCGGCCTCGGATGTAGTCATGGGGGTGGTCAAAAGAATTTTTATGAGCTCATGCTTTTCAGTTTTTTCTTTCATTTTGTTTATATTTGTAAAACCACTTTTTGTCCACGTCAAGTCACCACCGAGTAGTAGACACGGGAAACAAAATAATGCATTTTTAACTTTACAACCACAAAGCCAACTTTTTCTTTGGTACCATTCTGAATTAAAACTACGAATATATTTCTTATTGTTATTTATTCCGGGCTGAGGTACTTGAATTTCTGGTGTAGGGCGTCCTTCAGTTTTAATAGCTATTTTTTCTTGGAGATAACTGTGAAAAATTTTACTCACTGTCACCCGACTCTCTTCTGGGGCTAGCGCAGCTATGATAATAGAATAGGCGCCTAGTTAAAATTTCAAAAAACAAATGATGTGAAATTATCAAGCAAGGATATTGAAATTAAATTAATTGAAGTGGAATTCTTTTGAAGCTTATTAAACAAATGTTTTTAGATTAAACGAGGTGATTTTCAGTCCTGGTGCATGATTCTTCAGGAGCATGATGCACTGCCTGTTTGTGTTTCCACCCAAGATAGCGTAACTTTGCCTGTACCAGATCGTTATGACTGTCCTACGTTCTCGGTCTTTCTTTACACAAATTGGAGCTAAATTAACTCTCTCCTCATTTCTGTAAGTACCAGTGAGTTTATCGTCATTATTATTATTATTATTATTATTATGCTGAGATAAAAAATATTGTGAATGTAATTCGTTTAAATCATATATATGGGGACAAAAGTAGAGAAATTGCGAGGAATTTACCATTCTGATCATATATATATATATATATATATATATATATATATATAATATATCCGACTTCCGCGTTCACGTAAATTAATTTTTTAAAATTGTGGGAGGGAACCCACCCCATTAACCGCTGGTTATAGAAACACAACTCAGTCGCTGAAAAGACCTAAGTTTATTGTTCACATTTTAAATTCGATGTTAATCTGTCACTTTCCCACCAAATTGATAGCTTCACTGATTGTAAAACGTGTAAACAAATTTTATTTTTAATGAATAAAGCTTTAACATGCGTATATATATATATATATATATATATATATATATATATATATATATATATATATATATATATATATTCGCATGTTAAAGCTTTACATTCCAATTTTCAGAACGAAGATCAATATAAATATTTATACAGATAACAGAGAGAGAAGTAAACAGATAAGCATTATGATCGACCGTCGCGACAACGGGGTCGTGTCCCTCCGACCCGTAACAATTTTCGATAAGTACAATCCAAGCTTAGTTTCCATTAATATTTATTTAATTGTAAGTGAATATGATTAATAGCGGACAAAATATATAACTGGTAAGTGTGTGTGTGTGTGTATATATATATATATATATATACATAAAAACATCGCAGAAAACGACTTTGTCGCTAAGATTATTTGTAATGTTGGCAAAACATTAAATGCGACAGCATTCGAGAGATAGAGAGAGGGTTGGAGGAAGGGTGGGAAGGAAGGAGGGGTGTAGAAGGTTGGGGGGTCGGGGGACTGAGAGCAACCGCTAAGACCGTAGAAGCTTCGATTTTAAACAGATGTTTACAACTTTTATCTTTCTGTGAGCTATAATCTTAAATGCTTATCTTGTACGATTTGCTGATAAGTAATTTATATATATATATATATATATATCGTAAAGAACGACGCTTGTATAGGAGAACATTCCGCGCAAGATAAGAGAGAACGAACAAATGAAAAAATGAGGTAACCACCTGGGAATCGAACCCGGGATCTTCCGATTGCCGGTCAGATATGATAACCATTACACCACGGGCCTCACTCGAACAAATGCCGTAATTCCACTATATATATATATATATATATAAGTTCAGATGCAGTTTGAGGGAGGGAGATAATCGTGTGTTAGAACGGGCCAGGCAATTTTTTCCGTCTGTTTTGTTCAAAGTCATTTTGCGGTCATAACGTGTATCTGGTGTGAAATTATTAAGCAAGGATATTGATTTGCTTTTGCATTGAAGTGTTTTATCCGTACGAATTGTTCTCTGGTAAGAACTTTTCAAAGATGAATTGTTGTGTGTGTTAGACCCGCCTTAGACCTACTTTAAAACGGGGAAGTGGTTATACAAATTTTAGATGAACTTTTTCCAGAAATTTGCATATATAGGCACGTCTCTGCTTTCCTTTGGTTAGCTTCCACCCGAATTGTTCATTTATTTATTTATTTTTTCTTTTTTCGTATGAATTGATCGTTGCTTTATTTACTTATTTATTTCTTTTTTTCTTTTTTGTACGAATTGTTAATTTATTTATTTTTCCTTTTCCGTACGAAATGTTCATTTATTTATTTTTACGTACGAATTGTTCATTTATTTATTTTTTATTTTTTTTCGTACGAATTGTTCGGTGTTTTATTTATTTTTTCTTTTTCTCCGTCCGATTGGTGTTTTATTTAATTCTGCCAATTTAGTCTGTATATATATTTATGTTAACCCCTCCGTCTATGGCCTTGGTTGGTTCGAAGTTGACGGGGGTTCTGGTTAGGTGGCAGCAACGGATTCGTTACTTGCAGTAGTTTTCTTTTATATTACTCTCCGAGTTCTTCTATAGTGGCTCGGAGGATTCAGGGAGGCTTATAAATTCTCTGAAGATTTCCGACTCTTCTTATAGCGTATCCGGAAAATTTAATGACTAAGTTCTGAAGAGAGCAAGGCTCGAAGGAGAAGATAGACTATCTTTTACTGTGATTTACTGCTAAAATGTACAGGTAGTGCTCAGCCTCTGAATTAGCTTCTGAATGAATATGGAAGAGGTTTGTGGGTTTATATACCCCGATTTTATTAACAGCATCATTATTATTAAATATTGAAGAGGCTGTATTATTTTTGCACAATAGTTAAAAAAATAAAGCAATGGCTAAACAAATAAATAGGATATAGGAAGAGGAAGCCATATTTTTGGCTTAAACCGCATATTGTAGATCTGCTATTTTTCCTGATCCGCCGAGTTAATTAGAACGGAAATTGAATCATGCATTCATATATTAAGATATGCATATGGGCAAAAATTACAAGATTAAGGCAAGACATGACTTCCTCTTTTATAACGAAGAGAGAATGCATCTAATGTAAAAAATTATTACAAATTTTGAAAAGAATAAGTCGCCAATTATTTGGCAACCAGGAAGCAACTTCAAAATTTATTCAAACGAACAAAAAATAATAAGAAAAAATAACAATATTGCTGAATGTACATTCCTACATGGCGACATAATGTCGGGTCACATTGTAATTTTGGTCTATTATAACTATGATTATAATTACCAATTAATTAATTTATTGTCGTTAACTCGTTAATTATAGTTTCATTAAAGTACATTAATTTCATCATATTACATCATTATAGTTAATTACAATTTACCAGAGGTAACTATAGTTTAGTGTTTCATATTTACATTAGGATAACTCTTATTTTGAGATTTAACACAAAGTACATGGGCACATATATATATATACATAACACGCATAACGATATACAACATAATCATGCTTTTGAATTAGAATTAAACGAGAGAGAATTGTTTTACGCCCACCTTAGACCTACGGGGATCATTAGGGTACCCTGGATTTATTTTCCGTACGAATTGTTCACTTATTTTTCTTTTTCCGCACGAATTGCTCGGTGGCTTATCCCACCTTAGACCTACCGGGATCATTAGGGTACCCTAGATTTATTTTTCCGTATGAATTGTTTTACATCCCACCTTAGACCTACGGGGTTCATTGGGGTACCATGGATTTTTTCCGGACGAATTGTTTTACACCCCACCTTAGACCTACGGGGATCATTAGGGCACCCTGGATATCAATCATGATTTTTAGATAAACTTTTTCCGTATGAATTGTTTTACATCCCAACTTAGACTTACGGGGAGCATTAGGGCAACCTGGATTTATTTTTCCGTACGATTTGTTTTACACCCACCTTAGACCTACGGAGTTCATTAGGGTACACTGGATTTATTTTTCCGTACGATTTGTTTTACACCCACCTTAGATCTACGGGGATCATTGGGGTACCCTGGATTTTTTCCGTACGAATTTTTACACCCACCTTAGACCTACGGGGAATTATTAGGGTACCCTGGGTAGTGAAGGCCTGGGTGGGTCTCGAACCCAGTTTTTTAAGATCATTAGGGCACCCTGGGTGGCGAAGCCCTGGTCTGGGCTCGAACCCGCCACCGTTTAACGCGGTCGCGCGACGCACATGTACACAGTGTCAACTTCTGCCTGGAGGAATTGGCTAATGATGCCCGGAGGCACTGACTGATGTGCCAACTGGCCGATGATGCCCGGAGGCACTGGCTGATTAAGCAAACTGGCTGACGCCCGGAGGCACTGGCTGATTAAGCAAACTGGCTGATTAGGGGCTCTATGAGAGAGCGGCGGCATGGCTGAAGTGCTCATATGCGCTTGGCTCTCGCCGAGCGAACACCTCCTCTTTTCTCTCCTTCTTCTCTCTCTTTCTCTTGGGGGATAACTCCGCCTCCAAGTTGCATACCCCTTGTTGCTCTTACAACATTTTTCCCCTCCCCTTATTGCGTAACAACTTGCAACGTTCCCCTCCCCTTTGTTGCATACCCTTATGCAACATTTCCTTTGCAACGTTGATCAATGTTTGCAATTGCATTGCACTCATACATTTTGCAGTCATACTACTCCGCCTATCATTTCTATTGTTGAACGGTGTCCATATATGTTTGTGCCATAAACATTTCGCTCTGAGAAGCGAATGTCCCTCGATTTCATTCCCTGAAAGTACAAACAAGACAATCGATGGTGTTGATCATTTTAAATTTCCATCACGATATTTCCCGAAAAGAATTTATTATATTAATTGTTATCTTGTAACTAACCTTCATCCCTAAATTTTATTAGATTATGCATAAACATTGAATGTGTCAGGATCTGAACCCTTGTTTGTACTTCTTTTCTCGTTTACTGAATACAATCCCCAAATGCACGTAGTTTACTAAGTATTATTGTATATATTTATCTACTGTTTCACTCACTTTTGTACCAGGGCCCTAAACTCTTTACTACCGCGCGTCTCTAACTCATTTCCTTTTATTTTTCCTCATAATGACTTAACTATCCAAATTAAGGAACTACATAAACGTATTAATTATAAATTTACGTGTATTGCATAATTTGATAGACTTTGACATCATGAAGTAAATTATAATTCCCTTCACATTTTCCACACCTTGAATACTAAATCGTATCTTTAGTATGTGGATATCTTTAGTACTCAATGTATGGTAAATTCTTTAACATTATAAAAAATTTACTCCGTCATTATTTATATGTTGTCCTGTCTAGTGATACGCAATATAAATATTATTTGACCATATCAACCTATCAGTGCGTGTCTACACGTAAATGCCCTTACATGTAATTACGTCCATGTGTATGTAGTCACTTATTTAATAATTTTACTTTTCTTTTAATTATTTAACTTCTCGCAAGATACTCGTTGGTGCTGACACGAGTGTTCGAATTCCGATGACGTCGCCAAAAACGCACTTCTGAGTCCGAAACCTTCTCTCTCTCGCTTGCTCGTAATTTAAAACGTTATGATGTGTGTTATGTTATATGTATGTGCCCATGTTCTTTGTGTTATACTCCTAATCCAGCTTTCTCAATACGTCCCTGACTACCGAATTAAATGATAGAAGAATGGTCACCATAATTGTCTATAAATATTAAACACTATAAAATTATAATTAACTGTGATTAACCGTAATTAACTAATTGACTATAATAACGAAATATAAATTGGTTGATGATTGTAATTGTAGTTATTACGTATCAGAATTGCAATGTACTTAACGATATGCGCAGAATGTACTAGATGTACATTGTACAACTCCGACATTGTCGCCATTTAAGAATGTATACTCGACAAAATCGGTTTTTATATATTTTTTAGTTTTATTTTGGAATCTTTCAAAATTCTGATATATGCTTAAATTATGCTTAACGTCAAGAATTGTTTAGATCTCCACAACTGCACTCCCCCAAAATTTAGACTTATTTGAATGAAATGAAAAGGTTTATTGGCAGACTATAGTCCATATGACAAATATTATTAATACAATGACAGTTCATATACTAAGGATAGAAATATATACAATTGATTAGAAATAATACTGCACTGTCGAAGTTAAGTGGAGCTACAGACAGACGTTTTCGTACCAAGAAGTCCATAGCTTAGAGCAGTGGTTCCCAAACTTTTCACCACAAAGGACCCCTTTTATTTTTATTTTTTTCCCACGGACCCCATGTTTTTGAAAGATTCCGTCTACCAAACAAACTGTTTTTATTAACTAATAATTAACTCGTTTTCTCATTTTTCACTATCAAATAAAGGACATATAAGAGAGTATGCAATTAAAATACAGCATATTAAAAAAGTATTAATAATTCCAGCCAAGAGCAAGGAAACTTGAAATTTTAGCCTGAGCGCCCTTATCGTGGGTAAATGTATGATTTCCATTGGAGCCTCTCGAAATATTGAAAGCTCACGGACCCCCAGTACTACCTTCGCGGACCCCCAGGGGTCCGGGGACCCCAAGTTGGGAACCACTGGCTTAGAGGATAAATGGCAGGACTCATGGATAGCTTGGATGATGATCGGGTTGGTTGATTTTTTAATTCTTTGCATTAGATTGTGTTGAGCACGTCTTGTTACCTCCGGGAAGCTCGGGACATTGCGGGTAGCAAACATTTGCGAAGCTGAGCATCTCGGGGGTAATATATGTAAGAGTCTAAAAGACCTGTTGTACAGCAAATTTAGGGTTCTGCCAGAACCTTTTTTATAATTCACCCAGAGTTGCTGACCGTATATATTACTGCAGAAAGTACGAAAGAGTGTGTCTTTAGCTTCACTTGTACAGAAACGAAAGTTCCTTATGGTCATATTCGCTTTAGCACACAGGCTTCGAGATTGTTTTCTTATATCCGAGTCATCACTCAAGGAGCTGGTAATAGTTTGACCCAAATACTTAAACTCTTGTACTTCCTCAATTACTTCACCATTCATTTTAAACCTTATATCAGCTGGCTGATTACAGCTTTTAGGATGAAATTGCATAACCTTAGTTTTTGTAACATTAAAAAGAATATCATGTTTCTGCGAATACACTTCGCAGACATTTAGTAGCCGATCCAGACCTTTAACAGGGGGACTTATTAACACCATATCATCGGCATAAACTAAGTTATTTATCCTTGTGTTATCTATACAACATCCTACTGTTGCCTCATTAAGTGAAGCAATTAATCCGTCAATATACACATCAAACAGCATAGGGGAGAGCAAGGAGCCTTGTCTCACCCCGCAAGAGGAGCCAAAACACTCGGATAGTACATTGCCCCACCTAACAGTGAAAGATTGGTGGGAATACCAAAATTTCAATAAATTTAATATGTACATGGGAACCTTCCTGTCTTGTAGTTTTGCAAATAAAATATTGTGGTTCACCCTATCATATGCCTTACTTATATCAAGGAAACAGCTATAAATGGTTGAATTACTGTCAATGTATTTAGATATTGTTTCTTTAAGTACATAGATACACAGGTCAGTTGAGTGGGACCTTTTAAAGCCAAACTGATTAGGAGATGTCCATAGCAAATCATTTAATCGGAGTAACAAGAGTTTTTCTAGTAGTTTCGAGAAGCAGGAAGCGACAGCAATAGGCCTGTAATTATTGCTGGACAGAATGTCTCCGTACTTATTTTTGACCAGGGGCAAGATATATACCCTCATGAACTCTGCAGGGATATAGCTATGAGCAAGCATGGCTGATAGGAGCAATGATATATGCAGACATACTACGTCATTTGCATATTTTAAGTGCTCATTCGATAAGTCATCTACCCCTGACGTAGAACCAGCCTTTAACTCTTTAATTAACCTCTTTACTTCAGAAAATGATATCAAAATATTTTCCCTTGTCCCTCCCACAATCGTTTCGCTACAATCTATCTTAAGATTATCCCTACTCAAACTATTAAGAATGTTAGAGTAGTGGTTTTTCCACAGCTTTGCAATTTCATCCTCCCCCGACACCCCATCGATTGTCGGAGGGAGGACATTTTTGACACCCGTTTGATTCTTAACAAATTTCCAAAATTTGTTATCGTTATTTATGCGAGCTTCACAGGTTTTTGATGCTCGAATAGACTCTTCTTCCTGTTTACATCGCCTTATGGCCGCCTTATACTGACCCCGACTTCTACACATATTTATGTATACTGGTCCTAATCTGGGTCTACCATGAAAGCACCACAAATCATAGGCGTCTTTCGATTCCCTCTTCAGGGGGGCAATAAAATCATTCCATCCAGGAATAACCTTAGTATGATACTTGTAAGATTTAATCAAGGGGCTTCCTGCTTCTCTTACCAGGGATATTATCGTACTATAATACCTATCTATGAGTTTACAGTGAGAATCATTTGAGCAAGGATTATTACAGGCAAGGTGCAAAATTTCTAAATTATTAAAGAGGTGACATGTTCTGTCTTTGTATTCTATTATCTGCTGCATATTAACATTAGACCAATCGACGCGATTATTCTTATCTATTGAGTTCTTGTTAAGTCGTGTTGCGCATAAATTGGTAACGTTAATTAATATTTCTAATGGTCTATGATCAGAAAGAAGGAAATCATGCAAAATATGAACTCTAACAATTCCATCCTTTAGATTATTACTAGTGAGACAATGATCAATCCACCTGGTGGTACCACTCATATCGCTAACGTATGTAAAATTACCACTGGCTACCCCTAATACATCTACATCACTTATACTTAAATTGGCCGACTCGTACATGTTACCCAATTCATTATTGTAAATTAAATCATTCCTGCCTGAGCCATTGTGAAGAGGTCGAACGTCTTTCCCATAAAATTCCTACTTGAGCCATTGTTGCAAGGAGTCGAACCTCTACCCCTTTGCCTTTATTTGATAAAGACCCCATAAAATTCCTGACCATCAGCGGTTATCGTAAGAACCTGTAAATTCATCTCCCTCATTCAGTGCCTCTTTCGTATAAACTGTTTTGTCCTGTTTGTCCCCCTTTCTTAGGCCCTCCACCTCTTCTGCATTTCTTTTTTTTTTTGGCTGATTCTTGTATCGGCAAAGGATGTCGCTATACTGTTGTTGGTTACTTCATTGTCTGTCTCTTAGCATTGAAAATGAATAGGAATGGAGCTAATACTGTTCCTTTTACGACTTGCTGACGCTCTCTGAGAAAGTTATTGGTCCATTTTTCAACTGTCCCTTTTATTTCTACATATCTCTTGTAACGCCAGGAATATCCTTCAGTAATGATCCACCTTACAATTTATTGCATACAAAGACTGAAATTATCCAAATTTATAAAGATTTCTAAAGGCATTCATAAGACTTTTCAGATGAAATGTTTGCTTCGGTTTTAAGATGATTATTATTTTAGTCCGACTTCCATTGGCTCAAATTAAATTTTATGAAAGTCAGTACAGAGGTTGTAGAATTTTATTATATTCTATCTGTTCTGTATTAACATTATTGACAATTTATTTTACATTTCAACAGGAAAATAAACGTAATTTTTATATTAAAATATTTTCATGAAAAATATTAGTTACTCCTTAAACTATAAATTAGAAACATAATTATACGATTTTTAATAATTTGAAGTTAAAATTGCATTAATTGAAACTTTTTAAGTAATTTTGTAAAACTATTTTCTTATTACTTTTAGCTAAATAATTTAAATAAATATTCTATTCACAACTACTTGGAAATATTCAACATATAAAAATTCTTTATACTACTTCTTTCACCACCTTTCTCTACAAAAAAAAAAAACATGGTGTCAATAATCCAGCAGGGTTGAAAGCACCTTAAACAGAAAAAACAACAAACAACAACATTCAACATATGAAATATGCTATTATAATTTGGAAGGTTGTTTTTAAACAATCATTGAAAATTATATCACGATAAATAAAATAATAGGTTTATGATGTTTTTTCTTTCATGTTTACAAGAAAGTATTGTTTATGAGGAATGTTTGTTCGGCCCATTTGTGAGAATGGTCGTACTTGGGAGGCTGGGGTTCTGATCTTTAAATCTAAATTACTATAGAAAAAAAAACTTTCTTTTAGCACACGCGCCTGGTTTAAAAATTAGGGTTAGCTTTTAGTTTAGCACAATGATCAATCCATTATAGTTAACAACGTGAAGAAATTGGTGACTGCGATGAAGTGATGTCTATTTTATGAAAGTTATCGAATGAAATAGAATTTCATTAAGATGTCAATAATAATAACTAGATGCGCTCGCTTCAATCGTCTCTCCAGAATCGGTGCGTTCACATACTCATTGTCGCAAATGTCACTTTGGTTGAAAGAAATCTAAAGTAGAGACTATGGTAGAATTCTGCAAATTTGTCTCCGAAACTATATTTGCTCGAAGTAAAAATTTTTTTTAATAATTCTTATTTCGCCATCTTTAACCCCATACTTATAGAAATAAGTAGGTCGAACATTTGTTTAAATTTTCGTCCGTGCTCATATTTCACCATGTAGGGACAACAGGTTATATATATTTTGTTTTCAAATTTTTAACTGTTTTCGCTTATGTTGAGATTGTGGAAGTGTTCTTTAAGAAAATTTAGAGTAATTTTTTCCGCATACAATAACCACCGACTTCTGAACACCACATCCGTCCAGCACCACACGATTTCTCACGGTATCAGCCCGCCGCACGCCACACTTCTCAGGTTATCTATCTCAGTCTCTTACTATCAACTTCTCCCTGTCATGTCATGTCAATATTTCACACCCATACAAAAGTGTCTGTACTAACATACCTTCATGTAAACATTCCGTAGCATCTCTATCCAGTGTCTTTCTGCTTTCTCACAAACTTTTTCAGCGCACCTACAACCTTTCTTCCTCGATTCATTCTACTATTTGTAGAATGAAGTGTTTGTTTGTTTGTATTCAGTATTTGTATGTTCAATGCATATGCATCTGTATACATCCCATATACATGCTCTACCACCACTAGCGTGTCACCATTCACCATCACATTGTAATATGGTCGTTGGCCCGTTTTTATATTGTGTAAATATTTCATATTGTATGACAAAAATTCTTTTATTGTGAAGACTTAGCTTTTGACATTCATCTATTTTGAACTGGTACATTTGTGTTGAGCATATTGGGGCTAAATTTGATTAGTTGACGGCCATAATGTCTCGTGGAAAAAACTATCCATTGTAAAAAGTCCCAAGGCAGGTCGATAACGAGATTAACGACCCACAACAGGTGGAAACCGGCCACGTATTATATTGAATAATTGCAATATTGCAAGAAAGATGGGAACCTAACCAGACTCAACCTACCTCATAGGTACTATGAGGTAATATAGTTGGTTTTATACAATTAAAAAATAACTACATGAACAATTAACATTTCTATATACTCATTATCTACTTGGTTTTTTTATCTAATGGGCCGTTATGATAATCCTCCATTTGATAAACTCTTAACCAAAATATTTGCTGGTTTTACAGCTATTTTAAAACACTAAATGGCAATGAAACGATTGCCAGTTTGTTACAAATGCTGCTTACCGTCAGACTATCTTTTGCAAGTTGATATATGGTTTTCGTCAGCCACAGAAACGAATTATTATGACTAAAATTTAAATTTTTTTTGGCATTTACAACAAATCTATCCATTGGTTTTACTTACAAAAATAAAATGTGAGGAAGGTACTAGGTATTATTTTTATTTTTAAATAAATCGCAAATAGTTGATGCTTTCATGGCTTTAAGTCGTTTTCTTTAAAAGTTGATGAAAGAGATTGTAAATTGCATGGTTAACTGTAATACCTGTAACCTGCGACACTAATGCAGAATTTTATGTTCATATCTATTAATCACAAAAGTATACCATTTTCTCAAGAATTAAAAAAAATTAAATGTTTGGCTATTATGCAGTTAAGGGGCGTTGCGGCTTTATAAACATGGCTCAATCCAGGTTTAAAATCGCGCCATTTCTCAGTCTAGATTCCAACATGGCGTGCGAAACTTGCAATCTAAATTATATCGAAGTTTATCGTTATTTTTTCAATGACGATTTAGCCTTAGACCTTTTCAGAGACCACGGTGTTTTTCCGGAATCCTGTAATTGTTCTCAGTGCGATAAAGAATGCGCTATTCAAAGAAGTAAGGCATTATTTCAGTGCAACACTAAAACAGTTAGGTTAGGTTGCTTTAATTGGTGATAATTATTGTTTTTTTCTGCGTTATTTGGTGATATTTCTTGGGGGGGGGGGGGGGGGGGTCTGCTACTTTTTCGTGCTTTGTGCAGTGGTACTTGTCTGTCCAAAACACGTTAAAACTGGTGTTTTTTAATAATTCCACAACTATTGACAATATCTACATCACAAAGCATGGAAAAAACATGCAGAAAAACAAAACTTATCATCGAACTCGGCGACGCCCCTCAGCTGCATTATTATCAAATGTTTATATACTGTATTTTAATTCGAAAATTGAGCTTCACTTTTCCAACAAATTTTGAAATATTTGTACAAATAAATTTAAATGAATGAATGATTCTTGATCGGGAAAAGTAATTATAAATATTAAAATAACTTCACATACAATTGCTAGTTGCACTACAGTATTGATATTTATTTTTCCTGTTTAATTTGGACCCTAAGCTTTAGGCTTTAATGGGCTCATTTGGAAATAAAGATTGCTGATTGAATGAAATGAGTTCAGAATTATTTACTCGTTTATTTTTAACTTATTTACTTATTACAGGTATCGTAATACTAAATAATTTACAATTAGCATATACTTTACAAGTTTTCTTTCGTATTAAAGTGAAAAGTACCGCGTAAAAGTTACCCTTCTTAACCATTTTCTGTTAATCAACAATTTATTAGGGAAACGATAATTTCGTGCGTCTACAAATGTTGGATATCTGTTCATTGTTAAATGTTAATCTAACAGATTTCGGAAGAACCGAATTATGTCAAAATTGCGCAAAGTTTTACACAATCTTTCTTTACTATAATAGAACTGATTCTATCTGTGGAAAAAATCACAGAAAATAATTTCATACCGAAAAAGTCGGTGAATAATTTCATACCAAAGATTTTGAAAAGAAATTATTAAGGCAGCGAAAGCTCAATATTTATTTTCAGTTCACGAGGAAATTAGATTTTAAACGCAGTTTCACAAATCTTCACACAATGGGTATGGAAAAACTATACGCGCTCACAACATGGTATCTCCTATACCTAAAAGGAGTCAAACTGATTGACATAACTTTAACTAAACTTGAGAAGTTGGCCTCTTGAACTTTCATATTTGAATAGGTCTTGAGTAACACCTCTCTTCCTAAATTTCTACTTCATTCTTTTGATCCATTTTTTACATGTTTTACACAGTTTGTCAAAAAATTTTGATCTATAACATACAAATTTTTCTCCGGCCCCCCCCAGTATATGGAAAAACTATACGCGCTCACAACATGGTATCATATGTGGTACATTTATTTCATAATTAAATATAAATTATTAATTAATTGAATTAAATATCTATACAAAATTGCCTCGGGATTGGCGACATAGCCTATTGGGAATGAAATAATTGAATTGCCATACGTACAAAGAACCTGTATGTATGAATCAGCCCACATAGCAACAAGAAAACCCAATTTATTGTTTAGTCTACCAAAAAGAAGTAGACAACAACAAAATCTTGCTAGATCGGCAAATAATAATAATACAAGCGAACCAAGGAACGGCTCTCAGGGCTGTTTATTCCAAGCGAACGCTTTAAACGGGAAACGTGTCTAAATTTTCCCTCAAGTCCTGAGTGAATTCCTTATAATATAAAACCTAATGACTATAAAAGGATAGGCCTATTCCTTCAGGGGTTTATATAGTGACTGCCTATATTAATTACCTTAAGTAAATTCGCCGCGTAACCCCATCGTGGCGGCCCTACACCGAAAATGACCGTCACGCCCTACATCGAAACAAACAAAGACCCAGCAAAAATAAGGTGAGCAATTTCAGTTTTTATTAACATAAGGCTTTCCCAACTCCCGATGCTAGAATTACCGTAATCAATATAAATATAAAGAGGTCCTTTAAAGACCTACATATTTATAACTCTCTAACGAAAAAGCATAGGGCTTTTGTCGGTAACCCTCCACTGACGTCTGTTGGAAATTTCCAACGGATGAGGGCACAGGCAATCAACCCATAGCCCTATATAGTATATAGTTTTTCAATGGTGGCCCTGTGTATGGGGAACTAACCCCTCTAAAATTTACACTGACACACGCAGTGGCTAGGCTTAACTCAGTAGGCCTAACCCCAATTTCAACCGTAAAGCAACTGGGAACCGATTCCTTTACCTTTACACTAATCGAAAACAAAGGCTTGTTCATTTAACAGGCATAACTTATTTTAGGTCCTAAAAATAATAGGCCCGCAACATTAAGCCTATTTAATAGGTCCTACTCTTCAAATTCAAAACTAAGCCTTGTTAATTTAACAGGCTTAACTCATTTGAGGTCCTATAAAATAATAGGCCCAAACATAAGCCTACTTGGTAGGCCCAACAAATAGGCCTATTTAGTAGGCCCACCTAACTTTACCTTACATAATAGGCCTACCTCTTAAAGTAGGCCTTACTCTTTACACTCAAGGCCTATCCTAACTAAAAACATTGTGAATTTTTAATTTAACCTGTGGCGCAGGTTATATAAAAAACTTATTACTGTACAGTAATTTAACTTGCTCAACATCATAAAAATTAAACTCAGAACTTTAACACTAACAACAATTATGGAAGACTTGGACAAAAGGGTAAGAAACCCAGACCAAGAAAACAAAAACACAGACCTTGGGGCTACGGCACCATCTCAAAATCACAAAAAATTAATGAGGAAAAAATCAGCACGTAAAGGTGTCATCACCAAACTGTACAATGATTTCAAACAAAAGGAACCTACAAGATATGATCTTGAAACAACATTAAATTCTATTACTCGTTACAAACAAGAAATTTTCATACTAGATGAAGACATAATTACAGAAATTGATGACACAATTGAACTAACAGATGATGAGTATTCTACTCTCCTACTTGACAATGAAAATTACATTACAAAAATTAACAACTATATTTCTGAAATTCAAAACCAACTTGATGAGTGCAAAAAAGAAGACACATACGAAAGCTTCTTAGAAGCTACAAGAAATGCTTCATTTAGCCCTCCCAATGTGGCTGAGGGCAATGAACTAAAATCAAAATTGCCTACACTTGCAGTACCCACTTTTGAGGGTGACAGAGCCAAATTTCAATCTTTTATTGAAAAATTTCATAGCCTTATAGGTAATAAAAACTACATTACAGATGTTGATAAATTTAGTTATTTAGTGAACTATCTGAAAGGCCCAGCCTTAAGATTAGTGGAATCACTACCAGCCATAGGTGCTTCTTATTCTGTAGCAATAGAATTACTTAACAGAAATTACATGAATAAGGATGAAATTATACATGATTTGGCTCTTAAAGTAATGAACATGCGAACCCCAAAAGACAACTATGGTGACCTCTTTGATTTTTACTGTGAGTTTGAATGTCTCATGGGACAACTTAAAAACAATAATTTAAACATTGCAGAAACAGCTTGGATCATTCAAGCTGTTGTTTTTGAAAAGCTCCCTTCTAAAGTCAAAGAGATATTTCATCAGAGGACAACTGACATATACCCTAGCCTTAAAAACTAAGAGAAGATTTCCCAACTGTACTAGCACTTTACAAATCAAGTTACACACACCCAAAATTTAACACAGAACAAGAAAAAACCAACAATGCAGAAAACCAAAAACCTAACAAAAGATTTCAACACTTACCAGTTACATCAAAACACAACCGCAAAACTCAATTTGCAGAAAATAAAGTGACAGAAAAAGACTCAAAGACTCCTACTCTGCAAAACTTTAATGTAGCTACTTTTGAGTATAATCCCACACCATGCAAATTTTGTTTTAGCAGTGAACATATTCTACAAATTGTCCCAAATACAAAGACTTTACAGCAAGGTCAAAACGTTGTGAACAACTAAACTTATGCAAAAAATGCACTGGATCAGGGCACCAAAAGTCAAATTGCAAATCAAATTTGATATACAATTGTAAGTTTTGCAACAGTTTTGACCATGTTACCCCTATGTGTAATACACACACAGACATTGGAAAAACTGACAAACATTATGAACAAACACCCAAATCAAACCAAAACAAACAGAAACAAACCAAAAATGCTATGAATGGACATATCAGTTCATCTAGCATTAACCACAATTCAAAAATTCTTTTACCAACCACAACTTTGGAAATCCAAAACAAAAGAGGACAAATAGTACAGGTTAGGTGTCTTTTAGATACCTGCTCACAACAAACATTTGTAACTAAACAACTGATAGAAAAATTGGGACTTCAAAACCAACAAGGAGATGAAGATCTCTCTATTTCATCATTTATCAATAAAAACCCAGTACAAGCCAGTTTTAAAACTGCAAATATAACTTTAACTCTTGATGAAACATTTGAAACCCTTAAGGTTGTTGTTGTGGACAAAGTAGAACAAGAAAAAATACAAATAGCTGGGTTAAAACAAGCTTTGCTCCAACTTCAAAATAAATACACGATAGCTGATAAAACCCTTAATGCAGATGTAGTTGATGATATACATATGCTCATGGGGGCTGACTATCTTCATCTGGTCCATAGAGGCATCATTAAAATTGGAGATGGAATAGCCATACAAACTCCCACAGGTATTGCTCTTTTGGGTGACATAACTAAATACCATCTTACTACTGACACAGAAAACACAGAACATGAACAAAATTTACGCAAAACAAAATCACCACAGTCACAAATTTCTGACTATGTGACAAACTCGAACTACAAAAACACTGTCATAATCCCACATCATTTGAATGAAAATGATTCCACATTGGATGAAGGGTTACAGCAGTTGTGACTATTAGAATCAGTTGGCATAAAGGACAGTACTATTACACATGAAGACCAATTGATGACAGAACAATTTAAGGATACATTACAACACAGAGACAATCAATACTATGTGGAGCTGCCTTGGAAAACACCTTGTCCAGAAATAATGGACAATTTGAAAGTAGCTAAGGCACATCTGTATAAAAATTACAGAAAACTAAAAAATGACAATCTTTTAGAACAATACAACAACATATTCAAGGAACAAATAGAAAGGGGCTTCATTGAAGAAGTTACTGATGAACCCTTTAAAAAACGAGGTTGTCATTATTTAACACACAGGGGAGTTTACAGAGAAGACTCATCCACAACTAAACTAAGAGTAGTATACAACTGTAGTTTAAAAGACACAAATTCTGTTAGTTTAAATGATTGTCTCATGGAAGGCCCAAACCTTGTCTCAGATCTTGTAAAAATTCTCCTTTGCTTCCGTTTAGACAATTATGCAGTACAAAGTGACATAGAAAAAGCATTCCTCTGTATAAATTTGAAGCTTGAGTATGATAAAAATCATCTCAGGTTTTTGTGGTTGAATGATCCACATGACCTTAACAAAGGTTTCAAAACCTACAGATTTAAAGTAATTATTTTTGGAGCAAATTGCTCTCCAAGTATTCTTGCTTTAACAATTAGAAACCACCTAAACTTATTTCAAGAGGACTTAACAGTTCAGTTTTTAAAACAAAACTTTTATGTGGATAACCTCATTGGTTCCACTGTAACTGAAGAGGAATTGCTTGAAATTTACCAAATGTCACAACCCATAATGAAGCAAGGAAATTTTGGATTGAGAGAATGGGTTTCTAATTCTCCTAAATTAAATGAACAAATAACAAAAGACAACAATGGGAACATTGAACCAAACAATTACACGAAAACACTTGGAATGCTTTGGTTTTTAAAACAGAATTCTGAACACGATGACACTCTTTGCACGAAGAGTTATAACTTAAATCCAAATGCCAATACAAAAAGACAAGTGCTTTCAGAATCATCCAAAATTTTTGACCCATTGGATTATCACTGGGCAACACGTATTTTATTGAATGATATCTGACACTTGATTCTAGGTAATTTGGGTTCGCTGAATACGAATTTCAACTCGGTTTGGCTCTATCAGGTCCTGATTCTTGTCGACAGCCTATGTGCCATTTTCCAGATTTTTCAAATTAGGACTAAAAAATTAAGTCATGTGTTAAATTTTTTTTTCAAGTTTCATGAATACAAGCAGTTCAAACTACAGTAAAATTACATTATAACGATAGAAATGACTTAAAATAAAAAAACAAACAGATATGAAGCTTTCACTGTGGCAAACATTTTCTTTTGTAAGACTTTCTAGCGTATTTGCTTTTTGATGGCAGGTCTCTTTTCAAGCACCAGCAGTAATCAGCCATCATGTGGGAATCCCAGCGGCCTTGGTACCGTTCCTCCATAATTTTGATATCTTGGTGGAATCTCTCCCCTTGTTCGTCACTTACATCACCTAAATTACTTGGAAATTGGTCAAGATGGCTATTCAAAAAATGCTTTTTATGCTCATATTGCAACCTAACTCTTTGTAGTCCCTTAAAAGTTTTTTTACGATTTCTTCGTAGTTATCTGCCCTATAATTGCCTAAAAAGTTTTCTATCAAGTCCACGAATGAGAACCAGCCATTTTTTTCGCGTTCATTCATGACATTAGGAAAATTGCTGTCTTTAATCATTGTTCTTATTTGTGGACCGTCGAAAATTCCCGCCTTGATTTTTTCATAACTTAAACTTGGAAATTTTGAAGTTATGTATTTGAAACACTCGCCGTTCGTATCTAAAGCTTTTACATATTGTTTAATGAGGCCTAGTTTTATATGCAGAGGAGGAAATATGATTTTATCTCTGCTCACTAAAGGTGGATTAATTACGTTTTTTTTCTCCGACAGTAAGTGATGTTCGTGCTGGCCAGATTTGTTTGAAATAATGTTCTTCCTTGGCTCTGCTGTCCCATAAGCAAAGGAAGCAGGGATATTTAGTATACCCTCCTTGTTGTCCTAGCAGAAAATTAACCATTTTTAAGTCAACACATATGATCCACTCGTGCTCCCTATATTTGATAAGATTTAAAACCTTTTCTATATGTTCATACTTTTCTTTTAATTTTGTTGAGTGCCCAATCGGTATCGAGCCGTAGAGATTCCCATTATGCAACAACACACACTTAAGACTTCTTTTCGAACTGTCTAAAAACAAGCGCCAATCATTTGCATCGTAAGACTCAACCCCCATCTTCTTTAACAAACCAACTATGTCGCAGCAATATACTAAACTATCCTCTGTTCTAAAATATTTAACAAGTTCTTCTTCTCTTTTTCTGTAAAATGAAATGTATGTGTTTGAAGTAAGCAAGTTTTTCTCTTTAAGTCTTGAAGCTAAAATTTCCACAGCCTTTTTTGGCAAATTTAGATCCCTTACAAGATCATTCAACTCGGCCTGGTTAAACTTTTGCGGATCGTTTTGACTTTCAAATACGCTGGGGTCAAAATCGGTGTCTGACTCCTCAAAGTGCATAACAATATTTTCAGGAACATCTTCAACTAATTCTTGAGTTGGCAGACCCTTAAATTTTGGAATGGGGATCTCATTTGAATGTAGCACAGGTCGTATCGCGGTGTCGAAATTTGGGTACTCGATACAATGTTTATTTTTCTTAGTGAAGCCCGAAGTCTTGACAAAGCAAAGGTAGCAATCGGTCTCGTGGTTAGTAGGCTCTCGCCACACCTGATATGGAAAAAAAATTGTAAAGTGTTAACAAAAGCGACGAGAGACTTGTTTTTATGAATTTTATCAAAAGTTATCACCCAAACATTTAACATTTCTATGTGTTTCAACCTTATGCAATATTTGAGATTCTTATAAACATTTTCTGTAAATTTTTGTTTATGTACCTAAGTTACAATTACATTTAGGTAAGTTACAGTATACTAGTGATTAAATTACGTAGTTTTATGAAATCATAAACTTACCATCGGAACTCCAAAAGGTATTTTTGAATCCGAACCCTTCGTCCAATGTCGCAGTCTTTCAATGCATATAGTGCAGGCTTAATGTGGAGCCCACGATTTATCTTGGTCCCCCAGTTTTATGCCAAAATAAGCTAAGTAAGCTCTTTTTACGAAGTCAGTTATATTTGCTCGTTGATGTGGAAGTGTAAAATTTCCACATATATAACAGAAGGAATCAGGGTTGTTTTTGCATTTGAACTTTCTAGTGCTTGATGACATATTGCTTGATTGTTCTGCCAATTTGTAAAGGTATTTAAAGCCCTTAATTCATATAAATTTAAGAAAATCTGAAATATAAACACAAAAATTAGTTTAAATAGGTACTTATTATGAAATAGGTACTTACAATCTATGAAATTAAACTAGAAACACGGATGAGTAGGTACAATATAAATTACGTCTAATTAAATCAACTATATTAAATCACGATGACAAAATTACTCACTAAATCATATGCCAATTCAAAATTATGTTAATGCCCAAACTTAATTAACTAACTCAACTGACTGACTGACTGACTGACTGACTGATTGAATTGACTGATTAACTCTGGAAACGAGTCGCTTTTATATATTTAGTTGTCCCTCTAGAATACTCTACAGAGAACAGGAACGCTCGAGAAAATTTTAGAATTCTATGATATTTTTAGCTTAATTTACTAATATTAAAATGGGTTAAAAATGACAAAATTAAAAATATTTTTAGGGTGTTACATATAAAAATATACATAATACAACAATACCATAACAATAGGTACAAATACCTAGATAAAAACCTAGTTGCATAATGTGTAACTGCAAAAAGACAGCGAGTATTGAGAAAAAAACCTTTTTATGAATACGACGAAAGAGGAGGGGTGTTGAGCAAAATCAGGACCTGATAGAGCAAAACCGAGTAAAAATTCGTGCTCAGCGCACCCAAATTACCTAGAAGTAACTGTCAAATCTAATTCAATAGACAAAAAATTGAAATTTGTTCCCCAGTGTTATATTTACCAGCAACCATAAGATCCAAAATCCTTTTGCAAGACTTATGGAAAAAGAAAATTGATTGGGATGAACCACTTTCAGTGGAAGACCAACTTCATTGGAAAAAATTAGCCACAGACTTGAACAAAGTTCAAGACATCTACGTACCAAGATGTGCTGGCTACAGATTGAAATCGCAAACACTACACATTTTTACAGATGCCAGCACACAAGCTTATGGGTGTTGTGCCTATTTAACAAGTGAAAATGAAAGTAACTTGGTTTATTCAAAGGCAAAAGTGGCACCCTTAAACCAAAAGAAAACTGTACCACAACTTGAATTATTAGCTGTCTCATTGGGAGTCAAAACAGCAAACTTTCTTTCACAAGTATAGCCCGAATGGCTAACATGTGAGGATCTTTGGCCAGCCAAAGTAGTTAACCTCACACTCAACTCTACAACAACTGAAAAGATCACTGAGGACAAACCTATATTTGACTATCACCTTTATTCAGACCTAAACAAACTCTTGAGAATTACAGTCTATTGCTGCAAGTTTGTCAATAGCTACCTTCTCAAACACTGTCCTCAGAAAGCCTTTTCTAACTTAACAGAAACTGCAACAAAATACTGGCTCAAACAGATACAAGCTTCAGAATTTGACAAGGAGTTGAAGTATCTTAGGTCCAGTAGCACATTAAACAAAGGTATTCCTTCACTTGTCATGGATCTAAATCTGTACCTGGATACAGAGGGTCTGATAAGGTGTAAAGGAAGGCTTAACAAGTCAACTTTGACTTACAACTCTAAGCACCCAATTCTTCTTCCAAGGAGAAATCACTTCACAAAACTCATCATCAGGGATACCCACAACAAAATACACCACATGGGAGTCCCACAAACCCTGACAGAGCTGAGAAAAACTTACTGGCTACCAAAGGGTAGAACTGAAACAAAGAAAATTTTGAACACATGCATTCCTTGTAAACGTATCCATTCACGACCCTTTAAGACCCCAAGCCCTCCAGACCTACCTGTGGAACGAGTAACATTTACTCGGCCATTTGAAACCACGGGTATTGACTACACTGGAGCGGTTAATGTGAGTTTTGGAGACAAAATGGATTAAAAGGAATACAAAGTGTACATTGTACTCTTCACCTGTGCTGCCACACGTGCCATATGTCTAGACATAGTAGAAGATCTGACAGCAGAAGCTTTTATTGCTGCTTTCAGACGATTTTGTGCACACAATTCTGTACCCAAAACTATATGGTCAGACAATGCCACATACTTCAAATCTGGTGAAAGAATTATTCATCAGATTTGTGACAGTGAAACAGTACAAACTCATTTAACCAAACACAACATAACCTGGAAGTACATTCCTGTTAATACACCATGGTATGGTTCAATTTGGGAAAGAAACATACAAACTGTAAAGAACTGCCTTAAAAAGACTATTGGGACAAAACATTTACAACTTTTTGAACTCATGACTATTCTGTCAGAAATTGAAAATGTTGTCAACAACAGACCATTAACTTATGTGGGAGATGGTATTAATGAGCCAGAACCTCTCACACCAAACCACCTAATTAAGGGAGAAACAGTAAACATGTTACCAGAATCTGAACATAACAGTACAGAGGATCCAGATTGGGAAATAGGACACAAAGAACTCAACACAAAATACAAACATTTGACACAAATCAAGACTCAATTTATAACAAAATGGAGAGAAGAATACTTAACAAGTCTTAGAGAAAGACATAAACAATTAACAAAACAAAGTTGGAATGATTCAGTCAAAATTGGGGACATTGTGTTGATACATGACAAGACACCAAGACAACATTGGTCAATGGGAAAAGTCTTGGAACTCAAAACTGGTGAAGACGAAGTTACCAGGGTTGTAAAACTGAAAACAGCAACTGGTGAAACCACCAGAGATATCACATTACTATATCCTTTGGAGTGTGGGGCTAAATTAGAACCATTACCCCAAAGGATGGATCAGGATACTATTGGGGAGGAATCTCTCAATGTGCCTGATGTAACTCAGACTAAACCAGACAGGCCTCAAAGAAAGACTGCTTTGAAAGCCAGACAACTTTTACAAGAAAAAATTAAGACTGGTGACTTATAAAACTTACACAAACTGAGCAAAGTTAAAATGCTTAATAACTTTACTTTAATCCCATAAATTTCCTATACCTAAAAGGAGTCAAACTGATTGACATAACTTTAACTAAACTTGAGAAGTTGGCCTCTTGAACTTTCATATTTGAATAGGTCTTGAGTAACACCTCTCTTCCTAAATTTCTACTTCATTCTTTTGATCCATTTTTTACATGTTTTACACAGTTTGTCAAAAAATTTTGATCTATAACATACAAATTTTTCTCCGGCCCCCCCAGTATATGGAAAAACTATACGCGCTCACAACATGGTATCATATGTGGTACATTTATTTCATAATTAAATATAAATTATTAATTAATTGAATTAAATATCTATACAAAATTGCCTCGGGATTGGCGACATAGCCTATTGGGAATGAAATAATTGAATTGCCATACGTACAAAGAACCTGTATGTATGAATCAGCCCCACATAGCAACAAGAAAACCCAATTTATTGTTTAGTCTACCAAAAAGAAGTAGACACAACAAACAACAAAATCTTGCTAGATCGGCAAATAATAATGAAAATACAAGCGAACCAAGGAACGGCTCTCAGGGCTGTTTATTCCAAGCAAACGCTTTAAACTGGGAAAACGTGTCTAAATTTTCCCTCAAGTCCTGAGTGAATTCCTTAATAATAAAACCTAATGACGATAAAAGGATAGGCCTATTCCTTCAGGGGTTTATATAGTGACTGCCTATATTAATTACCTTAAGTAAATTCGCCGCGTAACCCCATCGTGGCGGCCCTACACCGAAAATGACCGTCACGCCCTACATCGAAACAAACAAAGACCCAGCAAAAATAAGGTGAGCAACTTCAGTTTTTCATTAACATAAGCTTTCCCAACTCCCGATGCTAGAATTACCGTAATCAATATAAATATAAAGAGGTCCTTTAAAGACCTACATATTTATAACTCTCTAACGAAAAGGCATAGGGCTTTTGTCGGTAACCCTCCACTGACGTCTGTTGGAAATTTCCAACGGATGAGGGCACAGGCAATCAACCCATAGCCCTATATAGTTTTTTCATAATGGGTTAGGATGTAAAGCTTAATATTTTCGTGGCTGTCTTCTTTTCTATAGTTTTATTGACCAAATGACTTTTCTCGATTTCACAAACGTAGATGGAATTTTTTAGAAACGTCAACAGACTATTTAAACTGATGATTATTAGAATGAGGTGTTGATGTTAGATGTATGTTAGAGTTGGCGTTTAGGCCTATGTTAGAATAAGGAAATATAATTATTTAAAACAGGAATATCTTTTTCCTTTTTCCTGTTTGTATAAATGTCTGGAATCAGATGAGGCTGCAGGTTCCCCCCAATTACTGGGGCCAAACGCCCCAACACCGCAGGTCTAGCTAAATGGGCCCATCTTTAGCTAGTAATAATAATCTATATATATAATATAAGAGAGCTGTCCATCTGTCCGTCTGTCCGTCACACTTTCAGAAATTGTGAGAAAAAAAATTCAGAAATTGTAAAAAAAATTCAGAAATTGTATTACGGGCGGCAATGTGAAGCTCAAGATTTTCATGACTGTGTTCTTTTCTGTAGTTTAGCAATGGGGGAAGGGTGGGGGTGGGGGTAATGGGGGGTGGGTGGGGTAATGGGGAGGGGGGTAATGGGGGAGGGGGTTAGCCCCCAAGTTGTATGAATGGGGGTGAGGAGGTTTTGGGAGATACCAGATTCAGAAATGTTGAGACAATGTGAAGCTCAAAATTTTCACGGCTGGGTTCTTTTTTTGTAGTTCAGCCTGTCTAACCGTCAGCGAAGCGGCGGGAACTGTACTAGTAATAATAATAATGGTTGTAATGATTTTATACTCCAAACTAACAGTAAAAGTCGTGAAAAAGAGGACCTACAGTTTAATATGGAAAACTGATACGTGTGGGTAGTTGGGAGGTAACGAAAATGGTCTACTGAGTAGGTAGGTAGTTAATTTAACAATTATTAAACTCCTTTTATGTCAATGACTGCGTGGGTGAGACCAATTGGTTGCTCACTAGAGTTATTCTCCACACTAGTATTTATATACTGTGATATAGGGTGCTTGGTAGTATTGAAACACACTACCAATCAACCAACAAACAAAAAAGATGCTGGGAGGGGGGGAAAAGCCGAAAACAAAGAACATGGATGAAGAGCTGCATGGCAAACCAAGAGGCTTGAAACGGAAGAGCGTAGAACCAGCAAGTGCGCTCACCTACTGTAAATTAAGCAACTAGAAGAAAGACTCCAAGAAGAAGATCAGGCCTGACTAAGGAGACCAGGACTTATCTAATAACACTCAGTAAGTGAACAATTGTATTTCCAAGCCCCAGTTTAGTGATAACGTTTAAACTAGGTCCAGTTAAATTAGGCCTACATTGTGGTCTAAGACCTAGCATGAACTCATAGCTTAACAAAGGCTAAGGTAAATTACCCAAACCTAATTTGATGAGGAATCCTACTGTGGACCTTAATTTACTGTACCCGCTCTGGACGATTTCCGGAATCTCTAGGCTGACCCTTACAAGGCTAGGCTTAACTTACTCTACAGTTAGACTGGAGATATTAGGGGTGGGTTAATTGGGGACCATTTCATACAGAGCATTTTTCACATTAAATTTGAAACCGAATCACGGGTCGATATATCATTTGGACGCGGAGGACGGTTAAGCATCCAAATACTCCAGAAACCTCAAGAAATCTAATTGCTCTTTGATTCTGTTTAAATTCGCTCATTTCTATTCACTTCTAGAGAAGATGCATATAAAAATGTATATAAAAAAAATATATGATGATGATACAAAGAAATAACAGAAATATTAATTACTAACCAACCATTCGAAATGTGTGTCAGCCAACCAACTTCTTTTTTTTTTTTTTTTCTAAATTCAGTCTCGTCCAGAGTTTCAGAAAAGTTGGTGAAAGAAAGAGCCGTATGTTCAAACTTTGTTGGCTCATGTTTTGTGACGTTTTTTTTTTAAAGTGTCTGTTCTTACTGATTTTGTTGTAGATTATTAAGAAAGTTTCTGCAGTCAGGATTAATTTCAGGTACGTCAATAACTATATATTTCATGTAGGTAACTCGTACTCTTTGTAGGCCAAATTAGTTTATCTTGGGTAAATATTCAAAGAAACTATTATTTTTCAATTCTTGTAAAAATTAAATTTGATACTTGTCCAATGACTCTAGATTTATTGCAGATAACCTGCCTATTCCTTGGAGAAGTTCTTAACAATGGTTGTAGACAAATTAGCTTATACGAGTGTGTTTTGCGTGGTTATGACGTAATGTGATAAAAATGATCGAAAAAGTACAAAATTCGTTTATATATCTTAGACCAGAAATGTCGGAAGATTTAAAAAGGTGGTTTGGTTAAAGAATTAATAATATCGACAGTATTTATGCATTTTGTTTCTGAATCGCCACAAATCGTAAACTTACGAAAGATTTTGGGTTTTCGAGAGGTGTTTAGCTTTATCCAATTCGTAGTAGGGCTGAGCATTTCCCGCTCTTTTCCTAATCCCAGGAAATGGGATTCAAAAACTTGCAATGCCCGGATCCCGGGAAATTCCCAGAATTAAAAAAATTAAAGTTGAAGTACTGGAATAAATTAAATGACTAAACCGAAAATTTCCTTTTATTGAACAAAAACGTGCTTTGATAAAAACTTTCTAGAGACTAATAAAACTGAAATTATTGATTTATTTGGATTATGACTTAATGTTTTAAAAAACAGATGATCAATATTTTTATCACTTAAACATGTTCGGAGTTTTGTGATGAATAATCCTACAGCAGAAAATGCTCTTAAAGACTCTATTGAAGTTGGAGGAATTGTCCCCAGAGCATTAAATAAGTTTATATTTTATGTTCTGTTACCAGTAGCTTCATAAACATTCATTTCTTTTATGGTGTTCTTTACGTCGCGTCGTATCTGAGGCGCAAATCTTGTTGCTCTGTGGTTCCCATTTCTTTCTGCACAACTGCATCCAATTTTTCTTCCAAGGACGTTTGATTTGAAGACGAGTTAGAGGAAAAGACTTCGAGTTCGTGGCGTATCAAAAAACTGTTGGGGTTCATTTACACAGTGGTGGGCACGCGCAACAATTTTTGTAGCGCCGCAACCGCAACCGCAACTCTGCTGAAATAGTTGCGCCGCACGCGCAAGCGCAACCCTTTTCAAAAAGTTGCGCCGCAAGCGCAAGCGCAACCAAAAATGTTGCGCCGCAAGTTGCGCCGCAACTTTTTGCGGCGCAACTGCCCACCTTTGCATTTACATCAGTACCTTCTGCCACTAAGCCCGTCTGACTTTTGCTAAAAAGCCTGGCAATCAACTGTAGCAGTTGTTTGCAATGTTGATTTAGAAGGCAGTGAAAAATTAGGACAAGTTGAATTAAATGCTATTATAGGATTATTTAAATGTTTATATAATCCTACGCGCTTCTTATTACGTCTCTCTTGAGATCTTTTTTCTACTTATTGTTTTAAGGTGGTAGAAAAACAAGTTTTCTGTTCTCTCAACTCATTTACAATAAAAGCAAACACCTTCTGCAGTGAGCAATATTCCATCTCTGCAGTCCATTCTAAAAGTTTCTAGAAAGAATGAACTCAAAGCGATAAGATTAGACCCATTAGTCTTTAAGCAATCAATTTTCAGTTTCACTTTTCAGTAGGAAGAAAATATTTCACCCCATACTCAAGCGAAAACGGTTTTCAAAGTTTGAAAAACAGGTGAACGAAAACTTCTACTGTGAAAAGCCTTTGCATGAAATAAATATACTTCATAATAAAACTGTGTTTAAAAGTCTCCCCTGAAAATAGAATACTGGGAAATCCCAGGATCGATGAGTTTTCCTGGGATCTCCGATGCCCAGCCCTAATTCGTAGCCTATACGTCTTCCTGGCAAATGTTGATTATACGTATGTAAACTCAAATGTATTAAAAAACATGAAATAAATTTTATTATTAATTAATAATAAGAATCTTCATGTGTGTTTGACGAAATGTTAAATACAATATGAGCGCAAATGACGAATAAGATCCATAAATATTAATAAAAGTTTGTTAAATTTTCGAAAATTATTTTGTGGCGCCATTATAATGACGTCAGAGGAATAAATTTCTTCGCTGTAAACTTCTACGGATTGAATGCCCGGTTAGGTCAACTGTACGCCCTTGACGATTGATTAGGTTAATTCGTGATATTTTCGTTAAAACTAACGAAACTATCACGACTTAACCTATTAAATCGTCAAGGGCGTACCTAACCGGGCATTCAATAATTTTCCCTTAGGTTTCGATTAATTTTAAGCAGCTTTTACTGCTATAGCAGATTTGGTGGGGAGATAGCAGTCCGGCAAACCGTAACTGTTTTCAGTGAAAAAAAAATTTCTTTCTACGTCATTATAATGGCGCCACAAAATAATTTCAGAGAATTTCACAAACTTTTATTAATATTTACGTATCCTATTTCTCACTTGCGCAGAATGTACTAAATATACATTGTACAACTTTGACAATGTCGCCATTTAAGAATGTATGCTTCGCAAAATATATCTAATTTATTTTTTAGTTTTATTTTGGAATCTTTCAAAATTTTGATATATGCTTAAATTATGCTTAACGTCAAGAATTATTTAGATCTCCACAACTGCACTCTGCACTGCACTCTCCCCTGCACTCTCCCCTGCACTCTCCAAAATTTACTTATTTCATTATTGTAAATTAAATCATTGCTGCCTGAGCCATTGTCAAGATAGGTCGAACCTCTTTCCCATAAAATTCCTGCTCGAGACATTGTCAAGATAGGTCGAACCTCTTTCCCATAAAATTCCTGCTCGAGACATTGTCAAGAGGTCGAACCTCCTTCCCATAAAATTCCTGCTCGAGCCACAGTCAAGATAGGTCGAACCACCTCCCCATAAAATTCCTGCTCGAGCCACTGTCAAGATAGGTCGAACCTCCTTCCCATAAAATTCCTGCTCGAGCCACTGTCAAGATAGGTCGAACCTCCTTCCCATAAAATTCCTGCTCGAGCCACTGTCAAGATAGGTCGAACCTCCTTCCCATAAAATTCCTGCTCGAGCCACTGTCAAGATAGGTCGAACCTCCTTCCCATAAAATTCCTGCTCGAGCCACTGTCAAGATAGGTCGAACCTCCTTCCCATAAAATTGCTGCTCGAGCCACTGTCAAGATAGGTCGAACCTCCTTCCCATAAAATTCCTGCTCGAGCCACTGTCAAGATAGGTCGAACCTCCTTCCCATAAAATTCCTGCTCGAGCCACTGTCAAGATAGGTCGAACCTCCTTCCCATAAAATTGCTGCTCGAGCCACTGTCAAGATAGGTCGAACCTCCTTCCCATAAAATTCCTGCTCGAGCCACTGTCAAGATAGGTCGAACCTCCTTCCCATAAAATTCCTGCTCGAGCCACTGTCAAAATAGGTCGAACCTCCTTCCCATAAAATTCCTGCTTGAGCCATTGTCAAAAGAGGTCGAACCTCCTTCCCATAAAATTCCTGCTTGAGCCATTGTCAAAAGAGGTCGAACCTCCTTCCCATAAAATTCCTGCTTGAGCCATTGTCAAAAGAGGTCGAACCTCTATCCCTGTAAACTCCCTCCTTTGCCTTTATTTGATAAAAACCCCATAAAATTCCTGACCATCAGCGGTTATCGTAAGAACCTGTAAATTCATCTCCCCTCATTCAGTGCCTCTTTCCTATAAACTTCGTGCAACGAAAATAATTTGAGTGGAAGAAGACTGCCATTGAGAACTGAAATGTTTCCATTCACTCCTTCGAAAAAATTTGGTGGAAACTATTTATCATTCTTGTTACTCGGATGCCCTACGGCTAAGGCCGAGCTTAACCAAAAAGGACCACCTTCGTTGGACCGTCCAAAGTGCATTCATCATAAAAGTATGTCTTCTGACAATCTGTATATCTTGTTTGTCTCCCTTTCTCAGGCCCTCCACCTCTTTTGCATTTCTAATTTTTTTTGCTGATCTTGTATCAGCAAAGGATGTCGCTATACTGTTGTTGGTTACTTCATTGTCTGTCTCTTAGCATTGAAAATGAATAGGAATGGAGCTAATACGGTTCCTTTTACGATTTGCTGACGCTCTGTGAGAAAGTTATTGGTCCATTTTTTCACTGCCTTTTATTTCCACATCTCGTGTAACGCCAGGAATATCCTTCAGTAACGATCCACCTCTCACATTTTATTGCATACAAAGACTGAAATTATCCAAATTTATTAATATTTCTAAACGCATTCATAAGACTTTTCAGATGAAATGTTTGCTTAGGTTTTAAGATGATTTTTATTTTAGTCCGGCTTCCATTGGCTCAAATTAAATTCTATGAAAGTCAATGCAGACGTTGTCGAATTTTATTATATTCTATCTGTTCTGTATTAACATTATTGAAAAATGATTTTTGGTAGTAGGTAGTACATACATTTGAACATAAAAATAAACGTAATTTTTATATTAAAATATTTTCATGAAAAATATTAGTTACTCCTTAAAATCTAAGTTAGAAATATAATTGCCCGATTTTTAATTAGTTTGAGTTAAAATTGCATTAATTGAAACTTTTTAAGTAATTTTGTAAAATTAGTTTCTTATTACTTTTAGATAAATAATTTAAGTAAGTATTCTATTCACAACTAAATGGAGTAACGTAGTATAGTTCATGTGCAAAAAATATTTTGAAGATTGTTTTTAAACAATCATTAAAAACTATATCGTAATAGGTAGTAGGTTTACAATGTTTTTTCTTTCATATTTTCAAGTAAGTACTACTTATGAGGACTGTTTGTTGGCACATTTGTGTGAATGGTCGTCCTTGTGCTTCTGATCTCTGAACTAAAGTTAACGTACCCCTGGTTTAAAATTTGGGGCATCTGTACTTTTCTGCTCTCGTTTCTCTTCCCGCACTTTGACCTTCCATTTTAGGTTTTCGTTTAGCACAATGTATCAATCCATTATAGTTAACATCGTGAAGAAATTGGTGACTGCGATGAAGTGATGTCTATTTTATGAAAGTTAATCGAATCAAATAGAATTTCATGTCATGATGTCAATAATAATAATAACTAGACGCGCTCGCTTCACTCGTCCCTCCAGAATAGGTGCTTTCACATCTCTGAAATTATATTTGCTCGAAGTAGTTTTTTTTTAATAATTCTTATTTCGCCATCTTCAACCCAATATTTAACATAGAAGTAGGTCGAACATTTGTTTAAATTTTCGTACGTGCTTATATCTTACCCAAGTAGGTACAACAGGTTATATATATTTTGTTTTAAAATTTTTAATTGCTTTCGCTTGTGTTAAGATTGTGGAAGGGTTATTTAAGAAAATTTAGCTATTTTTTACCGCATAAAATTATTTTTGTTCTTTAAATTCAAATTTCATCCGGGTTTAGATTTTAATATGAAAACTTGCAATAAAGTAACTCCAACTTCATCCTTCCGCACAATAAAAATTGGCTGGTAGATAAATGGGTACCCTGGGTAGCCTAGTGGTTAAAGACGCTGGGCTGCTGATTGGGAGGTCGTGAGATCGAGTCCGGGCGAGGACTGCGTAATTTCTGACCTCGTGTGGTGAGGCGTGGTTCGGATTCCACGTTAAACTCTAGGTCTAAGGTGGAGGGACAAGCTTGACCTTCGTCAGAATGAAGAATTCGGGAGGAAGCAAAACCAATGTTCACCAAGGTTATATATATAAACGAAGTGAATTCACTTAGGTCGGGGTTTAGACTAACGATGATGCTGGTAATATCTTTGGTTTCGCACCAGTCATACTACTTAAATTACACTGTGTAACACTGATTCTGTTTATATAGAATTTTTTGTTTTTATATGCATTTGTGGGCGCTGAGTCCAAATCTGGCCTTGGTTTGCAAAGCTGGGCACCAAACCGTTAATCCGTTAATCGTTAATTAACGAAGTTAACGTTTTCGTTAACGATTTAACTTTTAAGTTAACTTTGAAAATATTATCGGACTAATTAACTTCCGTTACATTTAACTTCCGTTAACCCAAAAAATTCATAAATAAACGTTTAAAAGTTTCTATTATTTTCAGTGCTGAGCAGGTGCGCAATTAATCCGCCACTGTTAGTGATGAACGAATTTCCATTTCCGCAGTGCAAAATCAGGCGATATATTTGTTTCCGTCGCCACAATTTGTCTTACCAAATATGGTAGTTATTTATGGCATTGGTTTGAGCAAAACATGGTCGACTGTAAAATCAGGCGGAAAGATTTGCCATTTGAGTTGAATGTTTCAACTTCTTTCAAGAAATATCACGAGCATTTTAAGGCACTTTCAATAATATATATGTAACAATTACAACAAATAACTACATTCGTTTCATTTGCAGTCTGTCTCTTGCGCAACATGTTTGTGCTAGTGAATATTTAAAAATAATCGTTGTCAAGTAAGTCATGTATATTTATAATATGTCTGTGAGTACCTTATTAGTAGTCTCCTTGTTACATTTCAAGAACCATGAAACTGATCAGGGAAGATTTCAATTCTCATGTCACTTTGATGACATAAATTAAGTCAATTGATGTCTTACAATGGGAGCGTTTTCACCTTAACCCTTTATGTCCTGGCGGTACTTCTAGGTACCACATCTTTAAAATCTCCATAATTATTTTTCTACCCGGTTGATCCTGCCGGTACTTTCAAGTCCCAATGTGAATTAGTTTCTTTACGAGATAATAGATGGCGTTGAGAAGTAAATGTGAGCGTGTGGCGCCAGAGGCTGTTTACTCTTTAGTATCTCTGCTAGTGATGTAGGTCACATCCGCATAACATCCGCATCCGCACTTTGGACTGCGGATGTCGTGCGGATGTGGACCGCTGAGATAAAACGTCATTAATAAGCGGAAATTATCAAATTCTACTATAATAATAGAACTAGTTCATTGTGCGCAAAAGTGATGCAAGCGACAAGACGAGAGGCTGTTCTTGTATGAAGTTACTATCTTGCAACCTACTTAGATCCACGTTACAAAGCTAAGTTATTTTCACCTAGTACATTAGAACGAGTTAAATCATCACTTGGCAAAGCAGTTGAAGAGCTTCAATCTCTTGAATCTGTCGCTTCGCCACCCACCAAAAGAATAAAAGTTTCAGTGACAGAACCAACACCTTCAACGAGCAAATCTATCACAGAATATCTCTGTTTCTTGAGTCAAGCAGCAATGACGAGACCTACGCGATGTCAAAAGATGTAGTAAAAATGATCGAGAGCTATCACCAAGAAAAACGCCTGGCTGCATGTGACAATCCTATTAGTTGGTGGAAAAATACACAGAATATCTATCCATACTTGAGTAAACTTGCAAGGAAACATTTAGCCTGTCCTCCAACAAACGTACCAAGCGAGAGATTATTTAGCAGTGCTGGATTAATATATGATGGAGAGAGAAACAGACTGGCAGCAGAAAAGGCAGAAAAATTAATGTTCCTTAAGCATAACCTTCCTATAATTAAGTTTGAATATTAAACGATGAACATCTTAGTTTACTTTATTTTAATTACTCATTTATAAATATGCCTAATAAAATTTTAAACTTAATATAAATAGTTATCAAGCTAATTAAAGATCTCTCTCTATATTAGTTAGATGCTTGATATTATTTTATATGTTCAGAGAAAAGTACAGCAATTATTGTACAATTAATCAATTATACTACATTATAGCTACAGCTCTCTCTATATAATAACTTATAATTATATACGTTAAACACAACAAATCTCGAATATATCCTAAAAAATAACGAAAATGTAGACATCCGCATCCGCGGATGTCGAAATCAAACATCCTCATCCGCAGATGTGAAAAAAATGACATCCGCTACATCACTAATCTCTGCCATCCCCTCCAGTGCTGCAGTGGAACGTTTGTTCTCTATGGGCAAGGACATCCTGAGGGCCAAGAGATCATCCCTGTCTGATGAAAACTTTGATATGCTAATTTTCATGAAGGGCAACATGCATCTCATGGACAAAATGGAGAACGAGAAGAAGAGGGAAAATTAAATTATATATATATTGTGTTTTCATTTTTTTTATAATAAAAGTTAACGGTTTATCGGTAACTTCCGTTACATGTTTAAAGGTTAACGAAGTTAACTTTTTGGTTAACGGATTAGCGGTTAACGAAGTTAACTTTTTGGTTAACGGTGCCCACCACTGTTGGTTTGTGTGTATCATCAATGGTTTCAGAGATAATCCATTTTTTCATGTTTTACCAGTATAATGTTGTTATGGGCGCAAAATATCAGAATAATCAGGAATTGTTGAGAACAATCCGAATGTTCGTTGACAGTTTCTTGCTCTAGAAATTGCCCGAAACTTCCACTGTGCTATACAGGGGTGTTTCAGGAGGAAAGGTCAATACTTCGGGAGGCGATAGTATAGGTCATTGTGAGAAAAAAAGTTCATATGAACATGTCTAATTCTGAATAGTTACAGAGATAGAGCTGTTTGAATCTGCAAATGTAAAAGCATTGTTAATGGTAATCAAGAAAAAGAAACCAATTGCTGTTTCTAACATTTAATGTTTAAACATTGGCATTTTGAATGGTATCAGATAGAGAAATGACAAATTTGTTGCAGTTTACAATACATTTTCGAAAATCCTACCGTCAACCTCAATGCACTTTGCAACTCGTGCGCGAAGATCGCGTGTTCGTCTGAGTTGATCTTGACGTTCCTTTATGCGGGCAGCAGCAGCATCCAAAATGCGCGCGAGCAATTCGTCTCGTGTATCCACCTTTCTTTTGTAAACTTGACTTTTCATCCACCCCCACAAACAATAATCTAACGGAGAGAGGTCTGGAGACCTTGGTGGCCATTGAATTGGACCACCGCGGCCGATCCATCGACCAGGGAAAGTTTGATTTAGGTATTGCATCACCAGACGGGTAGAATGTGTTGAGCAGCTCCGTCATGCTGAAAGTACATACCAGCGCGTGTAACCAAAAGAACATCCTCCAATAGTCCTGGCAATTCATTTTGCAGAAATTCTAGGTAACTTTGTCCTGTAAGACGATTCTCTAAAGCAGTGGTGCACAAACCTTTTTGATGTGAGGGCCAAGCGAAGAAAATAACTAAATGTATTAGCCTACTTACTTTCCATCTAAGTCATAAATTGGGTCACTTTTATATTCTAACTTTTTCATTGAATTGAAAAGACCCGTGGGGCCACTGAAAAGACCCGTGGGGGACACATTTGGCCCGCGGGCCAGGGTTTGTGCATCACTGCTCTAAAGTAATAGTGCCAATCAGCTGGTCATCGATGATACCGAACCACACATTGGCAGAGAAGCGATATTGAAAATTTGTTTCCACAGTGGCATTTGGATTTTCGTCTGACCATCGATGAGAATTACGAGTGTTGTTGATACCGTCACGGGTGAAAGTAGCTTCATCGGTGAACAGTATTAATCGAAGCAATCGGCGATTAGCATTTACCCAATGGCAAAATTCCAGTCGCATGGCAGCGTCTCCTGGTTGAAGGTGGTGTACACGCTGTACATGATATGGATGCAAGCCTTCCTCACGTAATGCTCGCCATACTCTCGTGTGTGGTACACCGAGACGTGTAGAAATTCTTCGTGAGCTAGTAGTAGGACTACGCTCTACCAACAGAAGAATGTTTTTCACTTCATCTACATCTTGTTGACCTTCACGTTCAGATGAAACATGAGCGTTGGGAAGTGTACCAATCTCACGCAATGTGTTGAAAACCCTGGTAAACTCTTCAATCTTGAATTCTGCGGTTCGGAAACCGTCGACGATATTCTGCAACAGCAGCTGTTGCACTTCCATCGCAAAAACCGTAGACATACACCATATCTGCATATTCGGCATGTGTGAAGGTGTGGGGCATTCTTAACACTGCTTCAAACACCAAACAATGTCACTCACAACAGTCAGCTGTCGATTGGCTTATGTTACATGCTTACATTACAGCTTACATGGTTCAAGGTTATAGGGGAGGGAAGGGGGAGGAAGAGCTGCGCGCGCATCAGATTCAAACAGCTCTATCTCTGTAACCATTCAGAATTAGACACTTGTTCATATGAACTTTTTTTCTCACAATGACCGATACTATCACCTCCCGAAGTATTGACTTTTCCTCCTGAAACACCCTGTATAAAGAAGAGCGCAGAGTCTGAAAAGTCATTAAGTGTGAGCACACAAAGAAAGCAGGTTGTTTGTCTGATGGTTACCAGCACTGAAGTACTGTTTCGGTGCTTCTCTGTGCTGACGTTTTGAGTGTTATCGATCCTTTTTTATTGCGAACATTATTTCAGTGTTGTGAATACATCTTTTTTCTGGAATCTGTAATCTGTTGCAGATTTAAGAACTCTTCTCTCTATATCTGCAGGTTATGATTAATGTAGTACAGTTTGGTAAAGAGAGTGGCAACTAGAGCTTGTAAACACTCGCCGGATATATTCTGCTACGTTTGTGGGTATTACATAGGCCCCAAGCAAGTATCGCACAAGATTGTGAAAGGCACCAAGTTCTGGATCGCGTATCGGCTCTATTTTGGTATGCCTATGGGTGACCAAGATAAGCCCTGGGCACCCTATGTGATCTGTGGAAGCTGCCGCTCTACACTTGAAGGGTGGCTGCGGGGAGTACGCAAGGCAATGCCCTTTGTGGTACCCAGAATATGGAGAGAACCAAAGAGCCACCACGACGATTGCTACTATTGCATGGTAGATGTTTCTAAGTACAGGAAAGTTAAAGGAAGGCGGACTCTTCAGTATCCAAGCATAGCGTCGTCCATAGCTCCTGTACCACATGGCGAAGGTCTTCCAATACCACGTCCACCAGAACAGGTATCTATCCATTACTTTACCTTCTGTATTTACAGACTGGGTCTTCTGTCGATTTTTCTTAGTGCTGATGCTCTTCTACATATATAGCTATGCCTATATTTTGTTTCTTTGCTTTGCAGGTTGAAAATGAGGATGCAGCTAGCTCATCTGAGATGTCGGCTGGTGAGGATAGTCATGATGAAGAATATACAGTAACTTTCAGTACAAACCCTCACTTTCCAAATCAGAGGGAATTGAACGACTAATTAGAGATTTGGGTCTGACGAAATCAGGGTCTGAGCTTCTGACCTCCAGACTCAGAGTGGAATTTGCTTGGAGAAGACTGCAAGAGCACTGTATACCGAAAGCGGCATGAGTTTGCAAGGTTCTACGATGTCAATGGCTCCCTCTGTTGTTGCAGCGAGGTTAATGGTCTATTCACAGCTATTGGGTTAACACATATATACCCTCAGAGTGGCGCCTATTTATTGACAGTTCAACTCGGAGTTTAAAAGCTGTTCTACTCCACAATGGGAACAAATAGCCATCTATACCAGTTGCACATTCTGTTTAAATGAAAGAGGACTATGAAAATGTCAAACAACTGCTCACTCAAATCAGGTATGAACAATATAACTGGGACGTGTGTGGTGATTTCAAAATGATTGGTTTCCTGTTAGGTTTACAAGGAGGGTTTACTAAATATTTGTTTTCTTTGCCTGTGGGATAGCAGGGCTTCAACTGAGCACTATAAAACAGTTCAGTGGCCTCCACGTGAAGGACTGCAACCAGGAAAGTACAATGTACTCAGGGAACCTCTTGTGAATCCTGACAGTTCTGCTACCATGTCTCCATATTAAGTTGGGTCTAATTAAGCAGTTTGTAACTGCGTTAGATTTTGGAGGGGAAGTTTTCCAACAGATTCGGGTCATGTTCCCTAAACTCTCTGAGGCCAAAGTCAAGGCTGGCATCTTTGTAGGACCACAAGTCAAGGAGCTGTTGAATTCAAAGAACCTTGAAGCCAAGATGACTCCGATCGAAAGAGAGGCTTGGTGTGCTTTCCGTGATGTGGTTCGTAGGTTTTTAGGCAACCATAAAGCACCAAACTATAAGGAGTTAGTGTCAAACGTGATTAAGTGCTATGGCAAAATGGGGTGCCGTATGTCTTTAAAATTACACTATCTGCATTCACAGCTAGACTTTTTTCGTGATAACCTGGGCGATGTGAATGAAGAACATGGCGAAAGATTCCATCAAGATATTCAAACGATGGAGAAAAGGTACCAGGGCCATTGGGATGCTTCCATGATGGGAGACTACGTATGGTCGCTGATCAGAAAGGATAAGAATGTTCATACGCGGAAGTCGCGTTCTTCAGTGCATTTTTAACGAACGCACACCGCATAACGAGGCTCGTTATTCTCTTATCGGTTCTCCTCATGATATATATTATATCCTTTGCACCATTTTGGGTTTGTCAAACAATTTTGGCTCAATAAACATTAATTTCCAATTGTGTTTTTCTTTTCAGAAAATACTTGTTAGCCTTCTTTATATACTTTGCCATATGAAAAGTGTGATAACCTATATTTTTGAAACGGTTGATGATAGAGCAAAACCAATATAATTTTTGGAATCAGCGCCCCGAAATCATTAAGAAACGACAGAAAAATCACAATAAACAGATTTTGTTACCCAGTGTTATTTATTCATCTCGACTGCTCTCACTTTTGACAGTGAACTGTCATGTCAAATGGGCGTCTTTCATCCATATATCAGTGCAAGCATCGATTCACTTCTTATAGTGTGCATAACTTGCTTCCCTGTTGCATTCCGTTTTCAATTTGCAGTTTTATACAGGGTGTCCCAGAACTATCTATTTCAATGAAATCGGACAAATTTTTTAAAAACACTTTTATTTATGTTTATCATGTTTAATGTGTGTTAAAAATGTATAAATTTCATAATTTTTTTCATAATTTTTTTCAGTTTTATTTTCATTCTCTTTCAGAACCCTATTAATAATGAATACACAAGAACGCATCTTTGTTGTAACATCCCGTATCAAAGGAATGCAATGTAATGAAATCAGAGAAAAATTTACAAGATTATTCCACAGAACCGGTCCTACAGACAAAGCGATTCGTGAACTTGTGAACAAATTTAAAAGAACTGGATCCGTACACGACGAGGTGGGAAGAGGACGCCCAAGGACAGCACGTAACAGTACCGAACAGGTACGACAATTGTTTGAGGATGAACCAACAACTTCGGTTAGGGAGGCCGGTCGAAGACTCAACATATCCAAGACAACAGTTCATAGAATCTTGCGTTCGACACTGATGAAAAAGGCTTATCACATTCAAGTACTGCATGCCTAAATGAAGAGGATTATCCAAATCGAGCAGCAAGGTGTGCAGAAATTGTGGATCAAATCGAAAATGAAAGTTTATTGGATAACATCTTATTCAGTGATGAGGCGACTTTCCAACGTGTGGTAAAGTCAATCGACACAACTGTCGTATCTGGTCCAATGAAAGACCGTATGAAGTCATAGAATGGCAGAGAGACTCTCCAAAAGTTAACGTGTGGCTTGGAATGACCAAATCCAAAATTTATGGCCCATTCTTCTTTGCGGAAGCAACTGTAACAGATACCGTCTACCTTGATATGCTTCAGCATTTTCTCGAACCGCAGCTTCTTGATGGCATTCTTGATAATGTTGTGTTTCAACAAGATGGAGCACCATGTCATTATGCTCTAATTGTTCGAGAATACCTCAACAGACGCCTTCCGAATCGGTGGATTGGACGTGGAGGACCTCGACCTTGGCCTCCGCGTTCTCCGGATTTGACACCCCTGGATTTCTTTGCATGGGGTTTCATAAAAACAAAGGTTTATCGCCAAAAGATCAATAGTTTAGCTGAACTTAAAGAACGCATCCAGTTGGCAGTGCGGGAGATAACACCTGAAATGCTTCAAAATGTGTTTCGCAGCGCTAAGGATAGATTTGAAATTTGCAGAGATACAGACGGTGCACATGTTGAAACTTCTCAATAAAGTTTTGACTTATGATTTATAAATATTTGTTTTTGTATCATAATTTAGTAATAAACACACAATTATGTCAGTTTTTATTAAATTTGTCCGATTTCATTGAAATAGATAGTTAATTCTGGGACACCCTGTATATTACTTTTGTCAGTCACACCCCAAATATTTAAATTCTTTCATAGCCTCTAAATTTTCTCTCTACAACAATGTTAGATGTGAACTCTCCTTCTCTGAACAACATGAACCTTACTTTTATTTACAAGTCTCTTTTACTAATTAACAAACGCCAACAAAACTTGGCACTATTCTCTTAATTCACTTTTAATTCGTTCTCTGATTCACCCAGAAGTACCACACACGCTTGAGAAAAATTGTAAAGCTCATAACCAAAGGAATTAGAGAGATTCTATTGGACAGAATATGAAGTTATAAAGCTCTCTAAATTTTACGGGGGAGAGGCTGTCCCCTCAACGCCACTCCATACCAAAAAAAAAAAAAAAAAAAATCGTGTATGGAAAATGTTGTTCACGTGTGAAATAAGAAAATTATTTCTATACTCTTATTATTTAGTAACTAGAATAGTTGCTTTTCTCAATTTCTTAAGTTGAGTTTTTTTCTTAAATGACATTAAGCCATCAATTTAATGAAAAGGAGTTAACATTTCAAACTCGTCTTTAACCCCTTCTTCCTGCCAGAGAAGGGAGCGAGATTGAGCTGCAAGACCTGCATGACGAAGGGCAGGTGATGGTCTCTTCCGATATCTGTCTATGCCTCTGGAAGGTTCCTCCCCGAAACTCCTCTCCAAACGTTTTTGAACCGGACACAGTTGTGGTTGATCCAGCGGAGGATGACCAATGCCTATTGTTGGGAGGAGAATGGACACACGACGGAGCAAGAAGTGATGCAGAAGGAATCTCGGAGGAGCACGATGAAGTAAGACTTCTTTACACAAAAAACAAATCTTTGAATCTCCGATTCATACCTTAGTAATGAAAAGTAAAATCAAAGGACATTCTTATCTGGAATGAGAAAGAAGCGTTAATTATTGGGAACTTCCTTGTTGAGAAATATGCTCTTCTCTAATTGGTCAATTCAAATACGATGGTATGCTTTGGTTTGATTATTAGGTGATTGTGATTAGGATACAGCTCTATAGCAGGCACAGCAATTACATAAGGGTTGACTATATCAAAATAGTAATGGTTTTGTAGGAATGTACAGTCGATTACGAAAGTCTGTATACTGTATATGTACTGGTCTACACTGACCTTGTAGCCCAATATACTCCCCCGGGAAAAAAGGTTGTGTGTGTGTGTAAATTTATTTTTGTAGCTACTTTTACCAGATAGAATACAGGGTGTACATAAAGTCAGGATCTATTTTTGTGAAGCACTTGGAAATTATATGGAATTCAATGATAAAGTGGTAACATTTATTAAATAAAGAGTAGGATTCGACGTGACGCCCATCAGTATCCCTGCACAGCTCAAATCGTTCCGCAGCATTTCTAAACACATTCTGGAGCATTTGCGGGGTTATGTTATCTGCAGCAGTTCGTATACGTAAGTTTTCAAGACTCGTAATCTTCGTCTGATAGACGTGCGATTTGATAAAGCCCCATGCAAAGAAATAAAGGGGTTAAATCTGGTGATCTCGCTGGCCAAGGTCTGTTGCTTCCGCGTCCGATCCAGCGATTTGGAAAACGTCCATTTAGATAATCCTGAACAATTTGGCATAGTGACAAGGAGCACCATCATGTTGATAGACGACGGGGATAGGATTGTTAGTACCGTCGTCTATCAACATGATGGTGCTCCTTGTCACTATGCCAAAATTGTTCAGGATTATCTAAATGGACGTTTTCCAAATCGCTGGATCGGACGCGGAAGCAACAGACCTTGGCCAGCGAGATCACCAGATTTAACCCCTTTCGATTTCTTTGCATGGGGCTTTATCAAATCGCACGTCTATCAGACGAAGATTACGAGTCTTGGAAACTTATGTACACGTATACGAACTGCTGCAGATAACATAACCCCGCAAATGCTCCAGAATGTGTTTAGAAATGCTGCGGAACGATTTGAGCTGTGCAGGGATACTGATGGGCGTCATGTCGAATCCTACTCTTAATTATTTAATAAGTGTTACCATTTTATGATTGAATTCCATATAATTTCAGTGTGCTTCACAAAAATAGATCCTGACTTTATGTACACCCTGTATATTGCAACATACGAAATGAACTCCATTTTCCATGGTTTATCGCGTTATACCCACCCATCGGACGGAGAGAGAACTGTTTTACACAAGGGCAGACGAACGTAATTCATTAAGTAAATACATATTATATTACATATTCCACTGTATAACCACCTGTAATAGAATCCAATTTAAGTTCATAACTGTTTTGCGTGTAATTTAGTTCTCCTTCCGAACACTATGCTACGTTCCAAATTATTAAGTAGATTACATTTTCTCCAATGTTTTCAAATGTTTTCACCAATTTCAATGAATTTTATAGTAAATAATCATTGTGTATATATAGTAGCATTGATGGTATGGATTTCGATAAAATATTTTTAGAATTAAAATAATTATCTAGTTTTATTGAAAAATACGTAATATATGGTGGTCCAAATTATTAAGCAAGTGGTCTATTTACGGATCTAAATGGTGAAAATGGCTAAGGAGGATGAATTGATCTCACCTGAGAGAAGAAAAAGTGAAGCTACTCGCTGAAAATATCAGATCTATTGAAATTTGCGAAGCAGCCTGGTAGGGATCATCGAACTGTAGCGAAGGGTACTAAACTGAGCTAGCGAAGTGATAAAGCAGCTATAAGGAAAGTGACAAGGTGGCAGAGATCTGTAATCAAGCGCGAAGTTGCAAAGCATCCATTGTCCTCGACTAGAGAGGTTTTTGAGCAGGTTGGCATATATAATGTACGAAAAACATCTCTACGTAGAATCCTCCAAACATTTGGCAAGAGGTGTAAACCTACAATTCATCTACTATTAACACCCAGGCACAAGAAGCAGCGTTTTGAATGGATGCTTCCAGTGGTGGCATTCAGCCGGTTCGCACCGGTTCGTGCGAACCGGTTCCTAAAATTTCTCGAGTTCGATTTGGAGGCGATTTGGAAATATTTAAAAGGAAGTTAAATAAAGAACGTCAATAAAAACATTTAGTTTTCATTTCTGACACGGAAGGGGAGGGCGAACCGGTTCTTAAAATTTTTGAATTCCACCACTGGGTGCTTCATTACATGAATAGATTTTAAGACTATTTTTCACAGATGAATGCAGAGCAACCCTTGATGGACCTGATGGTTGGTCAAGAGGGTAGAGACTGACTCTCAGCAACCCATCATCGAGTTTAAGACGCCAATAACGTGGAGGTGGTGTCATGTTTTGAGCAGGATTGATAGGCAAAGAAGTTGTTGGCCCACACAGTGCTCGATAGTGTAAAAATGAATGCCCAGTCTTACACAAACTTTCTAAAAGGAAACCTCGTTCCATAGTAGAGATAGACCAGTGAATAGTAGCCTTAAAATCTGTTTTCATGTATTGAAGCACCCATTCAACACGCTGCTGCTTGTGCCTGGGTGTTAATGATGGCTGAATTGTACGTTTACACGTCTTGCCAATTGCTTGGAGGATTTTACATAAAGATGTTCTTGGTACATTATATATGCCAACCTGCTCAAAAACTCTCTACTCGAGGACAATGAATGCTTTGCAACTTCGCGTTTGATTACAGATATCTGCCACCTTGTCACTTCGCTACCTCAGTTTCGTACCCTCCGCTACAAACTTCTTTACAGTTTGATGATCCCTGCCTAGCTGCTTCGTAATTTCAATGGATTTGATATTTCAGCGAGTAGCTTGACTATTTTTCTTTTCTCAGTTGAAGTCCAAATCCTTCTTCTTACCGATTTTCACCATTTAGATCTGTAAATAGACCACTTGCTTAATAATTTGGAACACCCTATTTTTCAATAGAGAGAGATTTTAATTATAAATATTTTATCGAAATAAATACCATAAATGCTGCTATATATGATTCATTATTTACTATAAATTTCATTGGAATCGGTGAAAACCTTTTCAAAACTGAGAAAATATAATTTGCTTAATGATTTGAAACGTAGCCTTTTTTTAATCTATGTTCTACATTAACTTAAAAATGAACGAAGTGTGGGATCTTGTTGGGAGTAACAATTTGACCGAAAGTCGGAATGACGTTGTGGGAGTAAATCTGCTTTTACGTTAGAATATGTCTGTTAGCATGACGCGAGTTTGATTGAGTCTATACTGAAAAATAAGAATATAAATGCTTTCACATAATGTAGATTTAATGTTTCACTTCAAAATGAAACCCGCCTTTCTCATTTTCTTACTAGGTAGTAAGGGATATTTTACTAAAAGATGTGCAAGCTGTGCGCATTAATGAGAAGTCGTGAGGGAGTAGTAATTTAAATTTTTTTATTTCAGTGACGAAGCCCAGTTCAGCGTCGAAGCAAGACGAGATCTTCAGCAGTATATTGGTCGGACAAGTACAGACCCCGCAAGCCACCTACTTGAACATAATCCATACGAACTTGGGGACTTTATAAACACCATGTATTTATTTCAGTGAAAACTTAGCAAAAAGGGTAAAATTCAATAATATAATTTAAGGCATACATTTAATGAATACTTAAGCATATGATTCTACATGAGCACCATCAGTATCTCTACAGAGTTCGATTCTGTCAGCAGCATTGCGAAACACATTTTGGAGCATGACACGGGTTATTTTTGTAATTGCTGTTACGGTCCGAGCACGTAAGTGTCCTAGCTTCATTCAGATGTCATTTTAAACACCGTCGTCCTTCAAAAAGATGGGGCCCCTTGTCATTGCGCAAACATTTTTCGGAAGTACCTAAATGAACGATTTCCAAATCGGTGGATCAGACGTGGAGGCAACATACCCTGGGCGGCTCGATCTCCAGACCTAACACCTTTGGATTTCTCTGCATGGGGCTTTATCAACTCAAGCGTCTATCAAACGAGGGTTACAGATCTGCAAGATGTACGTGCTCGTATAGTAACAGCAGTTACAAAAATAATCCCTGTCATGCTCCAAAATGTGTTCCGCAATGCTGCCGACAGATTCGAACTCTGTAGATACTGATGGTGCTCATGTAGAATCAGAAGGTATACATTTAATGAATACTTAGGCATATATTATATTGTTTTTGAATTTTACCCTTTTTGCTAAGTTTTCACTGAAATAAATAGGGACTTCATAAACACCCTGTACATCTAAACTGCCTCTGGAACTGACAATCCTCGTCCGAAAATAGTTCATGGCTCCATATTCAACGTCTACAAGGCTTTGATCAGTAAGAGAACTTCACAATACGAACTCATTTTTTGGGAGTGTGTCGTGTTCAAGATTGGGGAAGGGGGGGGGGGGAGTATTTGTACACTAAAGGATTCGGATGTCAATTTCATCATATATTTTGACTTCATTTGGAGAGGAGTACAGAAAATTAATTACGGCTGTTTGAATATATATTATTCAGGAAGTTCTTGTGGTGTATGAGTATAGTACAGTACTAAATTTACGCACTTATTACTCGTAGAAATAAGATGCTTCTACGCCAGTCTTATAAGAGCGTTTACATTTGCCGAGACGAATACTGAAAGATCTCCTTTCAGAAAGTCAAAGTACTATGGTGAACACTACACATTTAAGTCATTGTTATTAAACAAACAAAGAGCCTAATATCTAAACTTGATGCATTAATGGCTAATTTCATTCTATAAGGTGGAGATATTGAAAATGAGGTCTTTCAGTAATCTTCATTTTTCTTGTAAGACTGCAGGGGAGAAGCAACTTATTTCCGTTGGTGACAGTATGCAGTTTCAGTACTATAATCACTGTTTCACTCGAACAACTTCATTGCGTGGAATTTGACCAAACTCTTATTAATTATAAAACCATACAACAGTATCACCCACTCCGCAGTGGGTACGGTGAGGTCTAAGGTGTTCCTGCTTGCGAGCGGGTTGATTCATTACTGGTAATTTCATTTGTACCTGCAATAAATAAAATAATTAATTTTAGTTGTATTTTTGTTTATTATTTACCCGCCGTATAAGCGCTTTGCTGACATAAATGTGTATTATCCACAACACGCTCGTACGGGTGTAAAATAATAGAACGAAAGAAAGGTTAAGAACAGTTCAAACTAATAATTCTGAGAAGTTAGTATCACGTACAGTTGCACTCATTATTCTTCGGACACTTCAGAACAGACATCTGGCATATATTTTTGTGTGTACTACGAACGAGTGTAACATTTTATGAATGAATGTTTGTTCAGTGAGTGAGCGCTGATTGGTTGGTTGCCTCATTGCCAATGTCTTTAGAACAATATTTTCATTTATCACACTGGTTTACATATTACTAAGGAAACATAAATGAACAAGTATAAATTCAAGCAGGAGACATATATTAATGAAATTAATAAAAAAATGGTCTTGTAAAGACAAAAAAAATCTTCAGACGTGATGACTGTATATGGTATTGGCAAGCTTGTGATCCTGAACGAACAGAGCATTTGGTAGACATTGCGCCCTGGGCAAATTCCAAATTGACTTATTTATTTACATTTAATATTGAATATGGACTCGGATATTATTTTGTTATAACAGACAGGAAAAACCTAATAGATATGAATACACACACAGGCCGTTTATGAATGGAAAGTGTTTTGATGCATCAAAGCACTAACATTACCAGATTGATGGGTATCTGTAGGTTTCATACGTCACTGCCTAGAATAGAATATCTTCCAATTGGCAAATGGACGACAGACGAATGGATACTACTGGTATGGCATTGTTATATACGGAGCAAATGCTATTTCTACATCAGCAACACTGATCTAGTAAACAGTCAGTGGAAATATCATTTAGAAACGAAGGCGGCTTTGTGTTGAGACCATCACAAATGCATATAATTGTTTCGTATTAACAAGTTCCATATTAGAACTTCAATGTTGAACCACTGCAGCTGTGACTCTTGGCGGTCTCTCACCTCAAAGGAGAGAATTACAGAAAAAACTATTACAGTAATTCATATCAATAAACATAGCCATTTAAACGATGATGTTTGACAATTTTTGCAAAGGTCACTGCAATTTTGCAAAGGCACTGTATATATAGAAATATACGAGTATTATGTTCATAAAATTTTAATAATTACTCTCATGCTCAGTAAAATTAAGTTTCCTGTGCTCTTTGTAAGGGGGGTGGGAATTTCCATTTGGAGATTAACCAAAATGGGTAGTCACAAAAAGTTTGGGAACCGCTGGTGCAGCAGCTCAATGACCATTTTCCAAACTGTTTTCGCAATCCAACAATTCCACCCGACTTTAAATATATCACGCGACACCACACGACGTTATGACAGGTGTTAACATGTATGGTGACTAAGCTTACACTACTACTGAATCTCATCGAAGCAATGACTCTGCAGAATGGATTATCATCAGAAAATTCGTGAAAGGGGAAGAATCATCTGAATGAAGGAGAGCGGACTGTCCCCAACTCAAATTGCAAGAGAACTGGGAGTTTATAGGAACACTGTTCACATGTGGTTGAAGAGGTGGCAAGAGGAAGGGAATCTACGAGATCACCGCAGAACGGGGAAACTAAAGACAACTGCTGTGGATGATCGGATGATTTGCGATGTTGCCGAAGCCCATCTTTACCAATGCTGTTGCCATAAGGGAACAATTGCAGCTTGATGTTTCGGCAATGACTAAGGCGGCGGCTACATGAAGTTGGGTTACACCATCGGAACCAAACTATCAAGTAGTAGTTAATATCAAGTAGCAATATCGAGAATATAGACTTCAATTTGCTCATCAACATGTTGACAAAGGACTCGACTTCTGCAGTCGAGTGATATTTACCGACGAAGAGACCTTTTCCTCCACATCACACGGCCGTTTTCATTGTTAGAGGAATAATACTTTATATACTCAATAGCACACCTACAGTATAAGGAAGCATGTAGCAGTCATGTCACCTGTAACATGTGGGGATGGATTCATCTGTATAGTGGATGAGAGCTCACCAAAATAGAAGGGAGGTTTACTGCAGACCAACATATAGAAATTTACGAAGACGTTATGCTTCCTTCTCTGAGTGCATATGTTCTGCCATTTCCTGAGCGAACCATTTTTTTGAAAGACAAGTCCCCAATTCACACAGCACGGATCGTCACACACTGGTTCAGTGAGCAAAGAAATATCGACCTTCTGGATTGGTCAAGTGAGGATTGTGAAATGAATCCCATCGAGAATATATGGACCAATATTGTAAATGTGTGGGAACCAGTGGATGAACGAACAACGGACCAGCTTTTACAACATACATATAGTGAGTGGGAAGTGCTGAGGATGAATCAACACCTGGTATATAATCATGTTGCTTCTGACCATATCGACTGCAGGAAGTCGGACAAAAGTAGTGGCAGACAAGATATTAAATTTGTTGTGTCCATGTATAAAATCTCTTAAATACAACAGTAATTATGAACATGTAGCACCTTGGCAAAATTGTCAAATATCATCGTTTAAATGGCTCTATGTTTATTGATATGAATCGCTGTAATAATTTTATTTTTTGGAATTCTCTCCTTTGAGGCGAGAGACCGCCAAGAGTCACAACTGCAGTGGTTCAACAGTGAAGTTGTAACATGGAACTTGTTAATACGAAACAATTATATGCATTTATGATGCTGCCTCAACACAAAACCTGCTTCGTTTCTAAATTATATTTCTCACTGACTGTTTACTACTATATCAGGGTTGCTGATCTAGAAATAGCATTTGCTCCGGATATAACAATGCCATACCAGTAGTATCCATTCAGCTGTCGTCCATTTGCCAATTGAAAGATATTCTATTCTAGGCAGTGACGTCTGAAACCTACAGATATCCATCAATCTATTAATGTATTAAAATTTAATATGCATTAAAACACTTTTTCCATTCATAAACCGCCTATATATGTATTTATATATCAAGTTTTTGCTCTGTCTTTGTTATGAAATATCTGAATTTATGTTCAATATTAAATTTAAATAAATAAAATGGAATCACTCAATTTGAAATTTGCTCAGGGCGCAATAATACCTACAACGGCTTTGTTTTTATATATTGAAATTTCAATTCGTTCAGGCTGACAGGCTTGCCAATACCATGAACATTAAAAAAAAAAATACTTTCGGACGTGATGACAAAGTTTTTAAAAGACCATTTGTTTATTCACTTCATTGTTAATATTAATATACATCCCCTTCTTGAATTTATATTTACTTATTTATGTTTCCTTAGTAATACGTAAACCAGAGTGATGAATGTAAATTATTTCAACCAACCAATCGGCGTTCACTCCCTAAACATTCATTCATAAAACGTTACAACCGTTTTAGTACACACAAATATATGCCAGGTGTCGCTATCTGTTCTCAAGAGTGTCCTAAGAATAATGAGAGCGACTGTACATCGGATTGACAGAATAAGAAATCATGGTGGTCACGAGTCAGTAAGTGAAAATTTAGGAAAGTATGTGAAGGTAGTTTGGAATGGACATGTTGAAAGAATGGAGGTTTAAAGTTGTGAAAAGTGTGTACAAGAGTTTGAAAAGGTAGAAGAGAGAGAGGAAGGCCATCATCATGAACATAGTGAATGACTACGTGAGTAAGCGTGGATTTAATATGGGTGATGCACGAAGGTGGCTGGAAGTAGGTTGTTTGAAATATATTAGTGGGGACTACTTTCAATCCTGTAAGTGCCACCACGTATGCTGTATTAAGGGCCATTTAAGTATAGACTTTAGCCACGTAGGGGAACGCTGCTTCACCAGGATGCATCTGCGAATTGGTGCGCGCGCTTTAGTCTACATTATTTCTTCTTCACGACCTTCAGACTTCCGCATCCGAGCTATTTCTGCCTTTTCACCCGAATCCATTGGAAAACATGATTTTGTTTATGCATGTTTTTCAATTTCGCTTTTTACTTTTATCAATTAATTTTTATATTAATTTCTAAAAGTTTGCATACGTTTCTTTGGAATGAATATGTAACGGTAAAATTTCAAAAACGAATCTTGTTTTTAGGACTTTTGACAAAGTAAATGTACATATTTCTAATACTTATTTAAACATGCCCTTGTGATAGGTGCACAAGTTATTTAAACAACTGAAAAATAAGAAATCCTCTCGATGGCTTTGCTTCGACTCTCGACTTAGTTTCGTCCGAAAATGTCCTTAGATTTAGAAGAGGGTTAAAGGATTAAAACTTTCGCAAACCACGAAATATGTCGTTACACACTCGGATTCGCGTTTATGTTAAGAGCTAAGTCATATTTGATTGATGAATAATAATACTGATCACGGTTAACTTCGTTCTTAACGGCAAAGGTCGCATAACGGATGGGACCTACAGCTTTACGAGGAATCTGAACCGTCAAAGGGTCACCACGAGAATGCAAAGGATGGTCACCCATTCAACTATTTCCTTGACCCAACGTCGCTTACCTTCTCTGGTTTCACCGGATGCGGCGTTACTATGTGGATGTATGTGGATGTTTGAGTACGGAGAACATCTTTGGACACGAAAGCGTTGTATTATATTCCAACAAAACAGTATTGAATTTACATACATATATTATCAAAAATATAATTTCCCAACGAATTGAGACAAGACAAACAACCTGGATATAAAATACAAAAAGTAGTGAAGAGCAGAAAAGCAGAAAGTAAACTGTACACACCGACCCACACAACCGTTCTGGTAGATCATTGCCCCCATCCACCCACAGAGCAAAATTCTACACCTATGACACTTCATACCCCATGCGGGGTGGTGCTTCCAGGGATTGTCAAAAATAAATGAATACCAAACTTAGTTACGGCCAACAAACCACCTCCATTCAAATTAACTTTTAGCCACTTTGTGCGCATCATCCAGCTCAAATCCACGTTTATACACGCAATCATTCACAATGTCCATCCATCATCTCTGCCTTCGTCTCCTACCTTCGCAAACACTATTGTACATTCTTCTCAACTCTGTCATCTTCCATTCTTTCAATATGTCCAAATCCCCTCAACACACTTCCCTCAATTTTTTCACTTCCACTGACTACTGAACACTACATCCTTCCAGAACCACACGATTTGTTACTATCAATCCGACCCACGCCACACATGCTTCTCAGATTATCCATCTCAAATGGCTTCAACTCACGATTTCTCCTTTTCATGTCATGCCACCGTTTCACACCCATACAAAAGCGTCGGTACTAACACACCTTGTAAAGATCTAGCAGCATCTCTATCGAGTCTCCGCTTTCAGCGCACCCGCCACCTTTTTTCCTTGATTCATCCAAAGTCGTACCTCTTTTGTTCAATTGGATTTAAGTTTTAAAATATTTTCTTACTTTGATTAGTGAGCCTTGGAGCAAATGAAACATGGTCCTTGGTTGAACAACTTAGTTTCTTATCCTGCGTTCTGAATACATATTAGCGAGATGTACAGGCCACGCCTCCGTAGTCGAAGATTTCTGTGAAAGTAACAAACATTGTTAGGCAATATTCCGCAACTATTCCACTAAAATATATAGTATTTATATCCTTGAGCTACAGTGTAACTGATCTATTCATAAGCCGAAGAATATTTAATAAAACCTCCAAGTAGCATTTTAAACTGCTCATTTATTTTGTACTTTACTAGAAATGCCATAATTATTTTATTACATAGAATACTGTATAAATGAAAGTGGTTTAGTTATTGTGCATTTCCCTAAATGTACAGAGCCAGTTTAAGAAAACACCTTTTGTACTTTCTCTCATTGTATACGACTTCATAATTAAATATGCTAATTATGTAACATTAATTTCGACTTAAGAAACAACCAATAATAATTAGCCCAAAAAACGCATATAGTGCCAGTGGTTAGTTGCCAAATGCAGTTGAAAGATTTTATGAGGGTGGTAGTTATTGTGAAGAATTTAGGAGTTGAATGACTAGCTCATTATTAATTCGTATTAATATTGGAATACGAGATGGCTCTGTGATGTCACTGTGCGGAGTATACAAGATCTTTGCTCTGTGTGTGTGTGTGTGTGTGTGTGTAACGAAACTTTTAATACTTTCATACTAATGCTCCTCTCAGAATTGTCGAGCACGGTTTTTTTTCATTAAGACAGTATCATGGGAAGTACTTCAACTTCTAACTGAGAATATCGGCATAAAACAGGATACCTACTATGTTTATTTGAAGTGTGTCAAAAGATAAACTTATCAAAGTCATCTTGGATGGTCTCCAGTTCAACTTTGGCAAATTCTAGAACTGTGAAAACGTCAAAGTATAAACTCATTTTGTGGACATTTAATCCTTTACATGCGAGTTGGGTTCTTTTGAAATAATTAAATTCACGAAGTTTTTGTCGGCTAACAATACGAAAAGTAATTCAGAATTCTGGCATGCAAGTTCAATGTATGGCAGCCTACCAACGACGATAGCCCCTACATTAGAGAAGTTAAGTGGTGATGCTGTTGCGTGTTTTCACTGTACTTTAAAATATAATCAAAATCAATCAAAACAAACTTCTGGGTCTGCATCCTTACTGACAATTGGATCTAATTTTAGACAGATTTCAATTTTGCTTTGGCATTTTGCAAACGGTGCATGTTAATACTGGAAGGGAGTTCATCTCTTCAAACGGCTTCAATATATATAACTATCCTTACATAGAACTGAATTTAAATACGTCACACGTCTGTAATTTGCCTTTCGATTTGGGTGATAAAAAAAAGGCCATTCCCAAAAATAACTTTGGGAACACCTTTGGATCATCCGGCAAACGTTATCTGGGAACCCTGATCAAACAAATCTCGGACTATATGGAATTTTAATGACAATCTTGTGTCTGAAATAGGAGTTTGCAATGCAACCGCGACCAACATTCACAGAAGCCACAATGAAAGTGCTGGGCTACGTCGTAGTCAATGTCGTAACACTATTTCTCGTGTATCAGCGAAGTTAAGCGACATTGGGTCGGATAATAGTTGGATGGGACACCGTCCTCTACTTCAGACTTCGTAGTGACCTATGGTTCTGATCCCACGTAAAGCTGTAGGTCCGTCATATGACCTTGGGTGTTACGAAGGAGGTTAAACAACCCCATCATTACATTTACAATGAAGTGGCTTTATTTCCTTCCTCAACGAGGCAACGCTTGTGTTTATTTTTAGAAGGAATATAGTTAAATAGTTTGATTGCTATTTAAAAAAAAATTTAAGAAATTTAATCCTTTGACACTATCACTTTTTATTTTCGATCTTTTATATTTTTTAGTGTGGAAAAAAATGAGTCGTCGTCACCATTTTTCTACCTTTGTCTTAAGTTTGATATTTTTAATTTTTTTACTTGCGTTTTAGTTGGCTGCGGTAGACTTACCTTCCACTGTATATTGTCGGCCATTTTCAGTTGTTCCCACGTCACTCGTATTGGATCTGTTCTCCCTTAACTGCATTTTCTGTTTTCAGGATCTGTCGTAAAAGACGAATTTTTTCGTCGATAGGTTTTACATCTCAATTGTGCAATGTCCCGGAAATTGCTTCTGGTAAACCCATTCACATCGTCTCCGACCTTTTGGGGTAGCTTTCGCGGCAGTTGGGTTGCAATGACTACCTCAGCCGCGTCTACTTTCATACCGACGACCTTTAAACCTCGAATCTGACATTCAAAGGTGGACTGAAACTTCCGAAGTTCGTTGGATTTGAAGCTCGAGCTTTGTAGATCGAACAGGGTTGGCAGGTAGGGCTGGATGATGCGTTTTGTGTCTCCATACTTCGTATAGCTATTTTACAGCTTCCCCATATTATGCATCCGTGCTTGCGAATCTCTCGAAGAATTTGGGCTTCCTTTCGTAACCGCTCCCATTAGATAACGAAACTTTTGGGCGTCGAAGAAGTCTTTTCGGACGTGGGAGCTGTGAAACGTCCACAAAATGAGACCACTCAAAGGGATTGACGTCAAAGGTTGAGAAAATTCATGATAGGCTAAGTTTTATGCCTTGTGATAGAAGACTTATTACGATTGGAAATTTGCGGATTCGCTTCTTCAGTAGTTCGAGGTCGGTTTAAGCATTTATCTACAGACAGGAGGCACTTCTCTCTAATCGTGTTTCTTTTCGAAGACTACTACTCCATATCTTGTAGGAATCCCTCTTCCAAAGTCTCATGAATTTTTCCAGAAGCCAACATTTTCCGATGACGACGAGGGGGTGTTCATTGCTGTTGCCAACCTTTGGAAGAAATGAAATATGGTCACGATTAGACAACCCATAATTTTTTACGAAATTTCCTGATCATTGATTGAACAATTCATAATCTTATAACCCACTTCTCTGTCAGATGGAAATATTTTCGGAGATGATTCTCCTATTTCACGAGGATATTATCCAGGGTGTCCACAAAAACATTCTTACAAATTTAGCTAATTTTAAATGTAATTTGTACAATTTTTTGTAGACACCAACATACTGTATATATAAACATACATATATACATACACACACAATATATATATTACATACACACAATATATATATATATATTATATACACATACAATATATATATATATATATATACACATACAATATATATATACACACACACAATATATATATATACACATACACCAATATATATATATATATATACATACACAATATTATATATATTATATACATACACAATATATATATATATACATACCAATATATATATATACATACACAATATATATATATATATATACACACAATATATATATATATATATACTACTCAATATATAGATATATATTATGATAT
>JAJOZX010005292.1:0-185000 GCA_023014485.1 Bathynomus jamesi
TTTCACAATTAAACACGTGAAATGAATGAATGATGCAAACCCACAATTATTTTTCTTTTTCCTTGTGGGGTTACATTTTATATATATATATATACTTATATTAAAAGTATGTAAATGAGTAAAAACACATTCATAAATGTATTACAATAATTAAGCATGTGCTGGAGGTACTTGGCATGGCGTACTTATAATTTATTTATAATAAAAAATGCATAGGAATATCAAACTTATGATTTTATTTCGGGCGGGGGGGGGGGGGCTTCGCTGAAGCCCCCGTAACCCCACTGTCTATATTCAGCAGTACATGTGATTCCCTGACGAGGTGTATTGCTGAATACACGAAAAGACTTGGAATCTTTTTTTTTTTCCTTGTGGGTATATATATATATATATATATATTTATATATATATATATATATGATGAATAAACCACGAAGGAAAGGAAACATAAAATGGTGCTCAAGCGCTTTCGTCTAATGACATCCTCAGGAACACTGAAGTATATAAAAAGGTTAAGCCTATATATAGGTTACAGAAAGAAAAAAAGAAAAAATAAATAACATACATACACACAAACACACATATATATATATATACATACATATCTATATATACAAATACATACATACATACATACATACATATATATAAAATAAACAGAGAAGTAAAAATAATAAAAAATAAAAAATTAAAACCTTAAAGGATTACCAATGAGGCGTACGCCTCATTGGTAATCCTTTAAGGTTTTAATTTTTTATTTTTTATTATTTTTACTTCTCTGTTTATTTTATTATATGTATGTATGTATGTATGTATGTATGTATTTGTATATATAGATATGTATGTATATATATATATATATATGTGTGTTTGTGTGTATGTATGTTATTTATTTTTTCTTTTTTTCTTTCTGTAACCTATATATAGGCTTAACCTTTTTATATACTTCAGTGTTCCTGAGGATGTCATTAGACGAAAGCGCTTGAGCACCATTTTGTGTTTCCTTTCCTTCGTGGTTTTATTCATCATAAATATTTTTCACGTGTTACCTTCGTGAAATAATTTTCATATATATATATATATATATATATATAATGTTGGGAGGAGATTCTTCTCATAAGGGGTATTAGATTCGACTGGTGAGGAATCCGCCTCGTTCCTGCAAATATCCCCGTTTTGCGACAAGTGATGATGTTTTGGGTTTTTTAACTTCGTAATGGCAACAATCACGCGACGAAGGGAACCTATAGTTTTATATGAGATCCGAACCACGGGTCTCTACATAATCTGGAGGCGGAGGACCTCAATCTAAATAGTACCCAAACTTAACGTCGCTCAGCTTCGCCAATCTAACGGGAAGTGGCGTTGCGACACGGCCACGTTTTGTGACTAAATCTGTCAAAAGAATAATTTTTCATGAACGCAACAGAAATCTCAAACGTAAAGTAATTATTTTATTTTGTAATCTTTGTAACCTCCATTTACTATTCAGTCTTTTTTCTACTTTTAATTGATTTTATCAAATATTAATTAATGTAAATAAGAAAAAGAAGCAATTAATATTATTAATTAAACCAGAATTAACCAGTTATTAAAACTTATCACCACAAGATTTAAGAAAGTTGCAATAAGTAAGCAATTCATTATTTAATATTTACTTTTACTTTTCATATTAATGGCAACAGAAGCTAGTTTAAAGTTGCAATGTTAAAATATATCCTTCCTTATATATATATATATATATATATATATATATATACACTTATACAGGGCCGGCGAGAGCTGCCCCGGGCCCTGGGGAAGGATTGGTATTTCCGTATATGCGCCCCGCACCCCCTGTTTACTCAGTATTTTATTATGAATGTTTTTTCGTACAAAACAAGCAAACTGATTATATGTCCAAGCCACTATTCAAAACATACAGTATGAATAAACAACTCAGAAGAAAATGACCATTTTATTTTTCGAATCAGTTATATTAACTCTATCACCATACAATTTACAAATGCAGTACCAGTCCATGCAGGCAAGACAATTGTTTACTGCAAGATTTTCATAATTAGAAGTGTACTTTCTTTGCCTTCTCTCTAGCAAAGTGGTAAATGATTCTGATTAAATTTAAAGTACGGGTTAGCTGGCTTTCAATTACAATGGTTCCCCAATCTGTCAGTCGGTCTTGGGCATTGGTGGACCGCAGATAATATTTTATTTGTTTCAGTTTGACTATGATAATCTTTATAAAATGTATGTTCATTAATTATATTTCCTTTCTGTTATTTAATCAATTGCTTTATTAATATTTTTAGATTTTATCCCCCCTCTTTCCGGGCCCCGGCTCCATCTCGCATAGTCAGGTGTCTAGTTTTCTTTTAAAGACCACTTCTACCTCGACAGCGGTGGCTTTCCTAATTTCTTTGGGTAACTGACAACAGAACTATTTTCCTTTAGTGTTGAGGGTGTCCCTTCTCGAGACTTTAGTTTCGGAATACAACACATTGTTCCTTTCCTATTTTCCAGTGCTGTTTAGATGGCTTTAGGTTCTTGAGGTTAGCCACCACTAGTTTATTATATTATATATATATATATTTTTTTTTTTTTTTAGTTCAGGAAGAACCGATTCGCCTCTATTTAAAGGGCATATCTCAGCGGAAAAACAAAGAAAAAGTGAGAGGAAAGACAGAGGAAAAAGAAAGGGTGGAGGGGACAGTCGAAGTGGAAAAAGACCAAGGACTGCAGGGTCGAGCCTCATCATCCTTGGGTGCTAGGGCCGGGAGGGCGCACGTGAAACCTCCAGGAACAAGCACGTACAAACGAGCACAAAGAGCACTCAAGAGCACGAGCTTAGAACCCCCTTGCGGGGGATATATATATATATATATATATATATACACACACACTTAATTACAAATATATATAATTTAACGTGACAGATCTCTTACTCACAAGTAATAATCAGATATGTTGCAAGGCTATGTCGTAAAATGTGAATGATTTCAACAGAGTAAAATGCTTAATGAAGATTCTGTGATAAAATAAACTGATTCACAATTTAAAAAGTTAACTTGGGAAATACCAAATATATTACATAAATTCAACTACTGAATTAATTAATAATTATAGGCCATACATACATCATGTGTATATGCGGATAGATGCATGTATAAGTATACAGAGAGGGTATGACGGTATATACACATGCGCGTATATGTATATTAGGGTGGAGTGAAAATATTAAACCCTCTTGCCTCACTCATGATTTGGTGCATTGACCCTCTAGAAGTTCTAAAAAGATAATATTTTCTTTTTAGGACCCTCCACCCGCCGCATTTTTGCCGAAAACAAAATGGCGGAAATTCATATTTTGAAAGACCCCTGTATAATATCTATCGGTTTTAGAGAGAAGATATCGCGTTATATTGTGCGTTATTTGGTTATAACTATGATAACGCGTAAATATATTCACACAACACGAGCGATACTTACTAATCACTAACTACTTAAGAACACACAGACGCTTATCTAAACATCAGTCTCACTCGAGGTCAGTGGCGGTTCCTCATATGGGCAATATGGGCAGCCGCACAGGGCGGCATTTGTGGAGGGGCGGCATGAGCGCCTGCAAAAAAAATAAAAATAAAAATAAGAATAAATAAATAAAGAAATAAATAAAAATAAAAAATAAAATAAAATAAATAATAAAAGATCAATAAATATATTTTTATTAATAAAAAACCATCTATTGCATTTTCCATAAACCTTCCCATAAAAGACCTAAACAATGCAAAATGCTTCCAGATTAATATTATTGGGAATAAAGGCCCATACTTTAACATATGTAATGTTATTTTTCTGGGTTTGGTTAAATAGTGAAATGTATATTATTTATTACAGAACGAATCTTCACACTAAGCCACTAAGGTCTGTCAAATAACCGCAAATGGATAAGAAGAGGTCAAAGCTATCAGGTGCTCAGTTTAGAAAAAAGAGAAAGAAGAAGAGGAGAAACGAGCAAAAGATAAAGGTATAGAGCTATGTCATCTACTCTTCACTGCTATATTGCACTGCTATTTTGTGATATAGCTTTCTGAGTCATTTGAAGTGTACTATTATGTATATAATTAGCCATTAACCAAGGAGGTTATATTATTCATTTGTTTCCTATTCTAAAAGTTTAATAAATTGTGCTTAATAACATGTTAAATTAATTGTACTAGCCTATTCATGCATTGGTCTGTTATGTTCTATTTTACTATTTGCAGGGGCACTTTTGAAATATTTTGGAACACCCTCTGCCACTAGCCAGGATGAGAAGCCGTCTACTTCTGCCATTATTGAGGCTGAGGAGCCATCTACCTCCTCAGCCTCACATATGTCTCCACAAATGCAGTCTGATCCTGAGGATGAAGACCCATTTGCTTCTACTTCTCCCCGGCAGGACTCTTCAGGTGAGTTTGTGTGCACATATGTCTGTGAGTGTGTGCGTGTGTGTGTATGTGTATGTGTGTGCATCCCTGCAAAGCATTTTGCAAACACATTATAAATTATAATGTTATTATCACTGGGTCTGGGTTACTGGGTATGTGTGGTGTTTCACCACCATAATTCCATAACACCACCACCCAGGGCCGGATTAAGACCTTTAGAGGCCCTAAGCACTTAAAAGATTTTGGTGCCCCATATATATGTAATTCAAAATATAAACAAAAATAAACCATAAAATAAAATTTTATTTTTTGAAATGAAAAAAACTTACAGTAAGATGGAAAATAATGTTTATTTTTGTATACTTCCACTTCATTTATATTTGAAAAGTTTTCTCCTACTTTTTTTAATTGCAAAGTCTTTGATCAGATCCTCAAAACTAATCTTACGTAACACATCTGCTTCTATACTTAGTAGAGATAAGGCATCCAGCCTGCCTTGTTGCATAGTTGTTCTGTTGGTATTTTTAATATACTTCAACTGAGAAAATGAACGCTCAGCTGAGCAATTTGTGACCATTAATGTTAAAAATATACGAAAGGCAATTTCTACATTTGGGAAGGCACACTCAATATTGTCTTCTACAATTATTTTATAAAGTTCAGCATGACTGAATCTTGTTTTTACATTTTTTTTTGCACTGAAAATTTCTGTGGTGCCCCCCTTCCCTTGATGCCCTAAGCACGGGCTTATTTTGCTTAATGGTTAATCCGGCCCTGCCACCACCATAACAAAGTGCTGTGAATAATGTGTTATCTAACTTAGGTGTGTATACTAATGAGTAATGCTCTTGTTCTTTCTATTAGAAATGCCTGGAGCAGAATCGCCTCCTGAGGATGAGTCTCTGTCCACCGACCCTGCTAACTGGCCTTCAGTTCTGACTGAGAGAATTCGGACACAACTGGTTTCCAGGGGACCAAGTCAAGTACCATCTGACTTTGTATTCCCTAGAAACGACAGTGACGGAAGAAGTTTCCACCATCAATACTTCAGGAAGTCATTGGTTAGTGGGGAAAATATAACCAGAAGTTGGTTGGTCTATTCCTTAAAAAACAACAGCCTTTTCTGTTTCTGTTGTACATTATTTTCCAAGAGGAAAATAAATTTAACAAGTTTGGGACTCTCGGACTGGAAGCATGCAAGCTCATTGCTCACATCACATGACAACAGTTCAGAACACCTAAATTCTATGAAAATCTGGAAAGAACTGGCAGTGAGGATGAGAAAGGGGGAGACCATTGACAAGCAGGAGATGGCACTTCTGGAGGCTGAGAAGTTGAGATGGAGAGCGGTGCTGACACGTCTCACTGCTATTGTGCATTCTCTGGCAGTTAGGAATTTGGCACTAAGGGGACATACAGAAAAATTGTTCTCACCATCAAATGGCAATTTTCTGAAAGAAGTTGAACTGATGGCACAATTTGATCCTATAATGCAAGAGCACATTAACCGTGTCCAAAAAGGGACCTCCAGTCACACCAGCTACCTCGGCCACCACATACAAAACGAACTCATTGATTTCTCGAGCAGCAAGACCATTTCAGCAATGGTGAGCGACATCAAACAATCAAATTTTTTCAATAATTCTAGATTGCACTCCAGATATCAGCCACACTGAACAGTTGTCAGTTGTGATTCGGGTTGTGTCACTGGAGGGGAAGCCCCATATAAAGGAACATTTCATGGGGTTTTTGGAGGCAGAGGAGTCCACTGGTCAACATTTGGCATCTCTGATTCTGAAGAGACTGGAGGAGCTAAAAGTTCCTTTCATGGACTGTAGAGGACAATCATACGACAACGGGGCCAACATGAGGGGAAAAAACAAGGGTGTTCAATCCAGGCTCCTAGAAATTAATCCCAGAGCTCTGTTTGTTCCATGTGGGGCTCATTCTCTGAATTTGCTTGTGGCCGATGCTGCTAAGGGATCTATTGATGCCACAAGTTACTTTGGCATCTTGCAGAAGCTTTACAACTTGTTTTCAGCCTCCACACAACGATGGGCCATTTTGAAAAAACATGTGAACATCACATTGAAGATGTGGTCTGATACAAGGTGGGAAAGCAAGATCAAGAGTGTGGAGCCCCTGAGATATCAGGCAGCTGCAGTGAGAGATGCACTGATCGAGGTGAGGGACCACACCAAAGACTCTGTAATAAAGGTCGAGGCTCAATCTCTGTCAGAGGAGGTTGGGTCATACCGCTTCGCCATTTGTTCAGTGGTGTGGCATGACCTGTTGTGCCAAATTCAGCATGTGAGCAAGCAGATGCAGTCTCCTAGCATGCACGTTGATGTTGCAGTAAATCTCCTAAAAAAAACAGAGAGAGGTCTCCGCAATTACAGGGCAACAGGTTTTGTGGCTGCACAAATGGCAGCCACAGATATCTGTGAACAAATGAATGTGGAGGCTGTGTTAAAACAAAAACGGCTGAGGTCCACAAAGCGGCACTTCTCCTATGAAGCATCTGATGAGCCCTTGATTGATGCTTTGAAGAAGCTGGAGGTGACATTTTTCAATGCAGTGGTTGATGCTGCAACATCAGCCATTCAGGAAAGATTTTCCACGTTGGAAATTGTGGGAGAGAAGTTTGGAGTGCTGACACATTTCCAAAATCTCACATTTGAGGAGCTGACAGAACAATGTGTGAACCTTAGTACTACACTACACTTTAAGGGACAATCTGACTTGGATGGCAGAGAGCTTGCACAGGAGCTGAAGAACTTGCCTGACTTGCCATCAAAGACCATATCCTTGCTTGAACTGCTGACATTTATCCATGAAAGGGAGCTCTCTGAAATATATCCAAATTTGTGGACTGCTCTCAGAATTGGTCTTACTCTTCCAGTCACTGTTGCTGAAGCAGAGAGGAGCTTTTCAAAGCTGAAGCTCATCAAATCCTACCTGAGGTCAACTATGTCACAGGAACGCCTTACCGGTCTGGCCATCATCAGTATAAATCATACAATTGCTGAGCAGATTTCATATGATGATTTAATTCATGACTTTGCATCAAGGAAGGTAAGAAGAGTCAGGCTTTAGATGGCAGTTGTGCTGTGGTGCAATTTATTTTGTTTCTTGTTCAAAGTGTAGCATAATAATTACCCTCTCTTAAGTGTCTTATTCTATTTATGTGATAGAGCATTTGTACAATTTAGAAATTTGATTCTCTAGTTTATTTATGGCAGTTGTGCAATTTAATTTGTATTTTTCCTGTTCATAGTATCATAATTACATTCTCTTAAGTGAGTTATTCTATTTACGTGATGAAGGATTTGTAAAATTCAGAAATTTGAGTCTTTGTTTTGGTTCTGAAGTTCCAACAATTAGTCCAATAAAAAGTTATTTTGTGAAAGAGTTATGTCTGTCCTTTATTTTGGGGGGATTCGAATGTGTGTGTTGGCGAACAGGGGGGGGGGGCGCTGAAGGTGAGGTTCGCCCAGGGCGTCATGTAAGCTAGGACCGCCACTGCTCGAGGTCAATGATATCGAAGTAAGGTGAGAAGAGAGAGACAGAAATTGAGAAAAACATTACAAGTTGAAGCTACACAAAGTTATGGTGATGTTAAAGCTTTATATTTTGATGAGAGAAAAGACAAGACGTTGGTAAAGACAAATAAAGATGGTAAATGGTACCAGGATATAATTGTTGAAGAACATTATGTACTATTGAGTGAGCCTGGTGGAGAATACCTTAACCATTTGAGCCCTAAATCTGGAAAAACAAGTGATGTATCTGAATCGTTGTTCGCTTACTTGAATGAAGTGACACTAGACCAGAATCTCCAGGTGATAAGGTGCGACAGTGCGAATGTTAACACTGGGTCTAAAGGTGGCATAATCCATTTCATCGAGCAGAAGCTGAACCGACCATTGCAATGGAGCAATGGAGCATTTGTATGTTACGTACAAATGAACTTCCCTTAAGGCATCTGTTTGAGCGATACGACGGGAAAATAACTGAGCCAAGATCATTCAGTGGATCTATTGGTAATGCTCTTAAGACTTGCCATGAGATGCCTGTGGTAAAGTTCTCCCCAATTACGGATGGGACCGATAGCGTCCCAATTCTCACGGATGAGCTCATAGAAGATTTAAGTAATGATCAACAATACATGTTCAGAATAATTGGGGCCATAAGAGAAGGATATGTTGACGGAAGCCTAGGGAAACTCAAGCCTGGTCCCCTTAACGACTCTCGATGGTTAACTCTAGCTAACAGACTATGTCGTTATTATGTCTCCCAAAAGAATCCCCCAGAGAGTTACGTAGCCTTGTTCTGTTCATAGTAACAACTATGGTCCTAACTGGTTCAATATAAAATTTAAACCGTATCTGCCTGATGGACCTAAACATATCTTTGATGCGATAAAAAGATTCAACCTGTTACCCCAAGATACACAAAAAGTTATCCAACCTTATACTGTATATCACGGAATGCCTATTTTGCTCACTCAGAAAATATTCTTCTATCATTGCTGTCAGATAGTGAGCAAAAGCTGCGCAAAGTTGCAATCGATCGAATAATACAGATAAGAAAGTGTGAGGATGCCAATACAAGGAAAATCAGAGAATTTAGAGTACCAGAATTGAACTTCAAAGCATCACATTGGACAGAGATCATCTTCTGGGAAATACCCCATTCACACAAAGAACGTCGAAAGAGCCGTGAAGTTGGTTCCAGATGCATCAGCAATATCACAGGAATCAAGAGACGGATTTATTAGGTCAAGAATAAAAAGTCGCTCTCTGCTTCCCTCAGTTGAAACCAAAAAGGATCTGATGCCTCTCCTGAAAAAATAATAATATTTGAGATGGGCGGGTTTTATATCGCATTCAAATGTAATTGATTTACGGCATCCAAACAAGTGAGACCAGATACAATTTTATTTCAATACGATGTATACACAATGGTGTTTTTTAAGTAGAGTTTTGCATTATAAAGCGTTTTTCTTCAATTATTTTTTTTGATAGACCACTTAGTTTTTATGTTATGAGCAAATTTTTATTTATGGACAACCGGCTGATGGCCATTTTGCTTTTATTTAAAAATGCGAGAGATGGTTTGAGTTACAAACATTAAATGACTGAATACATCATTTTTATGTTCTAATACACCAAAAAACAAGTGAGACATAAATTTGAAATAAAAAGTTGTGTTTCACTCCGCCCTAGTGTGTGTGTGTGTGTGTATATACAGAGAGAGTATATAAAGAGATATACAAAATGAACTCACTGAACTCACTGAACAGCTGAGCCGTGATTAAAAATAAAATAAATAAAAATAAACTGATACGGTACGACAATACGATAGCTTCAGAGTTCAGACTCTGAACTTTGAAGCTATCATATTGTCGTACCATATCAGTTTACGAGTATTTTTATTTATTTCATTTTAAATCATACTCCTATATCATATGGTTTTATTTTTTATTTTTATATCTCTTTATAATTATACTCTCTCTGTATATTCATACATATACACATACACATACATATACACACATATATACATACCGTCATACCCTCTCTCTCTCTCTTTATATATATATTAAACAAATAAAAAACGAACACAAATGAAATAGACAATTAAATGAACATATACATGGTTAATTTGGTTATCGTACCCACTAAAATAAGGCCGATTGCCCACCCAAACGGAACAAGCCAGCTGTAGGCGCTCGCTGATTGGGTGGAATGGCTGGTATCCCCTGCGTCATCATCCCATAGTCCCACTATAGCAGTGGTGCCCATAGGCCTAAATTAATATACTTTTTTTATATTGTACAAACAAATTGCATTATTAGTAAAGCAATAAATGTCGTGTGTATTTTATAACTATATTTTATATTTTCTTTGCGGTACCCGCATTACAAAGCCTTGGGTTCTACCAGGGGCGCATTTACAGTGTGCGGAGACTTGGGCAAACTATTTCTCGGGATGTATTATTTAGTGTGTTAATGAATGACAATATTTTGTAATGCACATAACATATATTTTTTTAAACACACATGCGGAAGCCATTCGGCTTATTAATGTGATATTAAAGACTATAACTTACCTATGTACACATACAGTGTATACAGCTACACTAGTAGGCTACAGAGTTGTAATGCACTTAATAAACATCTACACAGTTATTGTAATGCACTTAATAAACAGCTACACAGTTGTAATGCACTTAATAAACAGCTAAACTGTACAGCTTACTGTACTGTAGATAGAGTGTAGATTTGTAATGAATATTACATAGGACGCTTCCTGGCTTTTTGTTTGGAAAACTGCGTGATTGTGTCCTCGAAACACACCGACTGCAACACCTCATGCTCTATACTCAACAGCGCCAGGGACGAAAGGCGCTCCTGGCCTATTGTGGAGCGAAGGTAATTTTTGATCAGTTTGAGTTTCGAGAATGAACGTTCACCAGAACAGTTTGTGACAAACATACACAGGTATATTCTCATTGCTATTTCCATGTTTGGGAATGTTCCTTTCAGTTCGTATGTGTTCATATGCCGATAAAATCTGTTGCACATGTCTTCACGTTCCGTCTGGGATTCTATTTCACTTTAGGTGAGTTTCATTAGGGCAGCGAACTGGACAACTTCTGTTACCAGCTCTTTCTCCAGATCAGCCGGATAGCATTCTACTAGATGTTCAGCTGACCGTCGAAGACTGTCGATGTCCAGGACTAGAAGGAAATACAAAAATCCAAATCTTTTCTGCAGGACAGCGTACGCTTCTAGACGAGTGTTCAGAATGGTACACAGTTTATCAATTATCGGTAGAAATGCAGTGGTCCGAAATGAATCTCTTGGTGTCAGGTTCGTATCTTCGGCAGTTCCGATTTCGTCATGATGGCGCTTTCTCTTCTTTGTGCGTTGAGTCGATTCCTTGTATACTCGATGACCACACTTTCCGATGCCCTGGTCCTCGAATTCATCAAATCTTGATCTGAGATCTTCAACAAATTGCAGTAGTGATTTCAGCAAGAGGGTGGCTGAGTCTAACGACATTTTTTGCAGAGATGCATTCGTTTTTTGAAATCGTTCGAGAATAATGTTCCATAAAACCAATAAAATGGCTGTTTCGAGTTGTTGAAGCTGTTTAGACAATCCCCTGGCTTCGATCCTGGCTTCCGCAGTTTGGCTGGTATCTGCTGCTAACTCATCCAGTACCACGATATTCTCGGCGTAGCCTTCGGTTAAAGATTGGACGGCATCTGATCTGGCTAACCAGCGGGTATCGGAGAGACCTTTGTCGACCTTTAGTTTCTCACTACGGGAACTACTATCGAGAATCTCTACATGTCGACGCCATCGGTATGTCGAGGAGACGAGAAACTTGTAGACATTCTGAATGAGCATAAACAATTCAACGGCTGCTCTGCAACTGTCCACTGCTGATTTACCCAAAAGATTTAGCGAGTGGCACATACATGGCACAAACTCAGCATACGGAGATTTTGACTTGATGTGGCTCTTTACACCGTTGTATTTCCCTGCCATATTGCTTGCGTTATCATAAAACTGTCCTCTGCAGTCTCCAATTCGAATGCCATGCGTCTCCAGAAAGTTGAGGACCACTTCGGCGATCCTTTCCCTGTATGTGTGTTCATAGATATGAACTGTAGAAATCGTTCGACGGACCCAGACTCAACCACATATCGGACGGTGGAGCACAGTTGATCGGTGTGGGAAACATCAGGCGTAGAGTCGACGGATAGAGAGTAGTATTTTGACTGCTGGATTTCTCGGATAATCGTCTGAAGTACTTTATCGGCCATCAACAGTATGAGTTCCTCGCAAATGAAATGAGAGAGATACGAGGTGTGTCCGCTACCTTTGTTGGCATGCTCGCTTATATGCGCAGCTAGAAAACTGTCATATTTACTCAAAAGTTCCAAAATTCCGTAATAGTTGCCGTTGTTTGGTGAACCGAAACGGGAGTCGTGTCCACGAATTGCTAGTCCTCGTGACGTGATATACTTGATAACGTCGACACAGCGCCAAACTGGTTCACCAGTTTCGAATCAACACGGCCGGAGACAGACTTTCTAACCAACAAATATCTCATCGACTACATATGTTGCTCACATTTTCCGTGTGCTTCGACCGATTGTCTACCATGCTTCCAGTCGTTGAACCCGATTGTGAACTTGCTGTCCGCCCTCGACATTAATTTACAGACAGAACAGTAAACACAGCCTGTGGACTCAGAATAGCACAGCCATGACACCTCAATCCTCTCATTCGTCAGGCTATGTTTCTTAACAAATAATGTCTTCGTACATCGGCGTGTTGTACCACTTTCAGTAGTTGAAGAGTTACTGAAGTCGCTGTCATAATTTCGGCAATCTGATGTTCCCCGCTCTATCCAGAACTCTCTAAAGTCATCGGTCAGCACTTGTGGCCACAAACCAATGTCATTAATTGCATGTCCTGAAGCTGGTGGGCCTGCTGAACGCACTGACGTAGACGGGTCTTCTGAAGACGCAGCTGCTGATGTAGCGGAGGCAACTGGTGGGCCTTGCTGAAGGGGTCGACGTAGACGAATCTCCTGAAAATGCAGCTGCTGAAGTAGTGGAGGCAGTTGCTGGGCTTGCTGAACGCACTGACGTAGACGCGTCTTCTGAAAACGCAGCTGCTGAAGTAGCGGAGGCAGCTGGTGGGCCTGCTGAAAGGGCTGACTTAGTTGCTGATGATTTAATCCAATTAGTCAGTTTCGGCACCGTCGCAAGAAACTCTTCTGCGCTTCTTATCCTTACGCTTTTCACTACCGGGTTTATATTTCCTCCTTCGATCCCGGTCACGGCTCGTTTCCATGTTGTACATATTACAATGCCAACAATAAGAACATAAATCATGAATCTGCAACAGAAATAACAAGAAGTAAGTTAGTAACAACATTAGAAATGAGTAACACTAACAAGAACAAATTAAACACCATCAAAGCGGATATTAGAATGTCTGATGCCATGCCGCCTGCCGGAAAAAGTAAAACTCGTTGCAGATGGCAAATACGTGACGTTTAATTTTTTCAATTGAAATTTGCGGGGCCCATCGGGCGCGGGGCCTTGGACATTTGCCGGTGCGCCACCCCCTAAATGTGGCCCTGGGTTCTACTATAGCGTGCGGTCTACAAAGATATCTTTAGTCTACAAACCTATGGCAATGATATGCTGTTTTATGCCATTTTTCCAAAATGCAAAACGTAATGCGCCACTATGACTATGTCGAATAGGCCTAAATTAATATACTTTTTTATATTGTACAAATAAATTGTATTATTAGTAAAGCAATAAATGTCGTGTGTATTTTATAACTATATTTTACATTTTTTTTACGGTACCTGCATTACAAAGCCTTGGATTCTACTATAGCGTGCGGTCTACAAAGATATCTTTAGTCTACAAAGAATTTGCGCTGAAGTGAATTTGTGTTGACCTGACCTGAAATGACTTGACTTTATCTTTGGGGACGAATGTGAGGTCAAGGCGGACTATAAAAGGGAGAATCATGAACACAAATATTAGTTCAATTACATTAAAACAAAAAATTTAAAGGACAAATAAAACAAACAATTCATTCTATGGAATATAATGTCGGGTTAGGTTAATTGAATGCCTGGTTAGGTCAACTGTATGCCCTTGACAATTGGTTAGGTTAAGTTGTGATATTTTTGTTAGTTTTAACGAAAATATCACAACTTAACCTAACCAATCGTCAAGGGCATACAGTTGACCTAACCGGGCATTATATCCTATAGAATGAATTGTTTGTTTTATTTGACCTTTACATTTTTTGTTTTAATGTAACTGAATTTGTAAATATGTTGTAGACCGCACGCTATAGTGTAAATATCTTTGTAGACCGCACGCTATGGTAGCACCAAGCCTTGTGTACTTGCTTCCGTTCAGCCATTTGTCATATATGACGCACTTAATACATGAATGATTATTCAGTAACTGAATTTTAAATCTTATTGCGCAAGCGCTCCAGGCAGTCTTAGAAGAGTTGCCAATTACCACTCCGAAAATTCTCAAATTTCGTGCTTACGCGAGGGCATTTTGAATTCAGGCTGGTGCAGCATTATAACCATTGATTTTTTATTTGCCTTGATGAATGTCCATGTGTCATCGTCAAAGTCACAATGTGCCAGGTTTGGCACATATGCCAGGGTTTGAGCACCCCGGCACTATAGCCTTCGGTACTCGCACAGTTACTGCGATCAACCGTGACTGTGGCTCATCTAATAACATCGTTATTTCATCGCGCTCTCAAAACTGCTGTAATTTTATTGTTTGAATTTCTATTGTTTAATGACCTTTTTAAGAAATGTTTTAATATTTACTAAAAATAATTTTTGAATTCTCTGAGGTTGGTTTACCGCCGGTAAACGCGATAACACAAAGCAGAGAATACGCCACTGCTTCATACATACTGTATATAGGATGTACATTAAAATACAGTTTCGGGTACGTAAAATATGTACAGAATGAGATAAAGAAATGCGACAACGTTACGAAAAAAAGATAGATATAAAGTAAATTTACAGTAATCGTAGGAAATTGAAAATCAAACACTTAAAATCGAACTTGAGTGAGAACAACAACAGTATTCTGTCTGGAATTAATAGTAAAACAATGAATAATAACGATACTGGGTGTTTCAGGTTGACCCTAGAAATATGGAAATATTCGTTGCTTCTCAGACAATCGAAATGATCCACTTCTTGTATCGGCCATTTTCATTCACCTGCAATAAAAAGAAACGCTTCATATCACTTACGGAATTACTATAACAAACTTCACATACCAAATACCAAATACAAACTACAAATTCCGCCAATTTCCATATTTTTAGGGTCGACCTGAAACACTCTGGTATTGAGGGTGATAATAATAATGGTGATAATAACGACACGAATAATTATAGTAATAGTAATAATAATAATAGTAATGATAGTGATAATAATGATAATAGTAGTGATAAAACTTAATGATACTCGCAGTAATAACGAGGGAAAACTAAATTAAATTATGAAATGGAATATAGGAGAAATACTGAAATCGTAACTACTGAATAAAGAAAAAATGTAGAGTCCTAAAGGTTTTCGAGCTTAATTTGAGGGAGGGGGGGGGGGGGATATTCCATCTCGAGATGCATTCTTCTTTAAATTTTATTCCGTTTGATTTTGATTTTTACGGTTTATTTCCGTGTTGAGTCCACGAATATATAAAAATTCTTATTCTTAAATAAATACAGGCCTGTTTACGGAAGGTTTGCGATTGTAAATGGTTGTGGTTTTTGGCTCAGTTTCTGTAGAGCAAACCTGAGGTAATACGAGTGTGACTGTAACTGATACGGGTAAATTTGTGCTGCCTTAGGGGAAACACAAACTTACGGTGCATCTTGCTCCTGAAAAACCATGCACCAGGACTGATAATAACTGAAAGTGTCTGCAAAAACTAACGAAAATTGCGAGAAAACGAATACAGATTTGGATGGTCTTTGGATTGGACCAACAGGGAACATTATTGCTTTCAGTGGTGATGAACCACGTACGGAAGCATCGTCAGTGCATTGACCTCTATTTGGTTGACAATACTGCTGCGAGCTGCTTTTACCCTGAAGTGGGCGTATGGTCGGAATGATGCTCTATATGAAAAGATGTTTAATTCTTCATTCTTCCACTTAAGCTATGAACGCACATATATATATATATATATATATATATATATATATATATATATATATATATATATATATATATATACACACGAGGGCCACTCAATATATTTTGCCCCACCTATTTTTTTTCTTTCCAAGTTTCCTTGTAAGTTCCAGAAATTTTGTTCACAAGTAGTTACATACCTTTTTTACAAATTTTTATTTTTCTACATAGTCTCCAGCCTTTTCTACGGCTTTCCTCCACCTCGAAACAAAGGCCTTTCTTCCTTGCTGGTAAAAGTCTGTTGGGTTTCGCTTGAACCACCTCTTAACCTCTTCAACAACCTCATCGTCACTCTGAAACTTTCTTCCACGAATAGCATCCTTCATTAGCCCAAACAAATGGAAGTCTGAAGGTGCCAGATCCGGGCTGTATGGAGGGTGGATTAACAAAGTGAAGCGCATTTTTGTGATGGCCTCTCTTGTTTGCAAACTGTTGTTTGGTCTTGCCTTATGGTGCAAAAGAAGGACGTCTTCCAGTTTTCTCTCCCGTCGAACTCGCTTTATACGTCTCTGGAGTCTCTGTAGGGTAGCAATATATGCCTCTGAGTTGATTGTTTGTCCTTTCTTCATAATGTTCACCAGAATCACCCCTTTCATGTCCCAGAAGATGATGGCCATAACCTTTCGTGCAGAGGGAGCCATTTTGAACTTTTTCTTGCGTGGGGAGTCTGCGTGATGCCACTCCGTGGATTGACGTTTTGTTTCAGGTTGAAAGTGGTGTACCCAAGTCTCATACCCAGTCACATTTCGTGAAAGGAAGTCATCCCCTTCTGTCTCGTATCGAACCAACAACTCAGAAGCAATTTCTTTTCTTTGGGCTTTGTGATCTTCAGTCAGTTGGCGAGGAACAAACCGTGAACACACTTTTGAGTATCCCAGTTGCTGAATTATCGTATCCACACTTCCTTCACTAATTCCTAGCTCCAGTGATAGCTCCTTGTATGTGACGCGCGATTTGATCGAATGATGCTGTTAGCACGTTGTACAGTGTGAGATGTCGCAACCGATACCGGGTGGTGACCGCTGCGTGGCTCATCATCGAGGCTGGCTCTCCCTCTCTCCGATGATCTCACACGTTTAGACCAGCGTCCAACTGTGCTTCGATCAACAACAGCATCTCCATAAACGTTTTGTAGACGTTTGTGAATATTTCCAACTGTTTTCTTCTCTGCGGTTAAGAACTCGATAACAGCTCTCTGTTTACGACGCACATCACTGTCAGACGCCATTTTTGAAACTACGTTAACCATCGGTTTTATACAAGGTCGTTTAAATGCGGTTTTATACAAGGAGGGAGGTTCAAACTGGAAAAATCCGGTTATGGGAAGCGTAGAAAGTTCAAACTTACGGACCAAAAGACATTTGAACGCAATGGCCTATTATTTAGCTGAGAAAAAAGGGTGGGGCAAAATATATTGAGTGCCCCTAGTGTGTATATATATATATATATGTGACATTCACATCCTCAGGGACAAGGGAGAAATATATATATATATATATATATATATATATACAGGGCGTCCAAAAAAATGTATACACACTTTAACAGCTGATAGCTCAATTGATGTTTCTTTCTTTCCAAGTTAAACCCATTAGAATTAATAATGGCAGTCAGACTAAGCTTTGAACAAAGGAAATTCATTCTAAAATGCTACTGGAAGTGTGAAAACGCAGTTGAAGTGCAAATACAGTTTAGGAGGGAGTTTCAAACAGATCCACCAACGCGACTTACCATCACTCGAATTAGAGATAAGTTTGAAGCCGATGGAACTGTTCAGAATGTCCACAAGAAGCGTTCCGGAAGACCACGGACATCGACAAGCCCCACAAAGCAAGAAAGAGTACTGGAAACGTATCACCAAAGTCCAAGAAAATCTGTGCGGCAAGCGAGTCGTGAGGTAGGAATTTCAGAATCGTCTGTCCAACGCATTTTGAAGCGCTGTCAATGGAAAAGTTACATTCCAAGATTAGTCCATGCTATTAATGAAGATGATGATGATCCGGACCGAAGAGTGGAGTATTGCGAGTGGTACTTGGCACGATGTGGATGTGGATTGGACGAAGGGGTTTCGTAGAATACCCTCCGCGTTCACCAGACCTCACACCACTAGACTTTTTTTTATGGGGATACTTAAAAGACAAAGTCTACGCTATAAAACCTGCAACAGTCGCTGAATTGAGAGCAGCCATTGAACGAGAATGCACACAAATACCAAACGAAATGTTTCGTGATGTTTGCGATTCCATTGCTTCGCGTTATCAGCAGTGCCTGGACCAGAACGGACGTCAGTTTGAAAACAGGCATTGACAAAACAATTAAATAATGTCTGTAGATTCTATTACATTTTGAAAATGAAATGTATTTTAATAAACACTGCCTTTATAATTATTTAAAGTGTGTATACATTTTTTTGGGACGCCCTGTATATATATATATATATATATATATATATATATATATAGTAGTCCCTCTATAATCGTCGCCATCGACTATCGTCGTTCCCTATTTAACACCATTATTTCGTTAATCGTCCTCTCTCTATTAATCGTCGTCTGCCCGCGGGTCCAGTCTTTGTTGAGCGCTCGCGGAAGACGACACTGTGCAGTTTTACTACGCAATTTACTTTAAAATATTTGCTTTTTTAATTCACTTTCGTACAATTAAGTGAAAATGGCCCCTCCTAAGAATGTACAAAGTGGTGGTAAAGGTAAAAGGCCAAGAAATGTGACCACATTGGAGATTAAACTAAAAATTATAGATGATTTTGAGAATGGAAAATGTGTGCAGACGTTGGTAGGGAATATGGCGTACCACCAACTACTATGCGATTAATTTGGCCGATAAAAAAAATACAAAGATATTGCAAAATTAGGAGTGCCTGGTTCTATTAAAATGATGCGTTTTAGAGATGAAATTATGATTAAGATGAAAAAATTATTGTTATTGTGAATAAGTGATCAGCAGGAAAAGTGTCAAAATTAGTTCTATGGTCATTAGAGAAAAAGCCAAAAAGATTTTTGATGACCTTAATTAAAGAAAAGGATAGTGAGTGTAAAGTGGAATTTAGTGCGAGTAAGGGCTGGTTTGAGAAATTTCAGATAAGGACTGGCACTGGGAGAAGGTGAAGGATGTTTTAAAAAATGACCCCAATGCAGAAAGATCCTCCAAAGTCATTCGAGAAGCCAATCAAGCCTTTCGTTGCTACAAGGAAATCTTAGCAGATAAAAGGAAGGCTACAAGACAACCAACTCTGGATTATTTCTGCAAAAGAAAGTCAGATCCACCGAAGTCTCCCCATCCATTAGCATCAACAGATCTCCCTGATCTGATCTGCTGACGGAGGGTGATTCACCTCCCAAGCAATAAAACCCCATCACCAAACCCCACCAACCCCACTCCATGCGCAGCCAGCCACCTCATAATTTGGTAAGTACAGTACAGCAGCCTAGCAGGTGGTCTGGAACGAATTGTCATTATTACATGTATTTCAATGATCTCGTTAATCGTCGTTTCCTTAATCGTCGTCTGTTCATGGAACCAATTAACGACGATTATAGAGGGACTACTGTATATATAAACTTGTGTGAAATTCACCAATTATCAATTAGGTTCGTTCTCTTCCAGGGAATATCTTTAGCAAATGTCTCTGATTAGAATATTCCTTTTCCAGAGAGCTCTCTATCAGAATGGTTTGTTTTTTTCCGAGGAATCGAGGCGAAACATTCCTCCTCTCTCGAGCAGGAATAGAGACGAATTGATCAGTAGGTTTTTATTTTTTTGTGGAATGCTTGGTGGATTAGTGAGACTGTTATCTCATTTCGTCGATTGACAGGACTAAATTGTATCTCGTCGACTGATTAATGCATTAGGGGAAATAGATTTTCACGAGCAGGTGGTCGTATTTTTCCGCAGGTGCTCGAGAACTCTGTCTCAGACAACAACAAACGCATCTAAACCTTCTATATATAAACTAAGTAAACACTATTAAAACTCTGATGACATTCAGATTATACGCAGCTGCACACACGAGGACTTTCATACGTTAATTCGGATCATTAGTGTTTTGGAACAACTGTAATGAGAACGATAAGATTTTTTTTCGTAAGTAAACGGTAATCTTCACGTTATAAATTTACAGTAACGGGAAATGTCACGGTAAACGATTACAGGAACTTAACCGTTTATTTTTATGTCGTATATAGAGTTGTTGTTGTTGTTGTCGTTGTCGTTGTCGTAAGAGATGGAATGATTATAGGGTGCTGTAATTACATAACGCGAGGTTAGGTGATCGTTTTAGATTGATTAGTTATTTTCCACGTGACCAATTTCGGCTAATTACGACCTTTGTAACAAATTTCGACTCTGTCAAAATAATTAGTCTCCGTGAAACTTAATATTTACTAATTTTTTTTTATATGCAGGAAGGAGGGGCCAAGAGCGAATGCCCGCAAAAACGTCCCCTCCCCCATAGAAAAAGAAGAGAGCCAAAATCAAAGTACAGTGTTTTCGAGATGCCTGGACACTGCGTTTGAAAGATTGGAGTTATAGATAGGGGGAAAGATGGATTGAGGAAGATTATTCCAGGGTTGAGTAGAGTAGATGAAAGACTGAAAATACCGATTAACCCTTGCATCAGAGAATTGGGCAGAAAAGGAATGAGAAAGTGTCGAAAGTCTGGTGCTGCTGCGTGCTCTCCCTAAAGGAGCTATGCATGGTTACTTAATACATAATTTTAATTACTTAAGTTTAAGTGTGCCAACAAAGCCCAAAATCGATTGCCTGGCACACCATAAAATCGACGAAATGAGATAACAGTCTCACTAATCCACCAAGCATTCCACAAAAAAATAAAAACCTGCTGATCAATTCGTCTCCATTCCTGCTCGAGAGAGGAGGAATGTTTCGCCTTGATTCCTCGAAAAAAAACAACCATTCTGATAGAGAGCTCTCTGGAAAAGGAACATTCTAATCAGAGACATTTGCTAAAGATATTCCCTGGAAGAGAACGAACATAATTCATAATTGTTGAATTTCATACAAATTTATATATACAGTAGTCCCTCTATAATCGTCGTTAATTGGTTCCATGAACAGACGACGATTTAGGAAACGACGATTAACGAGTCAGTGAAATACATGTAATAATGACAATTCGTTCCAGACCACCTGCTGCTTATATATGTATATATAAACTAGCCCCTAATCTTACTGTAAACCCTATAAGCCCCCAAACAACAGTGGGGAAAATAGTTTTGTTGTGAGAGGACCAAGACTGTTTAACCAGCTACCCAAGGAACTAAGGAACACGAGTAGTGTTGCAGTAGACATCTTCAAAAGAAGATTAGACGCCCGGCTCAGAACAATCCCAGATAATCCGGGCATACCTGGCTATGTGAGGTGGAGAGTTCAAGAAACCAACTCTCTACTTCACCAGGCCAACCCGAGAGGAGGGGCGACAAGCTTGACCTTCGTGAAATGAGGACTCATCGCACGGAACATTTGAAAGGCTGAAAGGTATATATAGTGGCCTAGAAAGTAGGCTTACTATAATTAATGAATTAAATTGAAACGAATACTTAGGCCTTAGGGTCACCAGCTTGGGCACAGCCCAAACAAACAATATTAATAAGGAGAGAGAAATGATTTTGTGGTTTTGTATTTAATTAGAAAAATAAATGAATTATTTGTTCACAGTGATTAACAATTATGTATAGTGTATGCGGTAATTGTGCTATATTACAATGACTGATTATTTATTAGCAATGAGAAATGGTTTACACAGTATAAGCGTTAAGTGAATACAATAATGACAAGAAACACTAATTTAGGTAGGATAATGAGATATGCGGCAATGAACACACAATAAGAAGAAATTAAACCAATAACTGAGGTAATGAAAGTGCGGTGTTAGTACAGTAAACGGATTAGGCAAGTAAAATAAAATACACAAATGAGCAAATAAACAAACGGATACAAATACGGTAAGATAATTGAATACGGTAAGATAATTGAATACGGTAAAATAAATGAATAGGCCTACTGTAGTTACTGTAGTTTGCCGGTTGCTTGGGGACACTTTGAAGATAGCCTATTTGCTAGGCTGAGGGTATACATTGAAGTTATGTAGGCTACGCGGGAGTTGCTTAACACGAAGACAGAAAGGCAGGCCAAATGGGCTTTTGACCTACGAAAAGGTTTACCGGCCTGGGCTTCGAAGTAGATGTATCTGAAGGCGGACTGGTCTGCCGGCAAGAGGATGAGTGTTGAGGGCCGGTTGAGACTTTTTGAAAGGGGGGTGGCAGTGGAAACTCCTGCGGCACGAGATGGGACGACAAATGCGAGGATAGGGCAAGTGAGGGTGATATGAGAAAGAACTCGCGTTTTTATAGGCCTTGGTGACGTCTTCTGGCGGGCATTTCGGGAAATACCACAACATCTGTGCTTCCTCCGTGGGCTGCTCCAGTGCTCCATGCCCACACGTTTAAGTTCTATAACCTTGTTTACAATTTCCAGCCATGAAACAAACAGGCGAGGAAGAGGAATTTTGTTTGCTTCTACATCTACAGTGCTTTTCTTGTGACGGTACGCGCCGGTACGGTGACATACGTACGTTCAAATAAATTAACAAAGGAACGAAGTCGGGACGTTTTTGTCGGACGAAAACTTGATGAAAATTTGGAATTTCCTATGAAACTCTAATTTTTGCGTTTTCATTTTTTTAATTCTTTAAAACTCAACGTAATAAACGGCGTGTGTGTGTATATATCAGAGACGGATCCAGACTTTCCTTTCGGGGGGGCATATATTTATAAAACAAATTTAATATACAACAAAAAGCTAATAATTTCCTTCCTAACTATAAAAAATAATTATATATGTCCTTATTTAATGCAGGTTTATTGTATTCGGAAGACGCATTTAGTTAGTCTGTGCAGTGATCCAACATTTTTCTCAGTGAAATCCTACAAGATGTAGAAAAGCAATACGGAGCATTAAATTTATTAGCAATATATTAATTAGAAGTTAAAACATTTATAATAGAAAGAGAAATAATAACAAACACAAAATAGCAAATCATTACATTTGAAGTCGACATTTTTGTCACGAAAATCGATCACTAACATTGTATACGTTAATGCTAAGATTTTGATGGATGCGCGTGAGGGCCAGACCATCCAACCGCTCTTCCTGACGGCAAAATTAGAATCCCTTGGCCCTTTTGAGAGGAGTTATTCTTCAATCGCGACCTCTTCTGCCTCAATTTTTACTAATGGTATAAATAATTCTAACAGTCCTATCTCTTCCCCTAGTTTCCGACCTTTCGTTCAAGTGCGTAATGGAGCCCCATTGAGATAACTTAAGACTTGTCTACCAGTATTAACAAACAATAGGTTTTCTGTTTTAGGTTTTCAAGACATAGATAAACCGGAAATACGACTCGTTGGTGATTCCATTGTTCGAGGGCAACTCGAGGAATTCTGTGGGAGAAACCCCCGTCGTAGGCGCCGTTACTGCTACCCTGGTGCAAGGATGGAGGATATAACTAAGTGTTAACCATTTTATAGACGGAACCTCTGAGGACACAACGTATGTTATTCATGTCGGTACTAATAACGTTTTAAATTCTACAGTAGATCGGAAGAGCTGCTGACTAGTTATAGGGACTTACTAGAGCGACTATAGGAAAAAACTAATAAGATTGTTTTAACAGGTATACTTCTCGAACTATCCAACGTAACGAGTTCTACAGCAAGGTGACCTGTATTAACAATAAACTTAAAGTCTCCTTGCCAATAGGAAGGAGTGCTTTTTGCGAATTTTTGGAAACAGTTTCTATGGCGGGAGGGACTTGTTCCCCGGAGATGGACTTCATCTTAATGACGTTGGAGGTGCGTGTTTAGGAAGACTATTTCATAATACTGTCTCTTCTTTTCAGGCTGCCGTAACTCGAACGGTCCCGGCGTAATTTTCTTAAATTTCCCTTGCGCGCGTGAAGGTAACACAGTTTTAACAAACAATTTGAAGGTTCTATCCTTAAATGCTCGGAGCCTACGAAACAAAATAAACGAATTTTTTCTTTAATTGCTTGCAAAGACTATGATTTAATTGCGATAAATGAATCGTACCTTAGCACTGAAACACGTGACTTTGTAGGGGAGTAGCAAATTAGAGGTTATAGACTTTTTGTTAAAAACAGAATAGGTAGGCGAGGTGTTATGTTGCATATCAAAGATAATATTGCGAACGCTATAGAATTAAAGCACAGAATTCCAGAACTGATAGACTCGACTATAGCAGAACTTAAATTGAACGATTTCAAACTTCTTGCCGTTATATATAGGCCCCCTAATCAAACGGCTGATACGGACGAAGCGTTATATCGTGAACTAAAGAGAATAATAGGTAGTGAGCAGGCCTTAATTATGGGTGACTTTAATTGCGCTAACGTGAATTACGGTACATTGCAGGGAGACGTGGAAGGTAATCGTTTAGTTAATTTTCTCGAGGATAGCTTTCTTATTCAAAAGGTTGGGGAACCTACGAGGTTGGACAGTATTGTAGATTTATTAATAACTACGGTAAACAATAGCGATCACAATATGGGGAATTTGTCCTCTCAGTAAGTCACTCGTAACCAACTAACTCGACTAAAATTCCTAACTTCCAGCGCGCAGACATTTGTAAATTTGAAATGAATTGCCACACGTCAATTGGGAAAACGTAATGGGGACCTCCAACGCAAAAATAATGTGGGAATCGTTTGAAACAGTATTTAGGACTATAAATGAGGAATGTGTACCGTACAAAATTAAGCCTGAAAAGTAAATAACAAGCCCTTGTGGTTTACTTCCAGAGTAGTGGTTATTATAAAGAGTAGAGATAGGGCTTATAGGCTACATAAGTGCGATAAAGACAATTTGTGGTTACGAAACAACTACATATCTCTAAGGCTTGAAGCAAAAAGCGTAATAAAAAAGTCCAAGCACGATTTTGAAATTTCCATAGCTCGTGACGGCAAAGCAAACCCCAAGCGACTTTTTCAATACGTCAATAATTAATTCACTGTGTAACACTGATTCTGTTATACATAATTTTTTATGTTTTTATGTGCATTTTGGGCGCTCAGTCCAAATCTGGCCTGGTTTGTGTGTATCATCAATGGTTTCAGAGATAATCAATTTTTCATGTTTTACCAGTATAATGTTATTATGGGCGCAGCAATATCAGCATAATCAGGAATTGTTGAGAACAATCCGGATGTTCGTTGACAGTTTCCTGCTCTAGTTGCCCGAAACTTCCACTGTGCTATATAAAGAAGAGCGCAGAGTCTGAGAAGTCAGTAAGTGTGAGCACACAAAGAAAGCAGGTTGTTGTCTGATGGTTACCAGCACTGAGGTACTGTGTTTCTGTGCTTCTCTGTGCTGACGATTTGAGTGTTATCGATCCTTTTTTATTGCAAACATTATTTCAGTGTTGTGAATACATCTTTTTTCTGGAATCTGTAATCTGTTGCAGATTTAATGACTCTTCTCTCTAGATCTGCAGGTTATGATTAATGTAGTACAGTTTAGTAAAGAGAATGGCAACTAGAGCTTGTAAACACTTGCCGGATATATTCTGCTACGTTTGTGGGTATTACGTAGGCCCCAAGCAAGTATCGCACAAGATTGTGAAAGGCACAAGTTCTGGATCGCGTATCGGCTGTATTTTGGTATGCCTATGGGTGACCAAGATAAGCCCTGGGCACCCCATGTGATCTGTGGAAGCTGCCGCTCCACACTTGAAGGGTGGCTGCGGGGAGTACGCAAGACAATGCCCTTTGCGGTACCCAGAATATGGAGAGAACCAAAGAGCCACCACGACGATTGCTACTACTGCATGGTAGATGTTTCTAAGTACAGGAAAGTTAAAGGAAGGCAGACTCTTCAGTATCCAAGCATAGCGTCGTCCATAGCTCCTGTACCACATGGCGAAGGTCTTCCAATACCACGTCCACCAGAACAGGTATCTATCCATTACTTTACCTTCTGTATTTACAGACTGTGGGTCATTATGTGTCGATTTTTCTTAGTGCTGATGCTCTTCTACGTATATAGCTATGCCTATATTTTGTTTGTTTGCTTTGCAGGTTGAAAATGAGGATGCAGCTAGCTCATCTGAGATGTCGGCTAGTGAGGACAGTCATGATGAAGAATATACAGTAACTTTCAGTACAAACCCTCACTTTCCAAATCAGAGGGAATTGGACAACTTAATTAGAGATTTGGGTCTGACGAAATTAGGGTCTGAGCTTCTGACCTCCAGACTCAAAGAGTGGAATTTGCTTGGAGAAGACTGCAAGAGCACTGTATACCGAAAGCGGCATGAAGAGTTTGCAAGGTTCTACGATGTCAATGGCTCTCTCTGTTATTGCAGCGAGGTTAATGGTCTATTCACAGCTATTGGGTTAACACATATACCCTTAGAGTGGCGCCTGTTTATTGACAGTTCAATTCGGAGTTTAAAAGCTGTTCTACTCCACAATGGGAACAAATATCCATCTATACCAGTTGCACATTCTGTTCAAATGAAAGAGGACTATGAAAATGTCAAACAACTGCTCACTCAAATCAGGTTTGAACAATATAACTGGGACGTGTGTGGTGATTTCAAAATGATTGGTTTCCTGTTAGGTTTACAAGGAGGGTTTACCAAATATTCATGTTTTCTTTGCCTGTGGGATAGCAGGGCTTCAACTGAGCACTATAAAACAGTTCAGTGGCCTCCACGTGAAGGACTGCAACCAGGAAAGTACAATGTACTCAGGGAACCTCTTGTGAAGCCTGACATAGTTCTGCTACCACCTCTCCATATTAAGTTGGTGTAATTAATTAAGCAGTTTGTAACTGCGTTAGATTTTGGAGGGGAAGTTTTCCAACAGATTCGGGTCATGTTCCCTAAACTCTCTGAGGCCAAAGTCAAGGCTGGCATCTTTGTAGGACCACAAGTCAAGGCGCTGTTGAATTCAAAGAACCTTGAAGCCAAGATGACTCCGATCGAAAAAGAGGCTTGGCGTGCTTTCCGTGATGTGATTCGTGGGTTTTTAGGCAACCATAAAGCACCAAACTATAAGTGCTGTGGCAAAATGGGGTGCCGTATGTCTTTAAAATTACACTATCTGCATTCACATCTAGACTTTTTTCGTGATAACCTGGGCGATGTGAGTGAAGAACATGGCGAAAGATTCCATCAAGATATTCAAACGATGGAGAAAGGTACCAGGGCCATTGGGATGCTTCCATGATGGGAGACTACGTATGGTCGCTGATCAGAAAGGATAAAAATGTTCATACGCGGAAGTCGCGTTCTTCAGTGCATTTCTAAGGAACGCACACTGCATAACGAGGCTTGTTATTCTCTTATCGGTTCTCCTCATGATATATATTATATCCTTTGCACCATTTTGGGTTTGTCAAACAATTTTGGCTCAATAAACATTAATTTCCAATAGAGTTTTTATTTTCAGAAAATATTTATGTTAGCTTTCTTTATATACTTTGCCATATGAAAAGTGTGATAACCTATATTTTTGAAACGGTTGATGATAGAGCAAAACCAATATCATATTTGGAATCAGCTCCCCGAAATCATTAAGAAACGACAGAAAAATCACAATAAACAGAAAAATTTTCAAATTTTGTTACCCATTGTAATAGGAACCCAGTAAAGAGCGTGTTGGGACCGTTGAAAAATTCTGACGGTGAGCTAGTTTCTGAAAAAAAAAGCAAATGGCTACCCTGTTAGACGAATTTTTTACGTCAGTTTTTACAATGGAAGATGTAACGAATATCCCTATGGTCACAGACATAATACCTTTCGATAATGGTCATACTTTAGATAATATTGTGGTGAGTTAAAGGGAGGTACTGCACTATATTTGTGAAATGAAAATGCTTAAATGACCGGGGGCGGATTCCATATATCCCATACAACTAAAAGAATTAAAAGAAAGCATTGTTGTGTCGCTAACAAAGATTTTTAATGCGTCTATTTCTGAAGGGTGCGTACCAGATAATTTCAAATTAGCAAATGTAACACATATTTTTAAGAAAGGCGATAAAGATGCGGCGGGGAATTATAAGCCAACCAGTTTAAAGTCTGTTGTAGGTAAGCTACTGGAATCAATAATTAGGGATTGTATAGTCGAACACTTAGAAATGCATAACTTGATTAGAAATACGCAGCGTGGTTTTAGGCGAAACAAATCTTGCTTAACTAATCTTTTAGAATTTTTCCAAAGTGTGGTTGAAGTTTACGATAGTCATCGGGCGGTAGATGTAGTGTATTCAGATTTTTAAAAAGCGTTTGACACCGTACTGCATGAAAGACTCGCTGAAAAAACTAAGGCTCATGGAATCAGGGTTGTAGTAATAAATTGGCTAGAAGAGTGGTTGCGAGGTAGGAAACAGAGGGTGGTCGTTGATGGAGCGGAGTCGTGTTGGGCTAATGTAGCGAGTGGCGTTCCTCAGGGTTCTGTATTGGGCCCCTTGCTTTTTCTTATATATATTAACGATTTAGATGTCGGCCTAGTCAGTACAGTTTCAAAGTTTGCGGATGACACGAATTTGGGTGGAAGGGCGATTAATGACGAAGATAGAGGTAAAATCCAGGAAGATCTGAATGAAATCGTAGATTGGTCGGGCACATGACAAATTAGATTTAACGTCGATAAGTGCAAAATTTTACATATAGGTTCGCGTAACGGTAATTTTGCGTATAGTATGTCAGGAGTATGTCAGGGAAGGAGTTGGCAAGTGTAGATCAGGAAAAAGATTTAGGAGTTATAGTCACTGGTGATTTAAAAGTGTCGAAACAAAGTACAGCAGGTGTCAGGAAGGCGAATAAAGTGCTAGGTAGTGTATTTTGAGTACAAATCGCGCGATATTATTGTTCCTCTTTATAAATCATTAGTTAGACCCCATTTGGAGTACGCGATCCAATTTTGGAATCTGTATATGGGCAAAGATATAGACAAAATCGAAATATTTCAAAGACGAGCAACTGAGATGATTCCGTCGCTTAGGTCAAAGTCGTACGAAGATAGGCTTATTAAGGAGTTAAAATTGACTACACTCGAGACTAGGAGGATAAGGGGTGATCTAATCCAGGATTTTAAAATTATCAATGGGTTCGATAACGTAAATAGAGATAGCTTTTTCGAAATAGGATAATATAGTAGAACTAGAAATAACGAGTGTAAGTTGACAAATAGAAGGTTCGAGACAGCAGTTGCCAAAAACTTTTTTACACATAGAATAGTAAATAGCTGGAATAGTTTGCCGGTAGAAGTAATTAGTAGCACATCTATAAACATGTTTAAAAATCGATTACACGCATATGTTGATAGAGTGAGTATAGGTTTAAGGAAGTAAAATTAAGGTTTTTGTGGTTTGGAACCCACGTAAAATTGTAGGACCCCTCCGCCACCACGGAGGACATGCGCATTGCGCAATACACAATTACAAACACAATTAGGTCGACCAGCCATGAGTGGATCCTTGTTGTTTCTGAAACATTATAACATAGGTTTATTACATCTGTTATAATGAAATGTAACAACAGTAAATAGAAATGATGTAATGTCAGATTTAAGCATACAAAAACATTAGTTAGTTATTCTAATGTGCAATAACTCATTACATTAAAAATCATATCCAAGTTTATGTACTGAAATGTAATGTATTTAAATTATGTCTTTAAGTCTACATATAAAAAGTTAATATTTGTATCTAAATAGTAAATTAAAGCGCGTCCGCTTACAATTTACAGTTTACAATTGTACACAGTGTGTGTGTGTGTGTGTTGTAAGGATGAAAAATATATACTCATCTCTGTAAACTCTGAGTATATTTGTAAAAAAATTGACTGAACTGAACTATATTTCACATGAGACAGCAATCTCAGTCTTGGCATGAACATTGTAACTAAATAGAGTTAGATTTTGCATGGCAACCATATGGTGCTTGGGTTGGGACATTTTTAAGAAATGATTAAGCTTAAATTCATGCAGAAATATTTAGTATTCATATAATGTTTGCAGTAATGATTTAAATCTCTCTCTCTCTCTCCGTCTCTCTCTGTCTATATATGTATATATATAAAAACGAATTGATACTTACAGTGATAAGGACGGGAAAACTAAATTAGATTATAAAGAAGTATACTGGAAAAATTCTGAAATCGTAACTACAGAATAAAGAAAAAAAAGGTAAGGTATTAAAGGTGGACCTTTTCCAGTTTGTGTAGACTGTAGACTGTAGAGCAAGCCTGAGGCAGTACGAGTGTGATTGTTTATACGGGTAAATTTGTGCTGCCTTAGAGTGAAAACACAAATGGATCTTTTCGGTTTGACGGCCTATAATATTTTTTAACATTACTTGTTTTTTATTGTCCAGTTTTAATCGAGAATTTCAAAAATAACATTCATGTTTTAGAGAAACAAATAGTGAGGCAGTTATACATTTTAGTTTAGAGAATATCGTATACGCTTTAAGATTCCAAAATCCCTGAAACTTTTAGGTCAACTGTACGCTCATGACGAGTGGTTAGGTTAAGTCACGATATTTTCGTTTGTTTTGACGGTAAATTAACAAAAATATCATGACAACCTAACCAATCGTCAAGGGCGTTCAGTTGACCTAACAATTTGACGGTCCCGTAGCTCTCTCTCTCTCTCTCTCTCTCTCTCTATATATATATATATATATATATATAGAGAGAGAGAGAGAGAGAGAGAGAGAGAGAATAAATATATATTGGAAGCTTGTATAAAAACAGTATGGGTACTTATGTATTATCAGGACCACCAAACTGTTTATTATGTATTTTTGCTCTCGTCATTTTCGTTTAAACTAACGAAAATATCACAACTTAACCTAACCAATCATCAAGGGCGTACAGTTGACCTAACCGGCATTCAATTAACCTAACCGGGCATTCAGTTGGCCTAACCGGGCATTTCATGGTTGAAAATTTCGGAGATATTGAAGAATAGGGACCCCAGCCTTTTTTAGTTAGGCTTATAAGGCTAACTAATGAAACTATCACGACCTCACCTAACCAATCGTTAGGTTAACTGTACGCCCTTGACGATTGGTTAGGTTAGGTCATGATATTTTCGTTAGTTAGCCTTATAAAGCTAACTAAAGAAGGCTGGGGTCCCTATTCTTCAATAGCTCCACAGTATGTAATAAAAAATATGTGTTAACCATTAGAATAGCAGTGCACCTGTGTTTTCAACATTTACAATTTTAACTTTGAAATCAACACCTTTCGCTGCACAATGCCTTATTTTTGTAATGTGACAAAGATTGTGTTAGCATATTAGGTTAAGTGTAAGATAAGATTGCATTTGTATGTTAGGTTAAGTACTGTCCAAAATTCCTTTGCCAGATTCGTGTATATATCTGTATATATAACCTTTGGTTAGCTTCCGCCCGAATTGTTCATTCTGACCTTAGACCTACAGTTTAACGTGGAATCCGAACCACGCCCCATCAGCAGCCCAGCATCTTAACCACTAGGCCACCTAGGGTACCCATTTATCTACCAACCACTTTCTTTATTGTGTGGAAGGATGAACAGCTGCGCGCCGGCTGCCGTTGGGTCTCGAACCCGGGGCCGATGAATTCGTAGTTAGCGACGCTAACCACTACACCACCGAGGCGCTATATATATATATATATATATATATATATATATATATATATATACACACACACACACACACACAGGGTGATTCAAAAGTCAGGTTACATAGGGCTTTTCTGTTTCTTTGCAGGTAAATGAGTTTGAGATGTTATCGAAGGAGGAGCGCATTGATGTGATATTCCTAGCTGGCTGCACAAGTGCATTGCCGTTAACGGTGGCCATATCGAACATGTGATGTGACTATTCCCCTGTATCATTACATAATACAGTATTTCCCTATGTAACCTGACTTTTGAATCACCCTGTGTATATATACCGGGTGTCCGAGAATTATCTGTACAATATTTGGCTGTTATTAAAAGTCAACCATGAAGTGTAGAAATTCCAGTGTTGTCCCATTTTACAGAGAATCTCATTAAGTTTTTTGTGATACCACGTTTTGACAATTGTTTTAGAAATGTACGCGGGTGACAGACATTGATGATTTAAAAGCAAGAATCACAGCTGCCATTGAGCGAATTGATGTGGATATGCTGCAGCGTACATGGTAACATTTGGAGTATCGATTGGATGTTTTGCGAATCACTAATGGTGCACATATCGAATGTTTGTAACAACGTTACTTTAATAAAAGAAACTTTTGAAAATACAGATTCTAAATAATCTTGTTTAAGAATTTTACGTGTGTTATCAAGAATTTTATTAAAAGATGAAATTGTACAGATAATGTTCGGACACACTGGAATTTCTATAAAACTTGTCACAACTTGGTATCAGAAAAAACTTAATGAGATTCTCTGTAAAATGGGACAACACTGGAATTTCTACACTTCATGGTTGACTTTTAATAACAGCCAAAAATTGTACAGATAATTCTCGGAAATGGCAGATTTTTATGTAACTAGAATTTTTTTTGTATATATATATATATATATACAAAATCGAGAAAAAAATATCCGTTACACTGCCATTAAAAAATTCTGTATTTCGCTTTGCGCCTGCGCCGAACGCGTTTCTCCCCCATTCCCTCCCAACTTTGGGAGGGAATGGGGAGAACTATGACCGTAAAGGGAATGAATAATGATTTTATTGGAATTTATGTAAAATATTGTTTTATTTTCAATAAATTTTCGACAAAAACTATATTTTCATCATTTCATGTAATCTTATTTAGCGAAACAAATAAGCTAACAAAAAGTCTGTTCTATTTCTGGAAAATCATATTTAGATTGTAAAGTTCCGGGATGATTTTAAGGTAAATATGAAGTAGTGGGATGATTTTACATTTAATTAAAAGTCGTGGGATGGCATCCCACCCCATCCCGCCTCACTTCGAGCACTGTATATATATATATATATATATATATATATATATATATATATATATATATGTGTGTGTGTGTGTGTGTGTGTATTTATTTATTTATTTATTTATTTATATTTCTTACAATATTATTTACGGGCTCCCTCCATATCACCATAGAAACCGTCAACACAAACCACGTTACCAGGCATGTTTAAAATCTGTGCAATAAGCGCAATCGGTGGTTGGCGAGCGAGAAGGTTAAACTTTGCTCTGAAAATGATCTTGTTTGGTAAAACTGTATTTCCAAAATTTAAGTTCGATTGCGTTTAATTTACATTAGTTGAACTGTTTGAAAGGTTACCTTTCAGCTTACTGGCTTTTTATAAGCATTGTTTTGTGAATTTGATTGTATATATATGTATTGTTAATTATTTATTTAGGTTAAGGATGTGATTTAATTTGTTTGTCGTTAGGTTTTGTTGTGTATTGGAATTAAAATAGGTTAGCCCACGTTGATAGTTTGTAGTGATCTACATCGCACTATAAATTAGCATCGTGTTGACTTGGTGTTCCAATACTAGGTATTTTTTGTATTTGGTGGTGGTTTTCTTTCATTATTACCTGTAGTTGTTGCCTTGTTCATTTGAAAAGATTCGTTGGGTTTTTTCTGTTTGGAGGCCAGAGGCGTACCGAAGGGGAGGGCAACAGGGGCGATCGCCCTCCCCCTTGAGCTAATAAATTATTATTTTGATTATTTTTACTATTTAATTTACATATTTAATTTCATTATTATTTTGATTATTTTGTTATTAATTATTATTTTGATTATTTTTAAGTATTTAATTTACATATTCAATTAACTATTTTACTTATTTAATTTCATGCGCCAATCGAAAAATGTTAGCTAGCTTTCTAGCGATTTTGTGTTTCATGAGTATTGCGTCATTTTTCATGGCACCCGGCAACCGCAGTTTACCGATTTTTGTTTACATTCATTTAAATATTTAGTTTGTGAACTTTCTAAATTTTGATAATTTTAAGTATTGATTAAAACTTTGTGTGTATGAATGTGTGTGTATGATCATGTGTGAAGGCCGCTTGGTCTCAAACATGTAACTAATAAATAAATGAATTGAAACATTAAGTATGTTATTTTTAAAATTTGGTATTCAGTTTTTTACACATTTTACAATTACAGTTTCAAAGTTTTCATTTAATTTACAATTTTTCACATTAGGTACATTTGGTACCTAAATTTATTGATGAAAATTCTCGAGCGAAGTATGATGGGTGATGACTAGGGCGGTCAAAAGTCAATAAAGTCAAATTGTTTCCTATGGGGCACTTTTCGCTGAAACGACTGAAAATGCAATAAAAACACCTGTAGGGGGTATATTACCAAAGTTAATAGGTCAACCAAAAGTCAACTTTTACCTGTTAGGTCAAAAAATAGCAATGAGGTAAATAAAGTCAATTTTTTGGAATAAATAATTAAAATAACTAAAAATTGGCATCTTTTTGCTTAACTGGCAACTTCGCTGCTCGTATTTGTCTTATTCAGTTATGTCCGTTCTGGTTTTGGATGTGGTTGTGTTGTATGTATTGTGGTTACTGGTTACCATTTTTGATTTGTGATTTTTTCTGATTTGTGATTTCACTGATTTCGATTTCTTTGATTTCAGATATTTAAAATGCCAAAAGTTGCAGTTAGTTCTATTGCTAAAGTGCGCGCTATAATTGCAAAATATCCTAATGAATTAATTTGTTCAGGAAAAAATGAGCTATACTGTCAGATTTGTTGTGTTGTGGTCAAGCATGACAAATCCCTTTTTGTGGATAAACATCGCTCTACCCAAAAGCACCAGCGTGGTATAGACCAAAATGTGGGAAAATGAAAAGACGCAAACCCTTTTAAAGTACAAGTCTTCTGATTTTTCGGAAAAACTTGTGACTACATTTCTGTCAGCCAACATACCTCTTCATAAGTTGAGCAACCCTCATGTGAAACAATTGTTCTCTGAATTAGGTGTAGCAGTGCCTTGCGTGTCAACTTGCAGATCAATAGCAATGAAACAGGCAGAAAGCGAGTTAAGTAGAATAAAACATTTGCTAGAGGGTAAATTAGTTTTCCTAATTGTTGATGAAAGTGAAGTAAGGGGCTCAAAATATTTGAACATACTTGCTGGATCTATTGATGTTCCCAAGAAAACATATTTAATCAGGTGCAATGTTCTTCTTGGAAATGTTAATGCACGAACTGTCATACACAAGATTGACGATACTGTAAAAGAATTCGAGATACCAAGAGAAAATTTCTGTTTACTTCTGTCTGATGCAGCTCGTTACATGGTGTCAGCTGGAGCGACACTCAAGCAACTTTTTCCAAGACTTTTCCATGTAACGTGTCTTGCGCATCTGTTACATAATTGTGCGATACAAATAAGAGCATTTTATAGTGATGTTGACACTTTAATTGCATGTGTCAAGGCTTCTACTCTTAAAAACAAAAGAAGGAAGGAATTGTTTACTGAAATAGGAACTCCTCCAGAACCGATTATAACACGTTGGGCAAGCTGGCTGAACGCTGCTTTTTATTATGCAGACAATTTTCCAAATGTGAAGACAATTGTGGAAAATTTTGAAGATGAAGGAATCATTGTTCAGAAGGCTAAAGAGAGTGTTGCTAATGAAAAACTGCCAAAGCAACTAATGTCAATCAAAATGAATTATAGTTTGATTGCTAGCTATGACTAGGATGGAAGCATCTGATTGCACCATTAGAGAGGCATATGAAACCATTTCTTCTATCAACCTTGGCGAAGATATGTGTTCAGTCAAACAATATATTGAAACAAGACTCAAGACAAATGGTATTTGTGAAATAATTAACCTCAGTAGACCTGAAATCTCACCAACAGTTTATGGTCAGCTTTTGCAATGTCAACCAACAACTGCCGCTGTAGAGAGATCTTTCTCCATGCTTAATAAATTATTAAGTAAGGATCGCAATTTTTTGCCAGAAAATGTCGGCAAATACTTCATAATTTACCACAATCGGTCAACTGATGTAGAAGAGCAAGAATAAGTAATTAAAGTATCGTTTTTATTATTGAAAGTAAAGGCAACTTTATAAGTCAATTTTTTCAATTCGTAAGGTCAACTTTCTTAATTTTTTCGGTCAACTTTTGACTGCCCTAGTGATGACATTGAAAAGTCTTAAACGTTTCGGAATGAAATACTGCCTTCAGCAACACTTCAGCAAGCTAATAGGAGAATGGGATGTTTGGGCGGAGATGTGGAAGTCAGTACCTAACTTGTGTAGACCAACAGATGTTATCTTGGCCTTGGATAAATGTGACAGAAACAGTTTTCCTGTCATACATAGATTATTACAGGTTATTGCTGTCCAGCCTCTAACGACTGCTACTCCTGAGCGATTATTTTCAAACTTACGAAGGTTATAAACCTGGTTACGATGTACCATGGGAGAAGAGCGTCTGTCAGGTTTGGCGATAATGGCTATGAATAGGAGTAGACTCACCGTAGATGATGCCCCTCTTATTCTCAATAACTAGGCGTGACGCTCATGATGTCATGAAGGTAGTTCAGCAGTTGAAGCAGTTTGACGTCTTCAGAGTTCACGTGAGTGAAGCAGGAGATACAGATGCCGCCACTAACATCCCACTTGTTTCACTGGCAACCAAAGACACTGCACCCACAGATGTTGTGGAGAACCTGCTGACAGCTCAGGATCGAGGAAAGCAGCATGTAATCGGCTTCATGAAGGAGAGACTGATTGAACAGATAGTAGGCTTCCATGAAACGATGAAGAAACATCGGTCGAAAACCTTCGCTGATGTGTACAAAGCTACAGTTTCCACCAAGCAGAACATGCAAAAGACCATCAAAGCTGACAGAAAGCTACTATAGCGGCTCCTGAATGCCGCGACCGCAGGTCGCATGGTGGAGATAGTCAACGTCTTGAAGCATGAACTGTCCCTAGTCCCATTTAGTCTGGCGAAGGCAGGAGGAGAGGTGAATTCGACATCGAAGTCTGAGCTGATGAACATCCTGATGGCTCAGCAGACCATAAGCTCAGAGGCTCCAACCTCTCATCTGAAGACCTGTGTGGTGATAGATGGCCATGCACTCATCCAAGCTCTTGGCAAGCCTGGCTGCTGTCGGACATTCGGCGACTATGCTGAAGTGTTCTTCAAGGCCGTGACGAGCTATTTCAATGAACACACAACAAGAGTTGATGTCATCTTTGATCGGTACGCAGGGGAAGGATCAATCAAAGCAGTTACCAGGACAAAGCGTGCAAGCAAGAAGAAAACGATTCGGAAAGTCATTGATGGCCCACAAGTTCCACTGCCTGAAGTGTGGAAAAACTTCATGGCCCTGGATACAAACAAGGCTGACCTATCCTTGTTTCTGTCTAACGTCATCAATGAGAAGGCAGAGATCTTCAAGAAAGGTGTCAGCTGGTAACAGGGGGTGGCTTCTCTGAAGCCACTGAAGTACGGCCAACCAGGCGACTTGACGTTCCACTGCATAGCAACCATGAAGAGGCGGACACCAGGCTCATCCTTCACTCGTGTGATGCAGCGTCCCAGGGCTATGAACGAATACTGGTAGTGTGCAGAGATACTGATGTAATGGTGCTGCTGATCCACTTCGTTTGCACCAAGATCGCTGAACTGTGGCTGCTGTGCGGAACGTCCAAGAACCGAAAGTGTTACCCCGTGCACGATGTATTCAAGAGTTTGTCGACCCCAGTCAGGGAGAACCTGGTCAGCTTCCACGCTTTGACCGGGTATGACACAGTCTCGTCCTTCAGTGGTCATGGAAAAAGAAGTGTTGGAAGGTGTTCAGTGACCACCCACTCCTGCTGCACGCCATTGGTCGAGATGGGGATATCGCAGATGTTGAGAAGTTTGTGTGTCATTTGTATGGCACCCCGGAACAACACACAGTTGATGATTCCAGAGTTCACCTTTTTGGGAAGGCCAAGAAGACAGGAATTGCTCCCACCGACAAAGGATGCACTAGAACTCCACGCCAAGCGGGCAAACTATCAGGCCAAAATATGGCTCCAGGCTGACAAAGAGCACGTAGATGTTGAAGATCCGGTGAACACTTCAGCCTGGAAGTTGGAAGATGGGAGCCTCCTACCAGTATAGACAAGACTTCCTCCAATCCCTGAAACCTGACTGGAGATTGTTGCTTGTGGTTGCAAGAAAAAGTGCAAGACAGCTAGATGCAACTGCTTCAGGAAAAGGATGAAGTGTACGACAGCTTGTGGTTGTGACGACAGCGGTTGCTGTAACCCAGCTGGACAGTAGATCTACAGTATGTCTCTTTTCCGGGCTGAAATCGAGAGAAGCTGGAATGTGCTGTAAGGAACTAATAACTCTGTTCTTAAGTGATTGCAATCCACACAATTGTGACTGTCAGTGCAGCATTTCGGTGCTGTTCATCAAGAAACGTGAACTTGTAGATGTTACAAGTGTGTGAACTGTATAGTTATGGGGCTATATTTACTGCTTTGTGATTTAGTTGTGATAATTCTGTTACTGTGAGTACTTAATTCATGCCATCAAACTTATTAGGCACTAATCATGTTAAAAATAAATTGTTTTGACAAACAGACTTGCTCAGTTTTTTTTCGCCAATTAAAATAAAAAATCACAAATTTTTAGCACAATTTCGGTCGTGATTAACTTGAATTTGACCTCGAGTTGGCAATTCGGATGGAATAAGCGTGTCATCATACTTCTTTATCACTAAGTGTGGCAAAATGAAACATTTGGTCAAACCAATTGGCTCAGAATATTTTGTAAAAATTAAAATTAGAAAATATCATTTTTTGCACAGTTTGACCTCGAAAATGACCTTCAAAGCCAAAAGCGAGCGTGGCATCCACCTACATTTTATTCCTCACCCACAGGTAAATTGATTTAACATGGGTGCCAGCTATTAACAAAAAACGCCGTTCAAAGTCGATTTTTTAATTTTGGCCGGTTCACTAATAGTCTGCTTGGAGCTGCGGTCCCGAAAGTTTCATTCCATTCCCTTCTTACAGTTTCAGCGTTTTCTGATTTCCAATAATGTTTCAGCACCCACTTACGTTGGTCATTAGCAAAGCTGGGCACAAACCGTTAATCGTTAATTAATGAAGTTAACTTTTTCGTTAACGATTTAACTTTTAAGTTAACTTTGAAAATCATTATCGGACTAATTAACTTCCGTTACATTTAACTTCCGTTAACTCAAGTCCGTTAACCCAAAAAATTCATAAATAAACGTTTAAAAGTTTCTATTATTTTCAGTGCTGAGCAGGTGCGCAATTAATCCGCCACTGTTAATAGTGATGAACGAATTTCCATTTCCGCAGTGCAAAATCAGGCGATATATTTGTTTCCGTCGCCACAATTTGTGTCTTACCAAATATGGTAGTTATTTATGGCAATGGTTTGAGCAAAACATGGTCGACTGTAAAATCAGGCGGAAAGATTTGCCATTTGAGTTGAATGTTTCAACTTCTTTCAAGAAATATCACGAGCATTTTAAGGCACTTTCAATAATATATATGTAACAATTACAAAGTGGGCAGCAACAACGAGGAGGAGGAGGAGGATGACTTCTTCAGTGCTGTCATCCAGACAGAAGAGAGCAGCAGAAGCCACAGGTCACTCAAGGGCAAGGCCCAGAACTTGGTCAAGACCTGGCTGGAGACCAACTCCAAGGACTTGCTGACAGATGCTGCCTTCTTGGGTGAGCAAGTGTTGGTGGACTTGTTCATCAAGTTCAACACAGCCATCCCCTCCAGTGCTGCAGTGGAGCGTTTGTTCTCTATGGGCAAGGACATCCTGAGGGCCAAGAGATCATCCCTGTCTGATGAAAACTTTGATATGCTAATTTTCATGAAGGGCAACATGCATCTCATGGACAAAATGGAGAACGAGAAGAAGGAAAATTAAATTATATATATATATTGTATTTTTCATTTTTTTTATAATAAAAGTTAACGTTAACGGTTTATCGGTAACTTCCGTTACATGTTTAACGAATTAACGGATTAACGGTTAACGAAGTTAACTTTTTGGTTAACGGATTAGCGGTTAACGAAGTTAACTTTTTGGTTAACGGTGCCCACCACTGGTCATTAGTCAGGTTACCAACCATTATTATCTCCCTGAAAGGAAAATGAATTAAAAAAAGTCACCGTATGAAACTGTATACATACATTTGGGCCACTATAAATATCATGTGGCAACTTTTCTCGCGTCATCGCGGAAATTGTTTCACCCTACCATTTATTTCAGTCAGTCGGCGCTAGATTTTGGAAGAGTTGTTATATGAATGGAATTTACTCTTTATCGTACTGATTCTGCCTACTTAAAGGTTTATCGGTATTGGTGATTTTATTTTGTTTGGGATATTTGTTCAGGGTATTTTGTTTATTACATGAATTTACATATTACATAGTTCTTTTGTTCGTGTTGGCGTTCTTTAATTCCGTTGAGTTTGGGAATGCTAATGTACCTCATTGTTTCCTTAGATAAAATCATTTAACCATTATCTTGTTGAAAAGTGATAACATGATTCCATCTGATTCTGCTTTGTTTTGGAGATGAAGTGAATATTTTTCAATGGCACTTCAGAAATTTGAAGAACCCACTGCTGGAAACGCGTTTTACAAAATATTTTTGCTCGTCTGTACGATCTGTTTGTATTCCTTGCACCCATAACAGTACGTTCACAAATTTTACTTCGGCTGAGTCTTCGCAGACTTAACCCAAGAAAGCCAGCATGGCCTGTTAAAATAAAAATATATTTTTTTTCTGGAAATGGTCTTTTATACTACACAAGTTTATTGTTTAGGGATAATCTTAAGTAGATGTCATCACCTGAATTTCGAAAAGATAACTATATGACCGTAATTTACATAACAATATAACACTTGGTACTTTTCCGTTATCTGTCCCCTTAAATTATTGAATGCCCGGTTAGGATCAACTGTACACCCTTGACGATTGGTTAAGTCGTGATATTTTTGTTAAAATTAACAAAAATATCACGAATAACTAACTGCCTCGAGTAAATCTTAAGATGATGTCATCACCTACAAAATCATACCAAAATGCAAAGAATGAATAGCAACGACATATTATATTTCATAATAACTTGTTTATAATGTATTGCACAAAAAACAGTAGGCCTACTCTTGAAAAAAGTGTTATATTGTTATGTAGATTACGGCCATTTAGTTATTTTTTCGAAATTCAGGTGATGACATCTCTTTAAGATTTACCTTGTTTAGTGACAATAAATTGCTGAACTGAACCTATAAAATTAAGTTTATTGCGGAGTTACGTAGACCCGGCCCTAGTTGTTATGTGCGCGGTCCCACACCGTCCTTCTTGGGTTAAATCGTAGTGTACATAGTCCCGGTTTTCCATATTTTAAGTTATTATTTATATACTATGCGATTGTGAAACTATAAGGTGTGTATTATTATATTTAGTACCGTCAACTGGTCGCATGCAGCGATTTTATAGTCGTTACAAAGGCCAAGTTACCTTGACAAGTAATTATTTGTAAATCTGTATCATTACATGTCCTCTGGGATGCAAGCAGCAAGGTCTATAATACTGTAATATACTTTGTTGAGAATTTTGCATCTAGATTGGTTATGTCAAAATCGAGAGTGGCTCCTTTCAAACGGCTTGCAGTTCCTAAACTTGAACTTGCAGATACTACCATTCCTGCTAGGTTAGTAATCCATATTTTGAAAGCTTATAACTTAAAGCTTCAAATTTACCTTTGTTGTGATGTGCAGTAAAACGGTATTAGGTTAATGTACTTTTTAAAAAATTACTGCGTTCGTTAAAAACAGATTGCGAGAAATTCATAAATATAAACAGATTTGTTGATGGGCCATCTAATTCTGCTAATCTTTTGTCGAGAGGTGTCAACGCAAAGGCTCTCCTGAACTCTGATATTTGGGAATTGGGAACACCTTAGTTTCTAAGTTTAGATTATGGTGTGAGAATGAAGTTTGTTTCGACAGTGTAGGTGGTGTTTCTGATATAAAGGATAATCAGAGTATAATATTAATTACAGTATGTTACGTAATACCATCGATTTATCGAAGTTACCTTTATTTTCAGTATTGCAATTCGGTGGTAGTACTTCCGTCTTGTTGGGGAAAACCTCGAGTCATATTGGATCAGACAAATACAAGGGAATTCCTCTGTTGAACAGATCAAAGTAAAACCGTGAAAAATATTATTAAAAAACTCCGTTTTGCCATCCAGAATAACCTTTGGATCTTTTCAGTATTGCAATTCGGTGGTAGTACTTCCGTCTTGTTGGGGAAATTTTCCGTTTGACTGCCGCCATTGAAACTTAAGAGGTGAGTGCCCCCAGCCTTCTTTACTTAGCCTTATAAGGCTAACTAACGAAAATATCACGACCTAACCTAACCAATCGTTAGGTCAACTGTACGACCTTGACGATTGGTTAGGTTAGGTCGTGATATTTTTGTTAGTTAGCCTTATAAAGCTAACTAAAGAAGGCTGGAGTTTAATTATGTTTCAATGGCGGCAGTCAAACGGAAAAGATCCTAACCTTTTAAATATCAAGGTAGACTTGAATATTCTAGTCTTTTAACTGAAGTCTTTTACTGTCGGATTTATTGTCTGTCGTTTCATTTCACGTGCCTCCACCATTCGTTGAGGTGGTTAATTTAAAGGACCATTTAAAGATATATTTTACTTCTCGGAATTTCACAAGATTTCTTCACGAGTTCTTTATCTTTGAAGTTTCTTAATAACTTACCGTATGATTGTTTTTCTTATTTATTAATTGTAAGTTTACACTTTTGGGTGGTAGCCTTGGTACTTGTAGGTTATCTCTCCCCCACCAATTTTGACAGAATATTTTCGTTAAAACTAACGAAAATATCACGACTTAACCTAACCAATTAATTATCAAGGGCGTACAGTTGATCTATTATTAATTTTAACATTGTTTGTTTCTGGAATAGTATTTACTATGGCATAGATACAAAGTACGCCCTTGATAATTGGTTAGGTTAAGTCGTGATATTTTCGTTAGTTTTAACGAAAATATTCTGTCAAAATTGGTGGGGGGGGGGAGATAACCTACAAGTACCGTAGCCTTGTCTGAGGTATTCGTTAGAGTCCAAGATCAATGGGGACTCGATCAGGAATTAGGGATTCTTTTTATGTCCCTACCTACCACCTTCGAATTTTCAGTATTTAATTCTCCCGGGTGTGGTTTGGTGCGAAGTGTTTGAGGCAGTGATGTAGGTCTCGAGATCGGTCTCGGTCTCGAGACCGATCTCGAGACCCAATTTGCAGATCTCGATCTCGATCTCGGTCTCGACAGACGCGGTCTCGGTTTTTCTCCCCGAGACCTTTCGAGACCTCTCGAGATCGTAATGAAAAATACATGTTATTGGCATACTCATGATGGTGGCTTGGTTGAACAGACACAATTCAGAATGTTCATGAAAGTTTGTAAAAGTAAGGGACTCTAGGTATTCACTAATCAGTCACCCTGTTTTGAGTTGCCACGTTTGTCTTGCGGGGGTGTGTGGGTCTGGATTTTTTTAGGTTAGCGCTACAAAAAAATTGCCCCCCCTCCGCCCCCGTCAGATTAATTGAAAACAAATTGAAAGGGCATGAGCTTGGTCTCGATCTCGATCTCGGTCTCGAATTTTAAGGATCTCGATCTCGGAAGGTAGATCTCGATCTCGAACCTTTGATCTCGGTCTCGATCTTGGTCTCACAGAATCAGGTCTCGGTCTCGGTCTCAGTCTCGGACTTGGTGGTCTCGACTACATCACTGGTTTGAGGTTTCATTCAGTTCATTATTCTTTGTCTATTATTTTATCCGGGGAATACTTCAGCAAGACACCACCCCCCTGCTTGAGTCGCCCAAGACTGGGGCCTTTATACCTTCATACGATCGATCGAACCGCGATCAGACGCGGGCGCGGATTATCAATATTTGTTGGGGGCACGCTCCTCGAAAATTGATAATCTAAATTACCCACAGTGCCTTTGCGATAGAGAATGTGAGAGAGCAACTCGCCCCTCCACTAGGCCAGGCTTAGAGGTGGGACCATCAGCTTGACGTTTGTGTGAAAAGAGAACAACGCACGGAACTACTACGATATATATATATATATATATATATATATATATATATATATATATATATATATATATATTATTAGGTGGTCCACAAAATGGAAGTATTTTAAATTCTTCCTCCCAGGGTTTTATTAGGTTCCTTTTCCCAAAAGACCTCTCTGAGCAAAATTTGGGTTCAATCGGTTAATATTTAGAGGTGGCTCAACTACCCCCAGAAGTCCATGTTCATGGCTTCTGGGTCCCCCCCATATATATGGGTATTATCCGCTTGTTGGTGGGGGTATCATGGCTGACCAGGCCACTCATTGTTGCCCAGCTAAGATTGTGGACTTGTTAGAATCAGGAAACCTCTTTCGGTGCTCATCCACCACACTTAAGAGAAACTGGAGTTGATCTTCTCCTTTCGTCAGAGTTCCGCTGAAGGTCTGAATGAGAGCTACTGCCCTTTCAGCATGATCATTAACTACTTTGATGTTTCCTATGATTGTTTTAGCTTCTTGGAAGTTTTCCTTCTCCTCCCAGGTGCTGGGGTCATCATCAAGAAAACTAATATTGGTCGGTAGGGCCTTAAGAAGCTTTAATGAGTTCTTTGTGGCAAGAGTTTCTAATTTCAGTGTTGCTTTGCATTCCTTGAATCTTCTTCTCTTTGAGAAGTCTAATGACCCCTCCTTTTCCCTCATACACTGGACCATGATTCCCTTGGTGTCTGGTGCAACAGTTTGATCGAAGAGAGCAAGGGCCACCAGCTCTTCTGATAAGTACCATAATACCATAGGTGGTTTTCAAATTTCTTGAGAGCTGCTTTGGCCACTTTCTGGTCATGATAGTCCTTTAACTTTTGGATAAGATCCAGATCATTCTTCGGAGCTTGTGATGGAATAGGAGCAGTGATCCAGCTTTTTAAGTAGATTAGGACTCCAAAAAGGGTAAGGGTTTTCAGGTCTTTCTTCTCTCGAGGAGTCAGGGTGATTTGATTTCGAAAAAGCCACATTTTGATGGCATAGATAACTTTAGCCATCCACCTTGCATAGTGCGTGCCAGCAGGACGTTTGAATGTGTAACTTTCAATTTTTTCACCAAGAAAGATCAAAGAAAGTTCCAAAAACTCTTTATAGTCATCTCGAAAATTTCCAGTGGCCAGATGTTCTTTGGCAAAGGCAATTATTTCATTTCTGAAAGGATCAACTTGCTCCTTCATCTCATCATCATCCTGTGATGTAGAGAAGGTTTTTAAATCAATGTAGTCCCACATAGATTGGAACCTTTTAAACAAAAGTGGCTCAGGGGCAGAAGATGAACCATGGACTGCTTCAAACACTCCTCCATACATGACTTCCATGCAATGATGCCTACAGGCAAAATAGAAGAGTGGTCGACCAAGTTTCTGTTCCAGAAGAACGCATGCTCCCCTGTTTGTTCCTGTATTTGATGCTGTAGTATCTGATAACATTCCGATTATTGACTTATCTATGTTCCATTCGGAAAGAAGATTATACACTGCAGCTGATTGAGCTTCCCCTGTTCCACTTGGTAGTTTGGGAAACCAAGCAGTTTTGAATCACCTGATTCAACTGAAGAGACAAGGACTGGGAGTCTGTCTACCTTTTCATTCTTGGCAAGTAGATTAGGGATCAACTTCCCATCCCAGTGGACAATCGAAATACTTGGACTAAAGCTAGCTTTAATGGCATGGGTTATTTGCCTTCGATGCCTCTCTCGGTGCCTTTTGATTGAAGAACGAGAGATGTTCACCTCTGAAAGATCTTGACCAAGGCTAGATGCAGTTTCAGCTAATACAAAGGTGGCCCTCCTGTCACTGATGCCAGTCCTGTCCAGAGCAGCAGCCAATTCAGGAGATATGATATTCTTTGCTGCCTTTTTCTTTGGTGGAGTTGGTCCGCTGGTAGATGGGGGATTAATAAGGTAATCTTCATCTTCTCTTTCTGACTCACATAAAGACTCAGAAGAAGAACTTCCCTGATCTAGCATAACTTCCTGTGAAGCAGCATATTTTTCTTCAGCTTTCCGCTTCCTATTTACGAATTTCATTTGCTTCTCAGCAGCTCTCTTTTCTGCCTTGTCAGTCACCATATCTGCAGAGACCATTGATCCCACTCGTCCTGCTTTCCTTTGTTGGATCAAGAACTGCCGGTCTTCTTCATTTTTGATTAAGGTAAAGGCATCAGCATGGGCGACATCAAATAGGTTCTCCATTTCTTCCTGAAAGGTTTTCTCTTTTTCTAACTGAGAGTTGCTTTTCCTCCCAGCATTCTTCTTAATCGCTTTCCACTCCAAGTGTAGAGCCTGAATTTTGTGAAGAATGGTCTTTCCTTTGAGTAGGGATTCGGGCTCTCTCCCAGAAGAGACGCAATTCTTCAAAAACAGCTTCTGAACTAGATTTGATCTCCTTCTTCAAGACTTGATGATGGTGGAGGAACATGCGGAGGACCTGGCCACGGGAAGGCAGCTTGGCTCCAGTGATTGTTTCCTCTGATTTTCATTAAGTAAAATGTACGTTTATTTGACATTGCAAAACCTGTAAATTTAATAAATCTATCTGAAAGAAAAATAATCATTAGTTAATGTATCTGTAAATAATGTTTCTTTTAATTATTCACTATATTAATAAAGGGCATAATGGTATACAAAAAACAGCTTTGAGCCACCCCTAAAGGTTATTCGATTTGCCTTAAATTTTACAGGAAATATTGTTTAGCTAAAAGGAACCAGATTATAGCCTGGGAGGAAAGAAAATTGAACTTCGATTTTTTACCCCATTCTGTGGACCACCCTAATATATATATATATATATATACACACATTGCTCCTCCACACGTATAGTATACTGTAGGGCCCCAGTGGTTCCCAACCGGTTTTGGCTTATGGCCCCCCTTAGGAACCTTATTTTTTCCCGTGGCCCCCATAAGCATTATTTTCAGTAGGTAATATGCAGATTTAACTCTATTTTACAAAATAACATTTTCCTGTGGCCCCCTTCAAATGTGCCATGGCCCCCAGGGAGCCATATGGCCCCCGGTTGGGAAACACTGCCTGAGTGTAGGCTACATAAATGTCGATATCAGATGATGTATCATGAACCTTGTATTAAATTAAAAATAAAATACGCCTTACTTATGATAAGGAGTTTGATAAAAAATAGTGTTTTTCCCTATTTAAAATTATTTAATATCATCGTGATTTCCTCTTTTATTGTTTTCAGCTTTATCATAAATGATCATAAATAACTGACGGGTTTCCATCCCGCTTATTCACGAAGTTATTTTTTTACTCCTGTTTTTGTGAAGTCAACAGACGATCATCTTGAAAATGGCTTCAAGAATATTTTCGTGGAACATAAAGTCCACTTTGAAAGCAGATTTTGGGTTGTTTTCACGGACATCCGCTGTACAAGTAAATTTCTTAAGGAATAAATGCATTAGGTTTGTGTTGGAACAATACTACTTTTGTTTTATGATAATTAAAACCCACTCTAATAGACAGAGTTTATTTCCACAACATTTTCGATGCCCACTTGCATCCTCTTCGGGTGGATACAGAAAAACGTTTTTCTGTATCCACCCGAAGAGGATGCCAGTGGGCATCGAAACTGTTGTGGAAATAAACTCTGTCTATTAGAGTGGGTTTTAATTATCATATTTTTGACCTTCACGTAGAAAAAAAGTGAAGTTTTTTGCATTTACCTTTGTTTTATTTTTTTTTACTTTGATACCTTATTTCCAGTTTTATGTAAGAGTTGTTTCGTAAATGAATAATAAACTGTTGATATTTCACGCAAGCTGTAAATAAATTAAAAGCTATTATTTATAACAAGGCCCATCACTCCGTCCACTTTTGCATTAGAATTTTTCTTCTCTGCCATATTATGTAGTGTTTAGCAGGAGAATTAATTAATTAAAAAATTATTTGCTATGTTATTTATATATTAATTGCGTGTTATTTCTAAAAGTAACAGCAATTAATATAGGTTTGTATTTTTTAAAAGATAAATTACTGAAAAAATGTAAAACTTATAAATCATGCGCTTGTGCAAATTGTTTTCACTCCAGACGCTAGGTGGCGAGTATTTAATATTTATTTAGTAGGGTAACGGGCGTTTGAGAATCTTAGGGGGGCGCTAGGAAACTGTAAAATTACCTTCTATTAATAAATCATTTATCACTTATCCTATTATATTATTATCTTTATGAGGGGGCACCAGCAAATATTGATGGACATAAGGGGGCGTTGGCCTAAAAAAGGTTGGGAACCACTGGGCTAGATAATGGAAAATATCGACAGTTTCTTATCTTCTTGTATAAAGTCTGGATACCATCTTAATTACTATAAAAACATAGATCATCTACAAAATTATAAATGCAGTAATAATTCTTATGCAAACTTTTTTCGTGTTCAGTCTTATACTGTTTAATTTTTAAATGTATGACATTATAATTTTAATAAGTAATAATTAAATTTATATTTTCGCACGTAAAGAACTCGTGAAACGAACATTGCCAAAAATCTGCCATTACGTCGATTTTCGGATGGAAATGCAGTTCGTCGAAGCTCGATTGTCAACCATTATCAAGAAGGCAGCAGAACAACGGTAAAAAGTGTGAGAACACTTTCGAAGGAGAAATCAGTCGAGGTGAGTTAATTGTCACTTCGTTTTATCTTGAACTCTCATTATTATTACATACATAATACATACATGCATACATACATATTGGTCGAAGCTAGTTCACCTGGGGCGAGCTTAAATTTAACTAGCTCTAGGCTTACCTTAATTCAATTTTAGAGTAGACTGGGTACATCGTGAAAGCAAAGCTACGTTTATACAAAATTTCGTACTCTTTTGCGAAACCGAGGGAAAAGCCAGTGAGACAATAACTATAAAATACCACAGTCGTCAAAATTTTGAGCTTCCCATTCAAAGCCCACCGGATCAAAAGTTGTGAAATTGCATTCAAGATCTAAGTGGTTCGTGAGCCTAAAGTAAATTTTAAGGTCTCGCTGGCTTTAAAATTTGTTCAGAATCGTTTGTATGAAATTTACGCGTTATAATGCGAGCGTGGACCAATCGACAAAAGTTAAAATACATTTTTTTCCCAAATTTGTAGCTGATTCCGCTGTAACCTTTTGTCAGCAATGACTGATCGAGAGCGGCCAGTTTTTATTTATTTTTTTAACCATTATTAAAATTCTCAGATCGAATGGAGCAAAGAGGACTTGAATCGAGGGTTATTTCCTTTCGTTTGGCTGCGGGACCATTGCCAGTGCGAACGATGTTTCCATCCCGTTTCACGCTCAAGAACTATGCTCTTCGATGATCTCAGTTTAGATGTGTCTCCGCTCGATTTAAAGGTTCTCTTTTTTATATATATATATAAAATTATAGTTGCCTATTTGGCCCTCGTGATTATTATTATTAGAAAAATTTCCATATATGTATGAACAGTCGTGGGAGAAAGTTTCTGAAGTTTTAATTCGCAACTATTCGCTATCTCGTACGTCATCATAATGTCGTACGTTTTTTGTTCGCGCAAATTGTTGAGATTTTTCACAAGGATATTCGAATCTATGGCCAATGGTTAGTGTTAGACTTTCCTTTAGTAAGGAGAATCTGAGTGAAAGAACAGGGTAATGTTTCAACGTAGAAAAACACTTGTTGCAGATTAGTAAGTTAGACCTCTTGCATGAATACTTGGGGTAAATGGAAAGACCGTAGATATTTTGACCGGCCTTATTTCACCCCCCCTCCCCCTTTTTAACTTTTTATTGAAGATAAACTTGTACTCTGTAGATTTATAAGGACTATTTTAAATTGAATTTATACAAATGACTGAAGATTTAAGTTAAGAGGGACTTGGCTGAAAATGTAACAGTGAAGGAATGAGTGATTTGGGAAAAGGTTTGCAGTAAGAAGACAGGCAGGGAAGCGTGATCCTCACGGAGTGGCCAGGTAGAAATAATTTTAGTAACAACTAACAAGACACAGGCTGGAATAATGAAACGACGTGAATTGAAATGTTTTGTTTTTCATAGTACGTCGTGGGTAATGTCGTAACACTACTTCCCGTCATTCATTGAAGTTAAACGACATTGGGTCTGTGTTGTAGTTAGATGGGGGACTTCAGTGTCTAGATTATGTAGCGACTCCTAGTTCGGATCCCACGTAAGTTGCACGTCCCCTCCGTCATATGACCGTAATGTTGCGAAGGAAGTTAAACAACAACGCACAAAAATGGAGTATTTAAGCGTTTCAGTTGAAGTAAATGGGATGAAAATGAAGAAATCCCCCAGAACAATTGGGTTGAACCTGCCTGGGTCGGCGTTTTAATATAAAAACTGTTTAACAAAACCTAATTGCTTGCTGTACAGTTTTTGGACAGTGAAAAGAATCTTTGTGATAGCTCGTCCGAACAATTTTATACGTATTTTGCATCACACAGACACAGACACACACACACACACACATATGTTCGGGGATCAAATAAAAAAAGGTTTAACACTTGAAAATATATTTATTGCGATTTTAATTACAAATTTAACATTCGTGAAAATCTTCATTTTTATTGCGTAACACACACACACACACACACACACACACACACACACACACACACACATGTTCGGGATCAAATAAAAAAAGGTTTAACACTTGAAAATATATTTATTGCGATTTTAATTACAAATTTAATATCTGGTGAAAATCTTCATTTTTATTGCGTAAATCTAAAATCGCATTAGCGTACGTTATCCGACTCGGATGATCTTGTGGTTCGATTTCTTGAGCAATCCGAGTTTTGTACAGGTAAAGATTGATATCCTCTCTTAAAATTCGATGTAAGGAACTTCTTGAAATGTTTATTTACTGGCTGCGTCGTCGGACTGATGTGGATTTTCTTCAACTCTTTCACGAACCATCTCAACCCGAGTTGGACGAGGACGCCCAGTCCGTGGTTCGTCTCCCTGACCTTTTCTCATACGAAATTTAGCGACGTACCGTCGAATAGCTCGATCAGAAGGAGCAGAACGTGTGTTGAATTTTGATCGAAAAGCTCTTTGAGAGGCAACGATGGAAGAGTTTTTTGTCAAATAAAGTTCCACAATAGACACTCTTTGTTGCACTGTCCAGGGTTCCATTTTCATTAATCGCAGCAAGGGTACTTTAATTGAAAAATAAAAATAAATAAATTAATCACAAAAGAAAAAGTTATAGACAAATAAAACCCCTCCAAAACTTCTGGGACACCCTGTATATATATATATATATATATATATATATATGAGTTAAATCCCATATATATGTATGTATATACAATTTGGCAGAATTTTTAAAATTTTCATTTCAATTTTAACCAATTATTTATTTGTGTACGTGATTTTTTTTTTGTTTGCCCGTGGATATGAAGGTTAAATAAAGTGTCAGTAAAAATAGACTCTGTGAGCATCGTGAAGATGTCAGTGTAACGAAGATTATATTTAAAACAGAAAGTTGACCTCAAATAAACACTACTCTCTATTAAAATAAAACAAACTTTATGATTTTTAGTAACTAAGGAAATGTACAACTTGACAACCTGAATGTTGAACTCGTTTTAAAAGAACGTCGTGTAACGAAATTTTTAGTCGTCATACTAGGTAAGAATTTGTAGTGGAAGGAAACATTAATTATTATATATCTAAAGCAGGCTTGTCCAACATACCGCCCGCGGGCCAGAGTCCGGTTCGCCAAAGATTTGTATCAAGCCCGGCTGGCGGGCCTCGGTGTGGGTCATTAATTGAAATATGGCCCTTCATGAAAAAAGGTTGGACACCCCTGATCTAGAGCGATCTCTAGAAGTATTGGTACAATGTTTAAACTTTGATTTATAGTTTCTAAACGTTTTATTGGCTCTGTATTATACTTTTGTTCTTCCTTTTATGATGTGCTGCAATTTTGCATGGGGAAATACTGCTGATAACGCATGAGACAGTATATTTATTCAGAAGGGAGTAATAAAGATTTTTTATGCAGATTTTCTTAATCATACAATTAATTAGTTACGTAGCCTATTTAGAGTTAAAATTATTAAAATTCAAAGACGTAATCAAATTGCATATTTTATTTTTATTTACAAATTTATGAATAAGATGTTTTACAAACTGAAACAATAATTATGTACCTAATAAATAAATTACTTAGTAAATAGATGACTGAATAGATAATAGGCAGTTCTTTAATACAGGAAGGAGGAGCCACGGATGAATGCCCACAAAAACGCACCCCCTTTCCCTATAGAGGAAGAAGAGAGCCAAAATCAAGGTTCAAGGTTTTAGAGATGCCCGGACACACTGCGTTTGAAAGATGGGAGGTTATAAACGGGGGAAAGAAGGATTGAGGAAGGTTGTTTCGGAGTTGAGCCGTTGAGTAGATGAAAGCTGGAAGATTCTAATTAATCCTTGCGAATGTACACCTCCCATGCCCGAGAGAATCATCTCCGTGATGTGCTCAGCGCATCGGTGGGGGAGGGGGGCACAGAAGCAGTAATCATTAAGAGGGAAATCACAGAAGTAGGCCTACTGCCTAAGGGCTTCCAAATCAGCGGCACCAAAGGCGTCTCCGCTTGGGAAGATTCAAAGGCCGAACTGGAGCGATAGGACAGGAAACGGATATAAGACAGGTCGGAGGAGTCCAACGAAGAAAAACAGTTTGACAGAGTAAGAAGGATGAGTGGTGAGGAAATCCAGAATGTTGGGCCAATCTCCAAGGTGATCGGGTATACGTGTAAGATGCTATACAATCTGCTGTAGGTCATTTAGGATAGAAGTTGCAAGCTAGTTCACTAGGGATGTCAGTGAAATGGGAGGAGAGCCAAAAGTGGTGGTGAACATTGAAATCTCCCAAAATGGAGATTTCGGCGAAAGGTAAGTGGGATAGAATGTATTCCACTTTGGAAGTGAGGCAGTGAAGGAGTTTTAGATAGTCAGTAGAATTAGGAGAAAGGTGAACAGCGCAGATATATTTAGTTTGAGATTGGCATGCGAGTCGTAGCCAAAGCGAGTAGAAGTCTGAGGATTCAAGTTTGAGAATACGAGAGCAAGTTAGGTCGTTGGGTACATATACGCAACATTCACCTTTGGAAAGAAATTAAGTATAGAGAGAGTAGGAGGGTACAGAAAAGGGGTTTGTCAGTCGTTCCAGATACCCGAGTATCTGGAACGAGAAGGTGAGGTTTAGGGGAGGAGAGATGGTGGTCAACAAATTGAAAGTTTGAGGAAATGCCACGAATGTTGCAAAATTTTATGAAGAGCGAATCGGGCAGAGACCCTGAACATCTCGAATGGGCATTAGCAGAACCAGCTCCGCTGCCCGGGTCTGCGTTCCCGGTATCGGCAGCGGGAGAGCCAAAAGTGGGGACAATTATTGGTCCTCTCCTCAGAGAACTCGGAGGCTCTTTAAGGCGATGCCATTTTGCTGGTTTTTAATTTTGAAAAGCTTGTATAGTATATAATATGCATGTATGTGCAGCGAGGAATTGAGAGAAGCGTCTGTTCGAGAGTATGCTAGACTGCTCACAGGGTAGAAGTGGGTCCAGGCTTGGAAAAATTAAATTTTTTCGGGATAATTACAATTACGATTACCTTTTAGGAATGTTGAATTACAATTATAATTACAATTACTTTGGCTCCGATAGTCACAATTATAATTACTATTACAATACAATGACATCTATAAAACTAGTTAAATAGGCAAGATCATATTCTCCAATTAGAAATCAACGTCATTGTTTTCATAGATGTAATTGTGTATTTATTTATTGTGTTGTGTATATTATTTCCAAAAATGGGAAGTTTTTTGCATTTATTTTGGCAGAGAGGAAACTTTGATTTAAGATATAATGCTACAGTATGCAGTATTACATAAATTTTTATATTCTTCATTTGCATATTTAAATAGGAGTAATTTTGTCAAACATTTCCTGATTACATTTGATACAGAGAAGACTTTTGAATGTTTCTACACTGAGACTTCCTCATTGTGCACATAAAAGTTTCCGTGATTGAGAACACGCTTTCCGATCTTTCAAATCTTTCAAATTTCAACTTGTTAAACTTCCTTGTCCTCCAAGTATCCGATTTTACTGCCACGGTCCACGGCTTTGAATTTCAAATGATAACACCAGTACACAGTTGAAACTTGTCGATCGATTTTTACAAACTAGTTGGTGATTCTATATAATTTGAGTGCGCTGGTCTCAAAAATATAGTTAATTTTTCCCTATCACGTATGGTTTTTCTTACTACAGGGTGTGTCATAAATCCCCCATTTATCCCCAAATGTGAACCATCTTATCGAGACCAACATTGGATTGCACATCATGCAGAGGCGTACCAATACTTTTTGCCACTCGGGGCGAAAATGCCAACGCCCCCCCCCCCCCCCCCCGCAACAATTTCAATTTTAAAAACGATTCCTTTACAAAATACACTTCTAAACAAACTTTTATTGGAAGAAAAACTTAAATAAAGCAACTTCAATTTTAACAATACTACATAATGTACCGTACATAATATACTACATAATTTTAACAATAACTATATAATGTATAATGCCTAGTTAAATTTTCGGACTTTCATAACAGAAAATTCATGAATGATTTTTTCTATGTCCATTGTCTCTGCAACTTCGCGTTCAATTGAAATAATCGCCAAATTGCTCAGTCTAGATTGACTTATAGTTGACCTGAGGTAAGTTTTTATAAGTTTCAGTTTCGAGAAACTTCGTTCGCAACTTGCCACGGACGTGCATGTAGTTAGACAGATCCGGAGGACAATTGTTATATGAGGCAAAGATTCCACTAGATTCCATTTAACGATCCACTAAAGTAGTTTTAACATATCCCAGTTCTTTAGATCATCGTCGACGCTTATGCTTTCGAAACTGAGCAAATGTGTGCGCAAACGCTTTATTTCTTCAGTAGACTTCCTGGATTAATGTCATTGTAGATGGAAAAAATTATTGACCTTGGTATTAATTTCTTCATCTTTGGACTGATTCAAAAGGTACGAAGAGACAGAAATTCAAAGCGATCATTCATGTTTTTTAAGACAAACTGTGCGTTTTTCAATTTCTGCTAATAAACGATCCATGATTTCAAAAAATTCTCTGCGTACATCCTCTTGCACGGTCAATCCAGCATCACGAGCTTGCTCTCCATGCATTCTTCTCCGTCTCCTGACTCTGCGGTCTATACTGATATCCATTTCATTACAGAACTCTTCGGCGGCATCTGCAGCGTTTGATACTACTGCCTCTCGTTCATTAGTTAAAAACACGGATAAAGAGTTCATTTTTAATGCACACTGGTCCAAAGCAAGTCCCTTTCTTTGAAAATATAGCTGAGCATCATTGATTTCTTTCAGCACTGGATCCCAGAAAAATAAGTACACAATGAATGTGTTATGACATGATGGAGGTCAACAGAGCTTCAGCATCGCCCTTTGTGTCCAGATTTTCGGAGAACCCTTCACTCGTTCTTCCAAGGCTCAACGTGAGTCAAGTTCTTCTTAAGACTAGAAACAGCATCATATTTAGCACTCCACCGCGTATCAGAGACTCGCTTGACAGTGATTTTGGAATGTTTTGTTTAAACATCCCAACGATGAGTAGAGGAAGAAAAGTAGACGAAAATTCGTTCAATTGTTCCAAAGAAAGTTACAGCATTAGGACTCAGTCCCGCGGCATGAACTCCAGCCAAGTTCAGTGAGTGGTTATTGTAAGGAATGAAAACGCGTGTTTGCTAACATCAAGAATTCTGCGTTGAACTCCAAGATGAATACCTGCCATCGTAGCAGCATTGTCATACCCTTGACCATAACAATTCTGATATTCTGGATATCCAGCCCATCCTCACGGCGCTTAGTGACAATGAGATCAGTAACTGCCTCAGCAGTCTTCCCTCTAATTTAATAAAATCAACCGAGGGATTCCTTCCACCTCTACTTTACCATCTTTAATCGACACATAGCGAATTACCTGAGACATCTGGATCATATGCGAGATATCTGGTGTACTATCGAAAATTTTGCAAAGTACTTTGCACTACACTATTATTTCAATTATACATTTTCGAACATTACAGCCGATTAGTGTGATGAACTCATTTTGAATGTTAGGTGACAAATACGTAGTGGATATCTTGTCAGTCATTCGTATTTTTGTTAAGATGTTCCCTAATTACTGGGTCATATTTGGCCATTAGTTTTATTAACTCCAAAAAGTTTCCAGAATGCCAGCTACCCAGCTTCTTCATTTAAGTTCTCTCGGTGCCCTCGGAATGCAAGATCTTGTTTTGCCAAGAACATGATGCAGTCATAAATTCGTCTCAGTATTTCTTTCCACTTAGCAGTAGCATGTTTTATTTGCAACTGATGTGCATTATCTATTGTAGCATTCAACTGAAGGCGCATAGACAACTCTTTCCATTGTTCAAAGCATCGGGTATGATATGGACTGTTTTTCATGTTCAGGTACTCTTGGATTCAGTTTCCTCCAGGCAAAAAATCTTTCTTCTTTTCCAAATGCACTGGAGATGTTGTTGAAGAGACGACAGCAAAAGCAATGCAAGCTACATTTTGAAGGTGAGAAGATTAGCCATGACCTTTCAATTTTTTCGCCATTTTCCAAAGTTTTGAAATACCAAACTTTTGACATTGACCTATTGTTTGAATCAGCTGGAAAGGGTCCATTCATGTTTTTCAAATGTGATGGTCCACGTTTAATGAGTTCGATTCTCAAATTGTCCGTCATTGGAACGGGCCAGTTGCCAGAATCGTTAAACAGACTGTGGGTGATGGGTGGGTGGTGACTTTGTGATGTAGATGAGGGTTGATCCTGATTATTTGGGGTTCACTTGAAGTTGCCGCTTGAACATCTATCTCTAAAGATATATCACATTGCGGTTGATCTCCTTGCTTCCCAGAAGGCACTGAAGGTGTGTCTGAGAATCCCATTAACTGATGAAATCGCTTAGCAGCACGCTTGGCTTCCTCTTTTTTTCACGAAGATTCTTGTATGCAGCACCACTCAGTCTCTGTCGTTTGCTCATGTTTGCTAATTCAGTAGGGCATCTGCAAAATAAAACAACCATTAATTATTAACATCATCAAAGCTCAAAGAATGCAAAGCCTAACCTAAATAATATAGGGAAAGTCTGAAAAATAGGGGTGGCAACCTTTCTGATGTGAAAATTTAACGCAACTATTTGTGGAAATAGTGGCATTGAGGTTGCATATATATAGCATTTAATGATGATTTTTCATCAAAACCATGGATATTTTGTACACAAATAACGCGCGACAATGATGAGATATAATTTTTTGGAGGGTTGCATTTTAAAACAAAAAAACCCAAAATTTTGCATACTGCGCCCGCCTGACAGTAATTTGCCGCCCCTCGGGAAGTGCCGCTCGGGGCGGTCGCCCCTCTCGCCCCTCCCTTGATACGCCACTGTGCACATGCTAAACCATAAATTTTGTTGTTATACACTACAGTAACGCTTACATAATAATTTAGGGTAAATATATATAACAACCAGTCCCGTTCCCAGCAAAATACTCCCTCCCCTCCCATCAATGGGCCACTGGGATTGATGCATATTTTTTACCGTTGTGCAGTAACACTCCTTTTAGACTGGTTTTAGAGGAATCTATAAACAACCTCCAGTCACTGGTTTGGTATTCGATGCCTAGCTTGCACACTAATCCTGTGATGTCCTTGCAAAATACCAAGGGACCATCTTCTTCGAAAAAAGGCACGAAGTCTTTCTCACGATTTCTGTACCAAGCGAAGTATGTGTCGGATGCCAATAAATTGTTCTCCTGCAATCTAGACCCCAAAAGTTCTGCAGAGTCCTTAGGCAGATTCAAATCCCTGACTAAGTCATTTAGTTCGGCTTGGGTTAATGGTTTAGGAGGATCTCGGTCAGCTGTTGGCTGTTCATAAACATCATCATTGTCTGGATTTGGAGCTGAATCAGAATCCGAATTGTATTGATCCAGACTCTCGGGTGGGCGGGGAATAGGAACTTCTGGACCATGGGGGTACCGGCCTTATTGCAGATGGAAGACTCGGGTATTGAAGGCTCTCTCTATTCTTTGCATTATAACCTTTAACATTGCAAGAACAGAAGTAGCAGTCGTCGGTATGGTTTCTAGGCTCGCGCCATACCATAGGGATCCCAAATGGCAAACTTTTCTTTTTACCTTTGCTCCAATTCCTTAGTGCCGCAACACACTTAAGACAAACCTTGTGTGGAGCCCAACTTTTGTCTTGATCTCCTAATTTAATTCCAAAATAAGCATGATAAGCTCTCTTAATGAAGGTCGTTACATTTGTCCTTTGTTTTACAACAACATACCGACCACAAATATAACAAAATATGTCTGGACTATGGGTACATCCTCTAGAAGCCATTATTAAAATTTTAAAGACGTAATGTTAGAATTATCTACCTGAAAAATATGAAAAAACGAAATTAATTAAAGATAAAAAAGGTAAAAAATTACAAAACGCCCCAAAATTGTTTTGCTAATAACTTTAAAACTGTGGATGATAGAAAAACACTGGTAGCATTTTTTAATTCAGCGCAGCGAACTGCTTCAGAATCACAACTCAAAATAAAGAAATCGATTTTCATGCAGACCGGTGTAATTGGTGATTGGTCTGATACTCTTGAGTGACTGAATCGCTTGAACGCTTCACTGTTGCTAACCAACTTTTTAATTTAACTGAATTCATTTTAATAAATAGCTAAAAAACACTAAATTTTCAAATCAGTGAAGAAAGTAAAAATTAATTTAACTGAGATGAGTTGGATTGCTTCAATTACAATTATAGTAAAATATAACATCGTCATTACAATTACAGCCAAATAGTTAATAGATGGATAGATGATAGATAGGTCGACAGATGAATGAATAGTAGATAGAAAATTCGTGTAAGGGTACAGTAGTGACACCCGTTTCATTCTTTACGAATTTCCAAAACTATGAAACCCAAATGTTACAAAATGGGTTTACTCTCGTTCACGGTCATTCCCATTCGATTTCGCGCTGAAGAACGGGAAAGTGAGAATCTCAAATGAGGCATTTTCAAATCGGTCTATTCCCAATTCATGTTATTCTCATCCACGACCTTTCCCAATTTGGTCCGGGTTGTTAGGTTAGGTTATGACTGGTTAGGATACGATAAGTCGGTTTGATTGGTTAGGCTAATGTTAAGTTAGTTTATGATTTGTTAAATAAGTTAGGTTAGGAAATATTAAATATTCCCATTCAGCGCCGTTTCAGCGACGAAAACGGTTTCCCAAATCAAAACACACTTTTCTCAAATGTGGATATTTTTCACTTTTGTACATTCTCACTCGTGGACCACGAATGCGAATGGGAATGCCGTTGAGTAGGCAGTAATCGCAAAATGCAGGATAGGATTTATTCAACTTTTTGAGTCGTTAATTAGTAAAATAGTTGGATAGTTACTGTTGGGATTAATTATTAAGAAGTAGGCCTAATTAATTATTATTTTCAGTAATTAGTCAAAATTGTAGAGGTAGTAAATACAACTATATTTAGATAATTACAAAACACAAACAGTGCGAAAGGCGTTCTAATGAATATAAGTAGCTATTTCTTCATTTTTCGTAAAGAAAGGTGAACTCCGAAGAGAAAGGCAAATGATGATCGAGGGAATTGATTATATAGGAATTGGCATGATTATATAGTTTTCCTTGTGACATTAATACATACTTAACATGTTAGAAGTAGGCCTCTAAACTGGGTGGGCAGTTGCCCACGAACAGAAAGATTTCACCCACCTACTAAAATACAAGGACCACTCAATATATTTTGCCCCACCTTTTTTTTTCCTTTCCGAGTTTCCTTGTAAGTTCCAGAAATTTGTACACAAATAGTTACATACTGTACCTTTTTTACAAGTTTTTATTTTTCCAGTCTTCATCCTTTTTTACGACTTTCCTCCATCTCGAAAAAAGGGCCTTTATTCCTTGCTGGTAAAAGTCCGCTGGGTTCCGCTGGAACCACCTCTTAACTTCCTCAACAACCTCATCGTCACTCTGAAACTTTCTTCCACGAATAGCATCCTTCATTGGCCCAAACAAATGGAAGTCTGAAGGTGCCAGATCCGGGCTGTATGGAGAGTGGGATAACACAGTGAAGCGCATTTTTGTGATGACCTCTCTTGTTTGCAAACTGTTGTGTGGTCTTGCGTTAACGTGCAAACGAAGGACGTCTTCCAGTTTTCTCTCCCGTCGAACTCGCTTTATACGTCTCTGGAGTCTCTGTAGGGTAGCAATATATGCCTCTGAGTTGATTGTTTGTCCTTTCTTCCTAATGTCCACCAGAATCACCCCTTTCATGTCTCAGAAGATGGTGGCCATAGCCTTTCGTGCAGAGAGAGCCATTTTGAACTTTTTCTTGCGTGGGGAGTCTGCGTGATGCCACTCCATGGATTGGCGTTTTGTTTCAGGTTCAAAGTGATGTACCCAAGTCTCATCCCCAGTTACAATTCGTGAAAGGAAGTCATCCCCTTCTGTCTCCTATCGAACCAACGATAGGTGGATACAGAAAAACGAATGTCATATTTTGTCCTCCATGTAAAAAAAAAAAGTTTTTTGCATTTAAAACCGTTAACACACTTTTGAGTATCCCAGTTGCTGAATTATCGTATTCACATTTCCTTCACTAATTCCTAGCTCCAGTGATAGTTCCTTGTATGTGACGCGCCGATTTGATCGAATGATGCTGTTAGCACGTTGCACAGTGTGAGATGTCACAGCCGATGCCAGGCGACTGCTGCGTGGCTCAATAACTGGCTCATCCTCGAGGCTGGCTCTCCCTCTCTCCGATGATCTCGCGTGTTTAGACCAGCGTCCAACTTGTGCTTCGATCAGCAACAGCATCTCCGTAAACGTTTTGTAGACGTTTGTCAATATTTCCAACTGTTTCCTTCTCTGCGGTTAAGAACTCGATAACAGCTCTGTGTTTACGACACACATCACTGTCAGACGCCATTTTCGAAACTGCGTTAACCATCGGTTTTACACAGGGAGGGGAGGTTCAAACTGGAAAATTCCGGTTATGTGAAGCGCAGAAAGTTCAAACTTACGGACCAAAAGGCATTTCAGCCCCATGGCCTATTATTTAGCTAAGAAAAAAGGGTGGGGCAAATATATTGAGTGCCCCTAGTAAAATAAGAGCATTTCGCCCAAATGATATTTATTTTTAAGTATCTGGATGCTTACCTAATTACTAAAAAATGATCTTGTTCGGGGCCTCGTGTAGATATTTTCCTATAGATATTTATGGTTATAGATGATAAGAGATGTGTATCGGTAAGGTAACCAGACGTACTGATTTGTTCAGTACAGTACTGACTTTCAGACAGAAAACAATGAACCGACTGATTTTTTGGTTTGTACTGATTTTCTACTTTCAGACTTTCATAGAAAAGGAAAGCTTTGTTTTAATGCCAATAGGTGGCGGTTACGCGTATTGTTTTTGTTTAGATAAAATTTAAAGTGGGTGACTGTGATTGAGAGCCTTAGAATGAGAGGTGGGTTTTGCTTGTCTTCAATTTTTATTACTTAAGTGTTAATGTAATTTTGTATATATGCATCAACATACCTATATATATATTTGATTTGATTTGTGTTATTTGTGATCAAGTACAAATACAAAAAAAAATATTTTAACCCACCCACTAAAATTGTCTTAGTAGGCCTGATATTGTACAAATATTTAGGTCTGTAGATTAATTAATTGCCGGTTTACAACAATGCATACATTTTCTATGAATAATACCATAACCACACCAGAAAACATAAACAAACTCCAAAGCGATGGGATGAATTTTATAAACTAGCAAAAGTGAGCCCCATTGGCCCATTTAACTAGACCTGTGGTGTTGGGGCCTGCGGCCCCCCAATTACTGGGAGTCAATTGTTTGATCAGTAAAACTATAAAGAACGCAGCCATGAAAATCTTAAGCGCTAAAGTAAAACGTTCAAACAAAGCAAAGAGCATTTATTTCTATGTTCAGAATCGCGGACGGACGGACAGGACTGCCTTTTTATAGTATACAAACAAACAAACATAGATTATGACATGGAATTAGTTATTCATTATGACCATAAATCTTGCCAGTTTCTACATTACAAAGTGAAAACTGTTCACAAACTTTCTTCCGCGACTATACGCGCAAAACTTGCATATGATAATGCTATTATAATCATCATTCAAGAGCGCCAGAAATTGGCACAGCCCTAAGCCACTAACGTGGCCCATTGCTTTAACTCGTGTATTACTATTACCACGAGCACCATTGTAAATTTAACTGGATATATTTAGGATCATAGATTATCAGCAACCTCCCCTGTTTATATTAAACAAAGTGATCCAAAAAACAATGTAAAAAGTTTTGGGAACTTTTTTTTATCACCTTGTATATTTTGTAAACTAAATTACTTAAGTTTATGTGGGAGTAAAAGCATAGTGAACCAATGAGAGGATTTGTAAGTTAAAATTAATTATTAGTTCAGACAGTTTATTACGTTATTTATTATGTTGCCAAACGTAACCAATATTCACTATGCAGGTGATACAACATTCATACTTGGGAAGTCGGTTTGACGAGACCATAACATCGACTCTCTAAAAAACTAAATTAGCTTAACCTAATCTAACCTAACCTAGCGTGACTTTACTTAACTTAATTTAACCCACAGTATACTTGCCGATAGACTGTCAAATTGATCAGATGTTGTCCCAGAAAGAACAAACATGGAGTTCGTATGACCGTACAGTACTTAAAACTGATTGAATGCAAATGAGTTACCCTTTAGTTTTAAATCGATAATTAATTATTTTTAAATTGATAATGTATATGGTTGTAAATTTTGACTTGGTCCGCAATCGATATGGACCGTGACTTGATGGATACCGTAATGAAATTGACTGGATTCTTTGGATCTGATATATTTGCATGTCCGTTATAAATAGATATAGAATGTAACATATTTGTGGATAGTAGTCTATTATGACTTGCTCCTCTGGACCGAGAGATTCTATCTTTAGTTTTAAACCGATAATTAATTATTTTTAAATTGATAATTATTTAGTTTCGTAAAAATTGGTCGTTGCCAATTTACCGGCAGTTTTTAAATAAGTTTCTTATGTTCTTGTGGTTCGGAACCCACGTAAAATTGTAGGTCCCCTCCGCCACCACGGAGGACATACACAATACACGATTACGAACACAGTTAGGTAGACCAGCCATGAGTGGATCCTAGGGTCTTTGTTGGTCTGAAACATTATAACATTATAACATTATAAATTTGCCAAAGACCTCATATATAATGAAGATAATTAAAAATTAGAATAAATATACAGATAAAACAATAATTAGTAGAGAACCAGGTATGAAGTATTAGGTGTAATTTTAGATTAAAAAAACTTTTCAAGCACGTTTCGAACACATTTATTTATGCAGGAAGGAGGGGCCAAGGGCAAACGTCCCCCAAAATGCCCCCACTCCCCACAGAAGGAGAGAGCCAAAATAGTTTTTTTTAATTATGAAAAGTTTGTAGTGTGTAAGAAATATGTATGTATAGTGAGGGATAGAGAGAGCATTGTGTATTTTGAGAGGATGCTGGATTGTTCACAGGTAGATGAGACAGAAAAAGATCAGCTGAGGAGGGTAGTGACGGGAGAAACGGAAGTTTCAGCACTCCCTGTCTCCTGCCTAATGTATATAACCCATACTATTCTACAAACTTTAACGGTTTTTACATATGACTCGTTTAAGTTTACCGAACTCTGGTAGCGTGTGTCTGATTAAGTCTAACGAATGGGATCATGGGAGACCGAAACGGGATTGCTAATTGTGAATTCTAAAATTAATTGCTCTCTCGGCATGCCAACTGGGATTTTAAAACTTTCTTTTTTTTTTTTTCTTATTTTCTGTTTTCTTTTTCTTATTTTCTCTATTTTTTTTTTTTTCTTATTTTCTCTTCTTTTTCTTTCTTTATTTCTCTCTCTCTCTCTCTGCAGTTAATATACAAGAAATTTCTAATTAATAGACGTGTCAAATTGCATTAATTAACAATCCCATTAATTCTATTTATTACGTATAACATAGAAATTTGGAGAAATACAAGCTAATATACAGGGTGTTTCAGGTCAACCCTAGAAATATGGAAATTGGCTGAATTTGTAGTTTGTATTTGGTATCTGAAGTTTGTCATAGTAATTTCGTAACTAATATGAAGCGTTTCTTTTTATTGTCGGTACAACTTCAGATACAAACTACAAATTCCGCCATTTGCCATTTCCATATTTCTAGAGTCGATCTGAAACCCCCTGTATATTATTGAGTCATTAAAGATGTTGCATGAATCTTCAAGATCATATCAGGTTGCTGGAGCAACGCGAGAACACACAAGTCCTCTGTTCAGATCCCTAAAATTTCTTAAGCTTAAAACAGTGTAACGTGTAGCATTAGTTTCTCTCTTATTTGCCATATCTGTATTATGGTATACCTCTCTTTCTTTTTCCAGCAAATATACGAGTAGATATAATGTCCATAATCTTTCCCAGTAATTGAATTCTTTGCAGTCATTGACCTTGGCTATGAAATTTCTTTGGATTTCTTCTAGTTTATTGATTTCTTCTTTTTTATCATGACCCTTCCGGAGATATTTTATTTCCTCATCGCTTCTCTCTAGCTTTTCTTGTATAATTTTTATTGTTGACCATTCAGTTTATTCACTTTATAGTTACTCTTTCTTTTTCGGAATATTGTTTGTCTTTGCTTCCCAAAATAATGCCTCTTTCCTTTTTCCTCCTTTTTTGGAACATATTTTCCTAAAATTTCCAGCGTCATTTCTTCTGAAATTATTAGCATCTCTTCAGTTGTTTTGTCCTTAAATAATGTTTTCCAGCCTGTTTGGGCCATATTTGATCTGATTTCTTCCCAATTTATAGTGTTGGAGTTTAGGTTAAAAATGTCGAATTTGCTTCTTCCTTTGGTGTGTATTTTCTTTTAAGGTTCTCGTCATACGAGTTGATATTTTGATACTGTTGTGGTCGGGTACAATCGTTGGGGTAATTTTTGTCATCAGTTAGGTGGTTGTTCGCGAATACCAGATCCAAACAGTTATTTTTTCTGGTGTTCTGTTATTTCCTGTGTTAACATAAATTAATTCGTGTCATCAGCATATTTGCTTGTTCCTGGTCCTCTCTTGTACTCCCTTTTGTCTTGATTTATGTATTCTTCCTACCATTTTGTCCTTTATAAATAGGAAATTAGTCTCTGCAGATCATCATATTTGGGGTTGGAAAGTTTAAAGACTTTTAGGTTTCTGATATTAGCAATTGCATCAGAGAATTTTGAAAATGGAGTGTTCGGAGGTCTGTAAACGACTATTAGTATTACGTTTAGTTTTTCAATTATATATATATATATATATATATATATATATATATATACAGTGGTGGGCACCGTTAACCAAAAAGTTAACTTCGTTAACCGCTAATCCGTTAACCAAAAAGTTAACTTCGTTAACCGTTAATCCGTTAATTCGTTAAACATGTAACGGAAGTTACCGATAAACCGTTAACGTTAACTTTTATTAGAAAAAAAATGAAAAACAATATATATATAATTTAATTTTCCCTCTTCTAATCGTTCTCCATTTTGTCCATGAGATGCATGTTGCCCTTCATGAAAATTAGCATATCAAAGTTTTCATCAGACAGGGATGATCTCTTGGCCCTCAGGATGTCCTTGCCCATAGAGAACAAACGCTCCACTGCAGCACTGGAGGGGATGGCTGTGTTGAACTTGATGAACAAGTCCACCAACACTTGCTCACCCAAGAAGGCAGCATCTGTCAGCAAGTCCTTGGAGTTGGTCTCCAGCCAGGTCTTGACCAAGTTCTGGGCCTTGCCCTTGAGTGACTTGTGGCTTCTGCTGCTCTCTTTTGTCTGGATGACAGCACTGAAGAAGTCATCCTCCTCCTCCTCCTCGTTGTTGCTGCCTCCACTGTTGCTGCCCACTTCGTTGGACTGCTGCTTCATGGCCTCTGGCGCACACGCTCACATTTACTTCTCAACGCCATCTATTATCTCATAAAGAAACTAATTCACATTGGGACTTGAAAGTACCGGCAGGATCAACCGGGTAGAAAAATAATTATGGAGATTTTAAAGATGTGGTACCTAGAAGTACCGCCAGGACATAAAGGGTTAAGGTGAAAACGCTCCCATTGTAAGACATCAATTGACTTAATTTATGTCATCAAAGTGACATGAGAATTGAAATCTTACCTGATCAGTTTTATGGTTCTTGAAATGTATCAAGGAGACTACTAATAAGGTACTCACAGACATATTATAAATATACATGACTTACTTGACAACGATTATTTTTAAATATTCACTAGCACAAACATGTTGCGCAAGAGACAGACTGCAAATGAAACGAATGTAGTTATTTGTTGTAATTGTTACATATATATTATTGAAAGTGCCTTAAAATGCTCGTGATATTTCTTGAAAGAAGTTGAAACATTCAACTCAAATGGCAAATCTTTCCGCCTGATTTTACAGTCGACCATGTTTTGCTCAAACCAATGCCATAAATAACTACCATATTTGGTAAGACACAAATTGTGGCGACGGAAACAAATATATCGCCTGATTTGCACTGCGGAAATGGAAATTCGTTCATCACTATTAACAGTGGCGGATTAATTGCGCACCTGCTCAGCACTGAAAATATAGAAACTTTTAAACGTTTATTTATGAATTTTTTGGGTTAACGGACTTGAGTTAACGGAAGTTAAATGTAACGGAAGTTAATTAGTCCGATAATGATTTTCAAAGTTAACTTAAAAGTTAAATCGTTAACGAAAAAGTTAACTTCGTTAATTAACGATTAACGGATTAACGGTTTGTGCCCAGCTTTGTATATATATATATATATACACAATTTTTTTTTTTTTTTTTTTTTTTTTTACGGTTTCTTCTGAAAGCATTCCGAAAGGTGAGAAAGAAACGGTATGGTTAGCCGATGTTACTTTTAAAGTTTTCAAGAGAAAAACACTTCCTTCCTATTAGTCCTACCTACTAAAATTAAAAATGTTTTAGGTTAGGAACGGATCCGTTTTAGAGATCAAATGGTCAGACGGACATACGAGTCAGTATGACGCAGACTGGCTTCAGGAGAGAGTATTTGAACGCTCCACCAATAGCAACAAAAGGCCGTCCGCATACAAGTAGGCTAATGACACTGTCATCATATTACTAATTTCCATTGCGAAATTATAAACAATAAATCGAAAGTATGTAGTCGGTTGTACGTATTGTATATTCATATTTATTTTACTTTTGATTTTATATCTACAGATTGGATAGAGTTTTCTGGGGTTCTGAAATCTTGCAAAATCTTCCAATGGCCAATTTCCACGAGTTACTGACTGATGATAGTGCTCTCCTCATGTGGCTGCAGCAGTTAGAAGTGTTCGGTTTGTTTAATAAAAAATGCTCCCGCTGAATATGGACAAGTGAGGCAACTGGTGGAGAGAGTGACGTTCATCAGAAAAAACGCATTACGGGTTATTTCATTTTTTCATCTACTGCAGTGTCTTGGATACTTTGTGAACTTGTTTCTAATGCTATTTGTATTGTTATTAATTATTTATTCAAAAAAATACCTTTTTTAAAGCAACTAATGAAAAGAAGAAACCTTAGTTTGTTGATAAACCAATTTTCTGATTGAAATTTATAATTTCAGGTCTGAATTTTCTGTGAAGGCAAAACCTGACCCAAGTAACGTTGCATATTCAAGTGGCCCTCTTCAGTTACATACAGATCTTCCTTATTATGAATATAAGCCAGGAGTAAGACTGCGCTCACTTAGACACCTTCAGTACTCGAATTAACTTGTACAGTACTTATGATATGCTTTGGTATTTAGAGATAAATTATATATATATATATATATATATATATATATATATATATATATATATATATATATATATATAAACGTTTCTATAAACCACATTTACAGTGAAGATAATGCAGCTACTTTGTTTCATACAATTCTCTGACTGTCACGTTGCCCCTCTTCTATTTAAATTTGACTAACGCCAGGCTATTTTATTCAATTTTAGATTCCCGATGGTTGTTAGTGTTAAAAGTCGACGGAAATTTTTAAATTCACAAGTCGGTGTAATTAAAATTTGAAAACATTATATATTTATTACGTTGTAGTCTTTTTTTCTATTCCAATCAAATGCTGCTTTTGACTAAGAAGGTAAATATAATTTACAATAGTAATAAATTGCACTAATTATAATACTTTTTTTAATTTCAGTTACAACTGATTCATTGCATCGTCCAATTTGAAGGCAAAGGAGGCGAGTCTCAAGTCGCGGATGGAGCCCACGTCGCAAGGGAGCTAAAGAAGAACCATCCACAGATGTTCAAAGTGTTATCGGAGACGTACATCGACTGGTGCGACATAGGAAACGATGGAGGAAGGGAATTTTTCAAGATTCTACGTCGACCAGTTATATGGTAGCGTTTAGGACTTCGTTGATTAATGCAATTCATTTTGTAAAGCTTTTATTCCGTAAATTATACATAAAATTAGGCTAAGGCGGTACATTCGGTTCAAAAAGTCTTGTCATGAAACTCCATGTTTCTTGTCGATATTTACCAGTAAGAAACAAAGTTTTCAAGACAGGACTACTTCTGTACGATATTCTGGTACTTAATTTCAAGAGGGCTGTTTTTTCCATAAATTTTCATTTATTATCTGAAACCAGAGCGGGAACGAGTGAGAGCGCCGTTCATCTTGAATATCTAGCAGAAATATCATTAAGTTGTCAGACGGTCAGTGTCCTGCCAAGCAACGGTGCGTTCACTAAACGGCATTTTTTCAAGGTTAATATTGTAAACAATGCAAGAGGAAAGGTTATTGTGAACTATAAAGGAAAATAGAAGAAACCCTTCTCCTACATACCCCACTAAAATATGCTGTTAAGAGTGAAGTACGCTCAAAGATCTTTGTACTCGGTATCAAAGATGTTATTGCAAAATGGATGACTATATTTCGATATGTTCGGAAACAGATTTTAAACGAACTGGGATATAAAAAAAATTGCACGCAAGAAATACTCGTAACTAATGTAAAAACAGAGAGATTGACATGGGCTCTGGAAAACGGAGAGGTGGCTGGTTTGTTGAGAGTGAATTTTGCCGATTTATAGATTGTTTGGCAAAAATCTGAAGAAGTCTGGTACTCACAGTGCCAGGAATCTATCGTAGAACATGGGAAGTATGGCTGGTATGGTTTTGAAAGCAGTCTGGTACATAAGGTCGGTGGGAGTTGGTTTCCATTGATAATAATAATGTTTGAGGTTGTTTAATCTCTCTCATAACAGTAAAGGTCATTTGACGGAAGAAACCTAGAGCTTTACGTGGGACCCAAACCGCGAATCGCAATATCATCTGAACGCAGAGATCGGTCACCTATTTAACTACTAAACAGACCCACTGTCGCTTAACCTCGCCGATCTAACATCTAACGGGAAGCGGCGTAGCCACGATTAGTCCTAATTTCCAATGATTATTATCTGAATACAGAAAAATACCATCAAGGTATAATGAAATGTTTTGCTTGCTTATCAAGAAAAAAATGCTACCCTGCTAAACACAGGAAAACTAAGCCTTAATAAAAACCCAAGGGAATAAGTCCCTGCCATGGATAGCTCAATGTCCAGATCTGATCGCCATTGAGTAGTCTGGAACGATTACAGTAGATCCGAAATCGTGTAACTCCGGAGAACGATTGGCATAGCACCTACAGTAGGGTCGTCCTCAGTTATAGGGGGGGGGGGAGGGGGAGATAAAAATAATTTTTTAGTTTTTCTAACTAAGAATCTTCCATTTTGTTCCATATCCCCAGAAACCGCAGTGATTTGCTTTTCATAAAAGTAGCTGAAAAAAATGTTGCGCACAGGAGTTGAAATTTTCCCCATTACACGTACAACGGGGGCAGTGCTAATAGCTGATGCTTCTTCTTTGTTCATTTTGTAATGTGATATTTATGAGTATTTTTTAATTGAATATTTCTAAAAGGAGCCTGTGGGTGAACTCTAATCTTTGCATCGTACGTTTGTCAGAGTTTGTAGATTAAATTGTCATACTATTCTGAAATTCATGGCCCCAGTCAACGAACTTGACTATCTCCATCCTCCAATTATCTTTGAACCTGTAAATAATCAGTTTTTATTCGATCTCTTTCGCAAGTTTAGCCCAATGAGGAGGGTTTGAGATTGATTGAGTTCATGGAGGATAATTTTTTACGACAGTTACCGAACCAACGCGCGGTGACAATATTTAAGATTTGGTGATGACGAACGGCGAAAATATAGTCGATAGTTTAGAAGTAGGCGAGAGTTTAGGATGTAGTGATCATCAAATTCTTAGGTTTAAGTTATCGATAGAAAACACTAAGGATAGTAACGTAATAGAAGTCCCTAATTTTCGTAGGGCTAATTTTGATAGTTTTGCGGATAGGATGAGTAGTGGACTGGGATAACTTATTTATGGGTAAGAACACAAATTTGCATTGGGAGGCGTTTAAAGAAAGTTTTATGAATATTGAAAGGGAGTTTATTCCTCGTAGGCCCAAGTGGTGGACTAGGGAAATAGGCGAGTTCATAAACAAGCGTAACGACTTAATAAGCGCAATGGCACGACAGCTAACTTTAATAGATATATCGAGCTTAGACGTCAGGTTAAAAGATCAGTTAGGAATGCTAAGCGTAATTTAGAGATACTTATAGCTGCGGATAGTAAACATAATCCAAAAAAGTTTTTTGAATACGTCAATAATCGTAAGCCGGTAAAAGATAACATAGGCCCTCTAGTGGATGTTAACGGCGCTTTGGCTTCTGACGCTCAGGCAATGGCGGGTATTTTTAATAACTTTTTTGCGACAGTTTTTACCGTAGAAGACGTACGGTAAATAATGTCCCCGACGTGGACGATATCGTTCCATTTAGTAGCGAGACTATTTTGGATGAAATAACTGTTTACGAGGCTGAGATTGCGCATTATATCGATAGGCTAAAAGTTAGCAAGGCTCCAGGCCCTGACGCTTTTTATCCCAGACATTTGAAAGACGTTATCGTAGGCCCCTTAACGAAGATTTTTAATCAGTCACTCGAAACGGGGATTATTCCTGAAGACTTCAAATTAACTAACGTCACGCCCATTTTTAAAAAAAGGCAACGCAACGGTACCTAGTAATTATAGACCCATTAGCTTAACGTCAATTGTAGGTAAACTTTTGGAATCCGTAGTTAGGGATCGTATCATCGATCACTTAGAAAGTAGAGATTTGATTAATAGTAGTCAGCATGGGTTTCGACGCCATAGATCTTGTTTAACTAATTTGTTAAAATTTTATAACGAAATAGTGCGCGAATACGATAGGCACAGAGCGGCTGACGTTATTTATTTAGATTTTAAAAAGGCGTTCGATAGTTCCGCATAGAAGATTAATTGCGAAGGTTAAAGCGCACGGTATACGCGGTCAGGTAGCTAACTAGTTAGAGGAATGGCTTCGTGCTAGGAGACAGAGGGTCGTCGTTAATGGTAGTGAATCGGGGTGGTTGGATGTAGGTAGCGGTGTCCCACAGGGTTCAGTGTTAGGCCCATTGCTATTCGTAATCTACATTAACGACATAGATGTAGGATTGACTAGTAACGTGGCAAAATTCGCGGACGATACTAAAATAGGCGGTAGTGTTGTTAACGAGGACGATAGAAATAGGCTCCAAGACGATGTAAATAGGATTATGGAGTGGACGGTTAAGTGGCAGATGCAATTTAACGTAGACAAATGTAAAGTTTTGCATATAGGCAGACCCGGATCTAGGGGTGGGCTATGTGGGCTGCAGCCACGGGCCCCGCATTTGAGGGGGTCCTCCAAATTTGGAGAAGTTTTCCCCAATGTCTTAAATGCATACAGAATGTACTTGTCATTGATGGTGACCAATTGTACCGGCGAACGGAGTTTTTCTAAGTTAAAGCGACTAAAATGTTGCACACGTTCAACAATGAAGCAAAAGCGATTACAGTCACTGGCAATTCTCTGTGTTGAACATGCTCTGGCCAAAGAAGTCGATTTTAGAAATATTATTAATGAATTTGCACAAAAAAAGGCTCGTCGGTTCAATCGGTTGCCAGCTCATAATCAGTAGGTAGGTGTGTATAAAATTATTAATTCAGGAAAATATAATATGTAAAATAAAGTAAAATATTTGTAAAGTAATATGTTTGTTCTGAAAACTAAATAAATAAAGTAAAGTAATATGTTTGTTCTGAAAACCTTTAATTTTCCTCGTAAACAAAGCTTATAATCCTTATACAATAAAAATTGTAGCCAAGGGGGCCCCCAAAAAAAATTAGCCACGGGCCCCCATTCTTCTAGATCCGGGCCTGCATATAGGTTCTCGTAACAATAATTACACGTACACGATGGATGGTAGAGAGTTAGCGAGCATTGACGAGGAAGTAGATTTAGGCGTACGCGTATCTAAGGATTTAAAGGTTAGGAACCAGTGCCTGGAGTCTTGCGCAAAAGCTAATAGGATGTTAGGCTTCATAGCGCCTAATTTCGAATTTAAATCGAAGGATATTATATTGCCCCTTTACAAGTCCCTAGTCAGGCCTCATTTAGAATATGCTGTTCAGTTTTGGTGCCCGTATTTGCGCGAGGATATTAATAGGTTAGAAACGGTTCAGCGTCGTACCACGAAACTAATTCCGTCATTGCGCAACAAGCCTTATGAAGATAGGATTAAAGTGTTAGACTTGCATTCACTCGAAACTAGGAGATTAAGGGGGGAGCTTATTGAAGTTTTCAAAATCGTTAATAGTTCACTTCGATAATAGCAATACTCGTAATAACGGATTTAAGTTGCGTGGCAGACGTTTCATTACTAATATCGCTAAAAACTTCTTTCCGTTTAAAGTAATTGATAAATGGAATAATCTTCCCGCGTCAGTCGTGAGCTCTACCAGCGTTAATATGTTTAAGAACAGTCTACAGGGTGTCCCATAAGTCCGGCATCATAGGAAAAATAATAAAAAAAGGCAACACAAAAGCTTTTATTTACAGAACGTGCTCAATATGTCCACCATTGTTTTCAATACACAAATTCAGACGTGATACCCAGTCAGCAAGCACACGGTGAATGATGTCAGGTGTAATGGTGTTACATGCCCCAATAATGCGCTGCCGCAAATGTTCAACACTCCTAATTTTCTCTGCGTATACCAGCGCTTTCAAGTGCCGCCAGAGATAAAAATCTAGTGGCGTGAGATCCGGGCTTCTAGCTGGCCATTCCACAGGCCCTCGACGTCCTATCCAATGACCAGGGAATTGTTGGTACAGGTATTCCCTTACTTGGGTGCTGTAATGTGCAGGAGCGCCGTCTTGCTGGAACCATGTTGGGAAATTTCCTTATTCGTTCAAGACACTGGGAAATGCTTCTTCCTTGAGCATACGTAGGTAGGTGCCTCCAGTGACATGTTCATCGAAAAAGAGGGGGCCTATGATGCGATCCTTCCAAATGCCACACCATACCATCACCCGAAATGCACTTTGTTCCTTTGAATAGGTATACCAGTGAGGGTTGTTTTGAGACCAGTAGCGGGTGTTCTGTGGATTTACCTCACCATTTCCATAAAAAACAGCCTCGTCACTGAACAGAATGGTGGACGGGAAATTGGCATCCCGAGCATAAGAAAAATATGAATTATGGTTTGTAGAAATAGAAAAATATGAATTTATCCTATGATGCCTGACTTATGGGACACCCTGTAGATAGGCATTTTAAAAATATTAACGTTTAAAATTAAAAAAAAAAATTAGCAACAGCTCTGGGGGTGGTGGTCGAGGATGAGTCGGTTGACGATAATGCCAGCAAAAAATTAGACTAACACGAACGTAGATGTAGCTCGTAGCGTAAACTAACCCACTTTTTGTTTAACTTTACCTACTTTTTTCTTATCCTCTCCTTACTTGCATGTCTGTAGTTTGCATGGTATGACAGTGAGTTAAGACTAGGCTGACCATACGTACCGTTTTGTATGGGTTCTGTCACTGAAGAATAATTGTAAGCTCAATATGTTTATGTACTTACTTTTTCATGAATACAGAATATTACATAACCCCCGTCCCTTTTTTGCCATCCCAATGTCCCGTTTTTGTCTCAAGGAAATATGGTCAGCCTAGTTAAGACTGTGTTCTTATTTTACTTCTTTTCATCTTTCACCCCCTTCCTATTCTCTTCGACTATTTTTCCGACTTGTTGGCAGTGGCCGGCGGATGATGATGGGGTGTCTTTTTTCTCTTTTTCTGAATGAATGTTAACCCACGAGTGAGAGGTGTTGCTACTTAACCCCCTACTCTTTCCTTTCTCTCGGGCTAACCTGAGTGGATCTTAGGGTCTTTGTTAGCCTTAGCTTCTGTAGATCATGGCTAATGCTAGGGCTAATGCGCAATCCAAGAAAAGTATTTCGTTGGTTGGTCTAACATCGTCTCAGATTAAGAAAAAAATTCTTCGAGGAAACAAGTTTTGATACTCTTCTTTTTCGACCACTCGGAAGAGAAACTTCCCCTGAGTAAGTGATAAGGTAACCTTGAGAATCGTTATGGGTTTCTTCGAGGAAGCCCGGATCCCCATCGTTTATCAGTATAGCCTCGTGAAGCATCTTCTGAAGCTCCACTCCGAGTGGCAAACACTGAAGAAAAGTGTCTCTCACCGTTCCACCATTTAAATCGCAAACGAGACCACCTTCGTGTTCGAACCCCGATAAGCTGTACGATATCACCCACGAGGAAGCCCAGAGAGAAAAGGGCAGGAGAGGCCACATGTCCGGTGTCGGTGTGAAACTGGCCATCAAGGAGAATAACCTAACTCAGCAGCAACAAAAATACCTCGGGCGGAGAACCCACGAAGCAGAGTCGAAAGAGCGGAACGAGATGGCAACCTTCGAATGTAGCAACAGCAATAGTGCTGAGAATACCACGTACGAGGAAGACGGCTACCCAGAAAAAGGCTGCTTACACGCTGCAGCTTCATTGTTGCCGAATAGATCCCATCCTGCGAATATACTGACGCCAGAATTAGTGAAAGGTTTGGATCGAATGAAAGTCCGCAACCACCGCAAAGAGCCTGTGTCACGACCTTGTCTTTGCCCAATCAGTCGAGCCCCATTCACTTGTATTCCCTTCAGCTCACATAAACAGAACAAAAAACTTCTACGTCGAATAATTTTCCATGAACGTGAGAATTCAAAGTACTTGTAGAAAGCCACTTAGAATTCAAAGTACTTGTAGAAAGCCACTTAGAATTCAAAGTACTTGTAGAAAGCCACTTTATTTTATCATATGCTTTCTCGAAATTCATAAATGCTATATAAAATTTTGCTTCTTTTCTCAATCTACGTCATTACCTCAGTGAAAAAATTTATCTGAGAAACCTCGTTCGTTTACAACCATTTAACCACTTAATTTGTAATGTTTTTCATTGTACCTACCAACAATGAAACATTTCCGGCTAGATTTTCATAATTGTTTCTCCCTTTTATTACCGTTTCGGGTGTAATTTTTAAATTCTCTCTTCAGCCTCGATTCTGATGGGAACATTGAGAGGATAAATTTCAGTCATCCCCAACGCGATTCTTTCCTGAACGTCACTTTTGAAACAGTGTTCAAATGGTACGAAGCAATGAAGACTTTTCACAAAATGCTCTACGATTCCCGATACTGTCTGCACTTCAAGATGACACCAGGTAATAATTACCAATAAGTTAATCGAATTTATATTCTTAATTTAGCTAAGTCAGTTGCTGAGAAGATTATAGGATAAAATCCAACCTGTTTACTTCCTCTCTATAAAATGTGGCTACGTAGATTAGAATAATAAGTACCACGATTCAAGTTTGAATTATCTTGGAAATTTGGGCATTTTTCTTACCATTAATAATTCTAGGCACAATTCAGTCGTTCGACAACCTGCGAATTGTTCATGGCAGAACAATGTACGAGGATACTGTGGGAAATAGAGAGATCGAAGGTTGCTACATGGACTGGGATGAAGCGAGATCGAAAAGAAGAGTTCTTGAGGGAAAATTAAACCTATCTTCGGAGCATTGGTGCCAACAACGAAAAGTACCGAAAGTGCAATAAAAATGACTATTTTTATTCTCTGAATTTGACGATACAAAGACAATGAAGCAGAAACTTCAATGAAATTGTGCTTGCGCTACTTCAAATTTTTAGTATTAGTTTTACTTGGTTCTCATTTTCAAGAGCAAGTTTTTTATACAAATTTCACAAATTCCTTCATAACAAAGCAGTGGTTCTGAACCTCGGGTATGCAAGGGAATCTTAGGGTTATGCGACGGGGTCCTGAAAATATAACCCTTTTAATTTTATATACGATTAACAAACGGCCACAAGTGACACGATCGTAAAAAAAGTAAAAATTCTCTATGCCTCTCGAAAATCCAAAGGTGGGCAGGACCGAATTCCAGGAACTCGGTCCTTTTTAAGGACCGTGAGCGGGAAAGTCGGTCCTTTTCTCAGTGAGGAGCGACGGTCCATTTTTAAGCAATTCCGGACGGTCTTTTTTAGTGATTTTAGTGTGTTTAGTGATTATTTGAAGTTCTAAAGAAGATGGATCGTTTCCTCCAGAAGACTCAGAAAGCGACTGAGACTGAACTGAAACTTGTTTCAACACCTGGCACCATCCAGTGCCGCCGTGGAGGCTCTTCTCTTTGGGAAAGGACGTCCTCAAGCCGAAAAGGTCAGGGCTCAGTGACAGCCATTTTGAAATGCTAGTCTTCTTGAAGGGAAACTCAAGCATTTAACTTAACTTTTTTTCATCATTTATGTATTGTATTAATTATAATTTACGTTAATAAAATTAAAGATTTCCGGTGTCTTTAATTTCATTTTAATAAAATTTTTCACTTATATTATATATAAGGACCGAGGACCGAGTCGTTCCTAGGTCATATCTTCAGAAAAGACCGGGACCGTCGGTCCTTTTTTAGGCCCGGGTGCCCACCTTTGCGAAAATCCTCTAGTTCAAGGGGTACATAAGGAAAAAGTTCAGAACTGCTGACTTAGCGGATATAATTATGTACTTTTTATTTTTAGGAAAAACTTGATCGAAACCTTGTGTGTTGACTATATGAGAATCATTTACATAATATTGTTTGAGGTCAGATTTGGTAGTCATGAACTCTTTATTATAACTGACAATTGGTTTGTGATGAAATCTTTGTGTTAATTTATTTCCTTTATTCAATTTTTAATTAAAACATTTTTTAAGAGTTAAAATCTTTAGACGTAAAGGCTTTACAAGCTCGGTAATAACCACTTTTACATATATTTATTTATTTATTTATTTGAATCTTAGAGTAAACATTTTCCTCTGATCTGTCAGTCTTTGAAAGAAATGAAACATGGTTCCTGATTGGACGCTCAATAATTAGGCGGTACTTATTCATATACACCTTTTTCCGCCTAAATAGAGTGCCTATTCAAAGGACACCTCAGAGCCAGGCCCCTCGACGCCTAGGTCCACTGCGCATGAGCGAGCTCTGGAAGTTATAAAAGACCGAGTTCAGCCACGCCCGAGAGGATTCTTTTGACTTGCCCCGTGCGGTTTTGCATAAACACTAGGCCGTCAGGCCAATTCACCTATTCTCACATATCTCGATAAATATGTAAGCCACCGCCATTCTCATTATTCAGCCCCTTTATCGGCTTACTCCCAAAGTGCACCGACGCCATCTGGATGCCCAAGACTTACAGGTCCACATCCAACCTACCAAGGCCAATGGAATCGAACCCCGCCATCGGCATCAAGAGCCACGCCACGCCACCTCGACTCCAACACACGAGAGGCGCAAACCAACTTGAATAAATGACCACCAATTTTAAATCTCATATATACAGGGTGGCCCAAAAAAAATGGCACCAATTTTCAGAAGTGATATCTCAATAACCATTGCAGTTAGGGATTTTAAAAAACAACCAAATGAAAGATAATTCTTTTCTCTTTAAATACTTATTCAATAGCTTGATGGTTATAAACCCATGTAATGCCAAAAATTGGCTTATAAGAAAAATATACAAAAAAAAGTTGCGCATTTATATTTATTCCTTTTATTTTTTTCTAATTAATTATCTTCTAATTTACGGTCTTTAAACGAAGTTCTGTGGTTTTAAGTTAAACCTAATTTTCAATAAATGGCTCAATCTGCCTTCCATTATGGTCAACCACAGCCTGTAATCTCGCCCTCCATTTTGAAATTGCCTTCGAGATCGTCACTTGTGAGGATCTTCCATGCAGCCTGAATTCGTTCACGAAGATGGTTCACATCACGGATTTTCTGACCATGGTAGACTTCTCTCTCTAAGGCAGACCACACAAAGTAGTCAATGGGGTTTAGATCTGGGCTGCATGGTGGCCAATTATTTGGTTCGATAAAACCAGGACAATTATTATTGAGAAATGTTAGTTTCCTTGGCTGTATGAGATGGGGCTCCATCTTGCATGAACACAAAATCAGTGCTCGTCTCCTTGATCTCTGACAACATTGGAGACAAAATGTCATTACAGTAGTAAATTGAGTTAATTTTAACGCCTCGCTGAATAAAAATGATGGATGTTTCGTTCTCAGATGACGCTGCAAAGGAAACCATTATCGAATCTGAAAAGTGTTTTTTTTCACGCAAAAGTCGTTTTGGGTCAACATGAGTTTTTGTCGCCACTGCTGCACGAACCCGATCATTTTGGGTATTTCGTGGTGTTTCAACCGTAAATCGTTTCTCATCAGAAAACCAAATTTTTTTCACAGACTCATTTGACCAAAATCTTCGCAATATATTTTTACATCGATGGAAACGTCTTTCTTTCACAGGCTCCGATAAAGCAGTAACCTTCACCCTCTTAAATGTTTTCAACCCAAGATCTTTTCGAATTATTCGCTGTACTGATGAACGTGAAATCCCGGTTTCTTTCGCAACTTCACGTTCACTTTACTTGTTCCCGGTTGTTCCTCTTGACTTAAAACCATTTCATTTACTTTTTCAATGTTTTCTGGCGTTCAATACTTTTGGTCGACCACTTCCCGGACGCCGTTGACTGCTGCCGGTTCTAAGTTTTTGTAAAAAATGTGCCACAGTTTTTTTTTTTCCAATTTCTATTTGGAAATTCGTAAAGGATTCTGTTTAATGAATATCCTTTTTCTTCACGCAGTGCTTGTATAATGTTCTTATCAGATTCTCTCAATCCATATTGAGGGGTCTGGAATAGAAAAATTTCATTTAAAATTAGGATCAAGGAATAAATATAAATGCGCAACTTTTTTTGTATATTTGTTTGGAAGCCAATTTTGGGCATTATATGGGCTTAAACCATCAAGCCATAGAATAAGTATTAAAGAGAAAAGAATTATCTTTCATTTGGTTGTTTTTTAAGTCCCTAGCTGCAATGGTTATTGAGATACCACTTCTCAAAATTGGTGCCATTTTTTGGGCCACCCTGTATATAATTTTTTTTCCCCTCTCTAATTTACCGCCGATTCGTACCTATAGAAAGCGGTACATATCTCGGCGAGGCAGTGGGTGGGTGGTGTTACTGTGCTGGGGGAGGTAGACTAGGGGAGTAAGTAAGGGTCAGTTGCTGGATAGTGGGTAGGAGGGGTATGGTTTTAGATGCGAGTGAGTAAGGAAGAAGAAATCGCTTCTGTTGAAAAGTGGGGGCCTTCGGCGAGTATGGATCGTAGACGGTCGGGTATGGGATTTTCGGCCGAGAGAGGGAAACACCTGCGACGAAGAGCGGACAACTTTGGGCATTCCACCAGGAGGTGTATGACAGTGATAGGGGTATGGCAGATAGGGCAAAGCGGGGCTGGCGATTTCGCCATAAGGTGTCCGTGGGTGATGCGGGGGTGGCCTGGGCAGAGACGGGCTAGAATTATTTCTTTATGGCGGGACCGGTGGAATGAGGAGGCCCAGTATCCTATTTGTGGCTTGATCATGTGGAGTTTATTTTGTGTGGCCTGGTTCCATTCCCATTGCCATATGGAGCGGAAAGTCGGGAAGAAGTCGGAGAAGGGGAGGGGTCGGGAGGAGGCCGGCAGTGAGCAGGAAGTCTTTGCCGTGCGGTCCGCCTCCTCGTTACCCTGGATGCCGACATGAGCCGGGACCCAGCAGAAGGCGACTGTCTTGTGTTGGAAGGCCGTTAAAAAGTGGAAGGTTTGCTGGATGGTACAGATGAGCGGGTGAGGAGGGTTAAATCTTTCTAGGGAGAGAAGTGCGCTTTGGGAATCTGAATAAATGACGAAAGAGCTGGCAGAGTGGGTGCGCACGATATCGAGGGCCTCCGTAATCGCGAAAAGTTCCGCCGAAAAAACGGAGGCCGACGCCCCGGGAAAGCGGCTGGGACAGAATCACCGCTGAGGCCACACCAGCTTCCGAGCGGGAACCATCTGTGTAAATGGCGACTGCGTCCGCGGGTGTTGGGTTGCGTGTTCGCGGAAGAGTGACCTGTATATCATGGCGCTCGTGGTATTCTTCGGTAGGGCACACAGATCCCTGCAAAACTTGATAGGGGTGAGGAGCCAGGGGGGGGTGAGGTAGATGCTAAATGAAATGGGGATAACTGAGGGGGCGGGCATGTTGAAAAGATCAAGGAAAGAGCGGACCACTTCAGTGAAGTGCCAGCTCCGTCCTTGATGTGGTAGTTCAGAAACCGCCTGCGAAGAAGGTAGCATCTGTGCACGGAGGTATGTCCTCATGAGGAGTAGACCCCGTCGGAGGGCGAGAGGGAGATGGTCGCAATCCACGTGAAGGCTGGGGAGGAGCGGAAAGCACCGGTGGCGAGGCGGAGGCCTCGATTAAGTACCGGGTCCAGGATACGGAGGCTGAACCGTAAACTGCACTACCATAGTCCAGCTTCGACTGTACTATGGAAGTGTAAAGGCGAAGAAGAGAGCGTCGATCTGCACCCCATGTAGTGTGGGAGAGGTGATCCAGGAGAGCGAGGGGGCGTCGAAGGGATTGCTTTAGGTGCTTGAGATGGGGAACCCAATTGAGCCGTCGGTCTAGGGGTCATGCCCAGAAAACGCGTGGAGGGTACCACCTCAAGAGGACTGCCGTATAATGTGACAGAGGGTAGAGGAAGGGTTGTGGGTCTTCTACTGAAGAGCATACACTTGGACTTAGGGATGGAGAGGCGGAACCCCACCGACGTCGCCCACCTTCCCACCCGGTAGATGGCGAGCTGCATTTGTCGTTGAACGACGGACGGTTCTCGCCCTGCGAAGTAGATCGCAGGGTCACCCGCGTAAATGGAAGAGCGGATGGTGGGTGGAAGGCATTTTGAGACCGTGTTCATCACGACGAAGAAGCAGAGAACACTGAGGATGCTTCCCTGTGGGACCCCGTCCTCCTGCACGAAGGTGTCAGAGAGGACTGAGCCCACCCGGACTTTAAAGGTCCGGGAGGAAAGGAAGCCCCTGATGAAGGTCGGCATGGCTCCGACGAGGCCTAGATGTCGGAGCTGACCGAGGATCATTGCTCGACGGGTGGTGTCATAGGCCTTCTGGATGTCGAAAAAAATTGACAGTACGAACTGTCCATTGTCGAAGGCATCCTGTACGTCTCGGCTGAGAAGCAGGAGGGGATCAGTGGTGGAGCGGAATAATTGTCTGAAGCCTGACTGGGTAGCCGGGAAGGAATTGCTATTTTCAGGGATGAACGATAATAATCGCGTAGCGACCATTTTTTCGAGGATTTTGCAGGCACAACACGTCAGGCCGATTGGTCTGTAGTTTGTGGGGTCCAGGGAATCTTTGCCGGGTTTGGGGATAGGGATGACGTGGGCCTCCTTCCACCTAGAGGGGAAGGCGCCCTCTATCCATATGCGATTGTATAGGTCTAGCAGGAAAATCTGTAAGGTAGTGTGGATGTGCTGGATCATGCCGTACGGAATACCGTCCGGACCGGGACAAGGGGATCGTCGAGAGGCCAGTGCCGCCTGTAGTTCACGCATGGTAAACAATCGGTTGTAGGTGCTGTCTATGGACGGTGGAGAAGGGCTATCGTCAGGGGCGGGTACGGAATCGGCTGCAGAAGAAGAAACGGCGGCGAAGGTAGTAGCGAGGTGGTTTGCCACCGACTTGGGCTCACATATGAGTCCGTCATTAGTCCGGAGGACCGGGGGTCGGGAGGGGACATGTCGCCTCTCGACACCCCGTACCTTCTTCCAGATGGTAGCCGAAGGTGTGGTGGCGGTGATGCCGGACACAAAGGCACGCCAAGAGGCTCGGCGTGGTGTCTTCATTGTACGGCGGGCGATGGCCCTGGCCAGCTGCATCTCCGTGCGATGGATGGGGAGTCGCGTCCGGTAGAAGCGCCGAGTTGCCTTCTTCTTGGCGCGCCCGGCCTCCGCGCACTCCGGGGTCCACCAAGGCACCCGTCGGGCGCGGGGGTAGGCGGAGGATCGTGGTACGCTAGTGCTTGCAGCCGCTAGAACGACGGGAGAGCAAGAAGCCGAGTTGTGGGGGGCAAGTCCTGGGTGAAACTTGACTTGCCCGAAGGTGGGCTGGGGCGAGACCCCTGCTCCAGTGTGTGTAGGTCCAAGGGCATAGTCGAGGGACGGACTGGGGTCGGCAACGGAAAAGGAGAGTGCAAGTGTTCCGCTTCCACAGGGGGGTCAACCCCATCAGGTTGCGGTCTTCCAGTGGTAGAGGACTCGAGGGCCTGGTTGCCCACCACCCGAGTGTTGAGAGTAGTAGTCCGGGAATGAGAAGCAGTAGTCGTAAGCCGAGGGGGAGAAGTATCCATAGCGAACAAAAGAGAACTTCATCCCCCGCGCGCATCCAGCCACCACCGACTCCAACAAGGGAAAGGCGAATCGTGGGCACACTTGGTCCCACCGCCAATAGATGTCACGCAGGGGAGATACACCCGTACCCAGTCCCTGTGCCTGAAAGGCGGCCACTCTCATCCAACGCGCGGTGAAAAGGGACAGGGCTTGGGTTTGTTGAAAAGCGACAAGGGTGCAGGGCAACCACCTCCGACACCCAAGGGCCTAGGAATGGGTCAAAATCAAGGTCCAAAGAACAACGCCAAAACAGAGAGAGAAGCCAGAAAGAATGGGTGACAGGAGAAAGAAAGAAATAGAAGCAGGAGATCAGCCGGGTCCCCAAACGGGTCCAATGGTCCACGAGGGCAGAGAAAGCCCTTACACCGAAGAAAGGTGTATTCCCACATTCGCCACAGAGAGACGCGCCCTATCGCTCCGAGCAAAGCAAAGGGATATATATATGTTGCTTGTACCCTGTGGTGAATGGACGTGTTGTTTTGCTCTCTCTATTTAACACCCAAATTAGAAGGAAATAATCTACTCGGCGGTTTATTCTGTTTGCACCCGAAAGTGTATAAAGTATCAGTGAATCCGTGCATATAAATTATAAAGTGAAATTCATTAAAATTAAGAAAGTGCAATACAGTTTACATAATTTATCACCAATTTTAACGTATATATTCAAAACGAAATACGGTTGGCATTCGAGAAAGTTTGAAACAAAGCAGGAAAAAGGTCATAAAACGCAAAGGTCAGAAAACCCTCGACCATCGAAAGGAAAGAAACAGGAATAAAAATAAAAATAAAGAATTTGTGTGGGTATTTCTTCTTACGCTAATTAAGGAATAGCATGGATATGGGTCCAAATTCTCACTTAATCTGTAATTTGTGCAATTTAGTAACAACGGAAAGCCTAGCGATTAGATGTGATTTCTGCCAACGATTAAACGACTTTAACTGCATGAATTGGAATGATCGGGAAATAACTCTTGTCTCGAACGCGAAACACGTCGTGGGGATCAAATTTCTATGTGGCGCATGTACACAGACCGTAAATTCTTTCGCGGTCTTTAAAGAAATGGAGATAGCAGACTCGAAAGTTACAAAAAAGAATGAAATAATGGGGACACATGGTCCGAAATGGTCCCAACGAAAAACAGGGTGGATGAGAGAGAAGACGAAATAACGAAACAGCATAATAACGAACAATTTAATAACAAATAACGATATAAACAATATAATACGGAAGGAAGACATAGATGAAAGGAAAGAAATAAGTAAAAGTGGCGAAGTAGACAAACGGTCCAACGAGCGAAATGATAAAAAGATAATAACTAAAAACGTAGAAAATAAACAGCCAAAGAAAATAATGATAATGCCAAAACTAAGAACTTGGAAAATAATAAGAAAGAAAGCAGAAGCGTAGAAAATATCGTATGCAAATACTACGCGAAAGGAAACTGCAGATATCGGGATGGGCAATGCATATATGCACATCCCACATTATGCAAAATGCATTACACAAGTGGATACTGCAAGTTTGATAAGAAATGCATGTTCCACCATCTTACGGTCTGCAACACTTATGAAAGATATGGGAGTTGCAAATACGAAAAAAAATGCCGATACCACCACCCTCAAAGGAACGCAACGAGGGAACAGAAAAAACGAACATCAAAGAAGAGTGGAATTTTTTAGACGCAGCCAACACATTTCAGCTGCTAAATACTCTCCAGCAATTACAAAACCAGCTGACAAATATAAATATAGAAATCCGAGAGCCGGACAGAAGGTACGAACAAAGGCACTTCATGCGTTATCGGGACAACAGGTACCGACAAAGATAAAAGAGGTAAATTCTCGGAGGACCACAAGGCAACGAAACCGGCACCCCCATTGGAAAACAAATCGGAACCACCTGTATGCGAAAAAGAAAGAAAAAATAAAAATAATCCTAGCCAACATACAGGGCCTTAAATCAAACCATCCACGAACAAAGTTGCATACCTGAAAGGACTCATGCAAGAAGCCGGAGCAGACTTTGCATGCCTCACGGAAACTCATCTAAAGGACTGCCAGGCGAACTGTGAAAATTGTGAGTCCTGTATTGACAAAAAAGAAATACAAATTGACAACTATAACATCCTCCGAGCCGACAGAACAGTGAGACGTAAAGGAGGATGTGCTATTTACACACGCGAAAGGCACATAGCAGAAATGGCTATAAGTACCTCAAACAACTACGTAGAATGTGTAGCAGCAAAAATTGAAAAATTAAATATGGTACTAATTGTAATGTACAGACCCCCAAACACGCCAACCTCAAAATTTTCAGATTCCATTACAGAGGTAAGAAACTTAGTAAAAGATCTACACTCTCCAACCCCAAATATTTTTCTCTGTGGTGATTTTAATTTCCCATTCATGAAATATAAAAGGATAGGAAAAAATATATGTATACACCAGGACAAGGGGGGCACACGAGAAGACCAGGAGCAGGTAAAAATGCTACTAGCTTTAGCTGATGAATTTATGTTAACGCAAGAAATAACAGAAAACACAAGAAAAAACAACTGCCTAGATTTGGTATTCACAAACAACAGTAATCTAATTGATAATGTAGAAATATCCCCAACTATGATATCAGACCACAACATCATTGAAATAACAACTAATATAAAGGCAACAGGAAAGGAAAGAACACGCACAACAGAAAGAAGCAAATTCGAAATTTTTAATTTTCACTCCAAAGCTATAAACTGGGAAGATGTGACATCCAGCATGGAAGTAATAGATTGGAAAACCATTTTCGAGGCCAAGACAACGGAAGAGATGCTAATGACGTTAGAGGAGAAGACGTTAGAAATTGTGGAAAAACATGTCCCAAAGATACAACAAAGAGGAAAGAGAAGCAGGTTCGAAAGACAAAAGAGGGCATTGTTCCGAAAGAGAAAAAGAGTGACTGCAAAATTAAGTAATTGTAAAGATAACAACATCAGAAAAATATTAAATGATAAACTACAAAGTATCGATGTCGTCATACAGGAACTAATCGAGAAGCATACAGAAAAAGAAGATGACGACGCTATAAAGGCGAACTCAAAGTACTTCTATAATTTCGCAAAAAGAAAGTCGAAAAACCATGCGACTATCGGACCTTTAAAAAATGAGAACAGTGATTTATCTGATGATCTAACAGAAGTATCTGAAATATTAAAAGCTCAGTATGAATCATCTTTCAGTATCCCAAAAACTGACAAATTGATATGCGATAGAAACGCGTTCTTTGAAGAAGAACCACAAGGGGAAAGTATAACGGATTTCGACTTTACGACGGATGATATTACACAAGCCATAGGGAAACTAAAAACACACTCAGCGGCAGGACCGGATAAATGGAATGCCACACTGATCAAAAACTGCAAGAATGCAATCGCTGAGCCCCTATACTGGATATGGAGACGATCATTAGACACGGGAGAAATACCGGGCATCCTGAAGAGCGCGAACATAGTCCCAATATATAAAGGAGGAGATCGATCCGAGGCCAAAAACTATAGGCCAGTGTCGCTTACATCTCATCTCACTAAAATATTTGAAAGAATAGTTAGACAGAAAATCTATGACTTTTTGGAAACTCAGAAAAAATTCAATGATAACCAACACGGGTTTCGGTCAGGCAGATCATGCCTATCACAACTAATGGAACACTACAACAACATTATTGATTCACTTGAAAGTAATGAAAACTATGATGTACTATACACAGACTTTGCTAAAGCGTTCGACAAGTGTGACCACGGAATCATAATACATAAACTGAAATATATGGGAATAACAGGAAAAGTAGGGAAATGGATATATAATTTCCTTAGTGAGCGGAGGCAAGTCGTTACAGTACAAGGAGTATCTTCATCAGAATCAGAGGTCCTCAGCTCAGTACCACAAGGAACAGTATTAGCTCCACTACTCTTCATAATCATGCTAACTGACATAGATGAGGACGTTACCAGAGACAGCACAGTAACATCCTTTGCGGATGACACAAAGATCAGTAGAAAAATAAGAAACCCAGAAGACATAGGATCTCTACAAACCGACATAAACAAAATCTACAAGTGGACGGAAGACAACAATATGAAGTTTAACACCGAGAAATTTCAGCTATTACGGTACGGAAAAAGAGAAGACCTAAAGTCCATGGAATATTATACCCCAAATGGACAGGAAATTCAGAGAAATTCCAGAGCAAAAGATTTAGGGGTTGTAATGACAGATGATGCGAAATTTGAAACACAAAATAAGATAGCAGTAAACAGAGCAAAGAGAATAACGGGTCAGATATTGAGAACCTTTAAACGAAGGGATAGGAATGTAATGATTCCTCTACTGAAAACCCTGATAATACCCAAATTGGAATACTGCTCGGTCCTAACATCCCCATATAAAAAAGAAGACATTAGACAGCTGGAGGGGATCCAAAGAAGCTTCACAGCCAAGATCAATGGGTGCAAAGAACTAAATTACTGGGAAAGGTTACGAGAACTAGACCTATATTCACTGGAAAGGAGAAGAGAGATACACCATTATTTACACTTGGAAAATAATGGAGAAACTAGTCCCTAATCTTACTCTGAATCCCATAACTCCCCAAACAACGGTGGAAAGTAGAAGCGGTAGACTGTGTCGTATTCCCAAATTGAAGGCGAGACAGGGAACATCCTTAACCCTGAAAGAAAATAGTTTTGTAGTGAGAGGACCAAAACTGTTTAATCAGTTGCCCAAAGACCTAAGAAACACGAAGGGAGTTGCAGTGGAAATCTTCAAAAGAAGACTAGACGCCTGGCTCAGAACAATCCCCGATGAGCCGGGCGTACCTGGCTATGTGAGGTGGAGAGCGCAAGAATCCAACTCACTACTTCACCAGGCCAACTCGAGAGGAGGGGCGACAAGCTTGACCTTCGCGAAATGAGAAATCATCGCGCGGAACCTTTGTAAGGTTGTAAGGTAAGGTAGTTATATATATCAGTATATATTATATATTAGTGTGGACCAAAATGGGGGGTAAATTATAAAGTTGAAGAAATCCGTTCCACATTAATGCCCTTGTTCCTTTGGACCAGATAGACATGTCAGCAAAATTTTGGTCAAATATGAGAAATTTAGGGGTCCCAAGATTTAATGACTTATAAAAAATTTCCAATGAATAGGCGCGCTTAGAACATCAATGATCAACTCAACTCTTGAGTTGCAACTTATGAAAAAATTTCTTCTTATTTAAGAAATTTTTGGTGTTAATAGAGTACAAAAACAATCTTAGATCATTATTTCAGAGAAAATTATTAATAAGGAAAACAAAAATTTGGATAAAATATATTATCCTTAATTGGTCAACTCTAAATTAAAGGCTTTGCCTAATTGGCTTGAACCTTTTAGTTATCCTTTTTATCTCCTAATTTAACTGGTTTATTTTACTATTTCAGAAATTAAATTTTTTAAACTAAAAATGGCTACTCGTTCTAAAACTAAAGTTTGGCTCATTGGCCATTTATATAAAGATATACTTTGTTGCCGCTTACCTACAAAACTGCAAGTTTTGCAAAAATATTTCTTCCATCAAAAAGAGGAAAAATTGGGACGAAGAAGATCCATTAATCTTTGCTTAGATGAAGTGATGACCTACTGGGAGAAAGCCAGGATTCCCACAATGCGTAGAGACAGTGCCATCCGAAAGATTGACTCTTTAATAAGCTGTTATGATAAATTGATGAAAAACAGAAAAAGGCCCGAGGAAAAATGCCGTATTGAAGAAGCTATGTTTAAAGATGAAATTAAGGCTGAAATTCTTGATATTGGTCACTCTAATGCCCTTTTGATGATGTCAAATGAAGAAGACAAGCCTTTCTACTTAAGCCAGCAAGAAGATCCTACACAAAGTAGCATGGGTACAGTAGACCAAATTCTTGCAAAAAGAGAGAAAAGAAGGCTTCATCGTGAAGAATTAGAGTGTGAAAGAGCCCTCAAAGAGCAGAAGCGATCTAAAAGATCATTCTTGCCTGCCAATAGAGATGATTTCACATCGTCATCATCATCTAATGACGACAACCTTGAAATGAATTTTCAAGGTCCCTCTGAAGAGCAATTTAAAAAGAAAATGTTGGCTCCTAAAAAGTCAAAGCCTATTGACAAAAATGTTGTAGCAGCCTATGATAGAATGAATCTTTCCAATCGAGATGCAGCTATGTCTTATGCTGTTGTTGCTCAGTCTTTGGGCCATAATTTGGAAAACATTACAGTGTCAAAATCTACTATGCTTCGAACTCGTCAAAAGTTACGCAAAGAAATAGCAACAGAATATCAAGAGCAAGCATTTTGTCCTGGAGAGCCTTTAGTTCTTCATTGGGATGGAAAAATGCTCCCAGAGATATCAGGTTAGTTTTTTTGTCTGATTAATTTAGCATATTTATATTTTATCTCTCAGGTGAAAAACTTAGTTGTGGGTCTGGTTTTCACACCTAGGCAATGTGTTATTATCTGGTTGGTTTTAATTAAACATTTTGATAGCTAAATTTCTATTTAATTAGGTTACATTTCACTGTCTGAAGCTAGTTTTCACAATCTACACCATTTTACCTTCAAATTAAAATAACTCAAGTTCAATTTAAAATAAGTCAAGTTTAATTTAAAATAAGTCAAGTTTAATTTAAAATAAGTCAAGTTTAATTTAAAATAAGTCAAGTTTAATTTAAAATAAGTCAAGTTTAATTTAAAATTATATATTATATATATAAATTATAATATATAAAATATATTAAATATAAAATAAAATATTAAATATATAATATAATATATATAAAATAAAATATTAAAAATAAATATAATAAATTATATATAAATTATATATTTTAACTTTTTCTTGCAGGCGAAGGAAGAACGGAAAGGATTGCAGTGTTAGTCAGTGGGAATGGTGAAGAGAAATTGGTGGGAATTCCTAAAGTCACTGCTGGCACGGGTACGGAGATGGCTCGTGTTTGCATTTCTCTCCTGCAAGAACATGATATGACCCAGAGAATTATTGGGCTGTCATTTGACACAACAGCATCCAATACCGGAATCCATGCTGGAGCTTGCACTAAAATTGAACAAGAACTTGGAAAAGAGCTTTTATATTTAGCCTGCAGACACCATATTTATGAGATTGTCCTATCTCAAGTCTTCCGGACTTCTATGGGCCATTCCTCTGAACCTGATATTCCAATCTTCAAAAGATTCAAAACTCAATGGGATTTTATGGATCATTCTCAAATCACAACTGCTGTTGATTCCCAAAGCTGCAGAATAATTGAAAGAGTTCAAGATTTAAAAAATCAAACAGTCTTAATCATGAAGGAGGCACTCAACTCTAAACAGCCAAGAGATGATTATAAAGAATTTTTTCAACTTGTTCTCTTGTTTTTTGGAGAAGAAAGCATTTCTAATACTCCCTTGAAGAGACCTGGAGCGTACCATCATGCAAGATGGATGGCAAAAGGAATTTATGCATTTAAGCTTTTCTTCTCCAAAATCAATTTAAGATGACTAAAAAAGAACTTGATGCAATAACAGAAATTTGTTTATTTGTTGCATTGGTATACGCAAAATCTTGGGCAAAAGCTTCTCAACCAGAGGAAGCCCCAAATGTTGATCTTAAATTTTTGCAAGATCTTGCAATAATGGAGGAAAATTCTTTGATATCAAGTGTTATCAAGCAAGCCCAAAATGCCATTAAACGACATCTGTGGTACCTCTCAGAAACACTTGTTGGATTAAGCTTCTTTGACAAAAGCATATCCCTTGAAGAAAAGGAGCAAATGCGAAATAATATCAAAATGCCTCCAAGAAATAAGGGACTGAAACGTTTAGAAGCAAAGGTAACCCTAGCTTCTTTTAAAGAAAAAAGGATTTCTGATTTTGTTACTTCAAGGACTAAATCTCTTTTTGATGCTCTACATCTCAATTCTCTCTTCACTGAAAATTCTGCATCAACATGGGGAATAGATCCTGAGTACCAAAGAGGCTGTGCTAGAGTTCGTGCCCTTAGAGTGACAAATGACACAGCTGAGCGGGGTGTTGCATTGATTGAAAAATTTAATCAAGCAGTGACAACTGAAGAAGAGGACAAACAATACCTGCTCAAAACAGTTTTCAAGAATCGTAAAGAATTTCCAACAAAAAATAAAGCAGAACTTATGAAAATGAGGAAAAACTAATTTTTTCAGCATTAAAAGGAAAAGTGCAATTTTCTCGGGACCCCTAAAACTTGACGTAGAGGTTTCAAATTTTGTAATTTGATTAAGGTAAGCAAAAGGAATAACATTACTCATGTGGAACAAAGATTTTTAAACCTTCATTTTTTTGGTCCACACTAATATATATATATATTATATAAGTATTCCTGCCTAGTTCAATTAGAAAAAACTGTAAAGGTATTAAAGGATAAGAGAATAAGTATATTTCAGACATGTAAAAAAATTGTAGGAATCGTATATTGGTGTGACAAAAGTACAAAACTAGAATGTAGTTCGTTTGTGAAGGATGTTGCAGAATATTTTTAGTGTGATAAAAGAGGGTGCAGAGGGACAAGTGAGTAACTACATAAAAAGTATGTTCTCTATACAATTAAATAAACTACACAAAAACTTAAGTTTGCCCTATGAATTTTTAGGAGAGTTTGTTTACCTGAAATGGAGACTAAATAAATATAGGTCTACGAGATCATGAAACTTAATTTAGAATGAGCAGTGTGTATCACAGTTTAATTCAAATAACGTATCACTAATTACAATATCATCTCTCTCATTCGCTCAATACCACTGAGCATAAAAAAGTTCATTTATTTGGGACTTTCTTTTCAAATGCGATAAGTTGCAAGTAAACATCGGAACTACACAAATACCAAACATTTATGGGAGAAATTTGAAAAAAGTTAGGAATATATTCTGTACATCTATTCGTTCATCATCTATCTGTCCAAAGACTTGCTCAACTCTTCTACACTCTGTTGCCATTTCATTTGAATTCAAGCTTTCAAGTATTATCATTTGTGTCTGTCAGTCTGTCCACACGCACTTCCTTTTATATCAAAACATCGACCAACTTAACTTTAAACAATACAACCGTAGGGTCTGACAAACCTCAAACAAATTTTGTTTAACAACTCCTTCAGCTTATCTTAACTCTCATAATTTAGCAGACTTCTTCACTTTCATCTCACTCTCTCTATGCCATGTATATTTATAGATATTCTTACGTTGGAAGTATGTCTGGCATATTTCCAAAAAGTTTTGAGACCCTTTACTTTAATAATTTTAAATAAACCATTATGATGCCAAAGAAAAATAATAAGATTTTAATCTAACGTCCGTTTGATTTCTTCGGGTAAACTCCAGGTACTGTCTGTAACTGTTGAAGAAGTGGATCCATTGCTCGGTGTCTCAACTTCAGATATGCGATCCAAAGACCTCGTAAAGTGATCTTCGTGTGTCCGTTTCAATGAACGAAATTCTTTTAAAGAGCGATCATTAATTTTAGTTGTCGCTTTCGGAGATGTCTTAAGTCGTCCTTGTCCTTTACGTGTTGGTGACGATAACGCTTCGCTCAGTTTTTCCATTTCGGATCTAATGATGGCGTTGTTCAGAGGAAACCGAGACAGTTTCTTCGATGATGTACGCTGTAAATCTTTAGTAACAACAGGAAAACATTTTACATTACAAGAAATGTCGTCTCTTCCTCCGACTTTTGGCCTCTTGTTAATTATAAATGTTTTGTTTATCGGCCTCGCCTTCAAAATATGTTTTACATTTTCTTTCTCCCGCGAATAATCTTCTAAAAGAGAATCGAATCCCTCTTTCCTTTTCTTTGAATGTTCCTCTCTGAGCTGTTCTCTCATCTTCTCCATGGATCGAGTTCTCTCCAGAATCTGTTTCCCACTTAAATTTGTATGAGGGGTTCGGGCCACTTGCACCAATGGCTGTAGATTAAAAGACTATTAAATAAAATAAATACCAGAATGAAAGGAAACACTGCAGTTACATCAAATTAGAAAACATATTTAACGAAATTCTTAAACTGCATCCGAAGAAATAACTTCGTTTCTTCCATTATTTAATGAATGTGTATGAAACCATTGCCCCTTCACACATTTTGTAAAAATTTCGATTTTCTTGCCAGTAAAAGATGAAAGACTAAATATTTAAGCCTATAAAAAGCCTAAACATAGATAGATAGAGACAGGAATGTACGGTAGAAAGCAAGTAATCTATGATGATAAACTCATTTTTAATATTTTTAAATTAAACTCAGGGTGAGGACCTACATAATCACTATTAAAATAAAATTAATTGCCAAGAAAAATCGTATTCCATTTTAATTAACTACAGTATGAACTTCACTATAAACTCTGTTTGTGGTTTTATGTCAATGGACAACAATTCCTTCCAATGAAAAATCTGTACCTTCTTAATTGTTGCATTAAGAGGTTTTCGAGTACTTTCGAGCTTTTCACGCCTTTTGCGTCGCATCCATTCCCGGACTTCCTTTTTGCGCTGCTGTTTCAGAAGCGAACAATCGGAAGGAGTGAACGACGCAACGGAAGTATTCGAACCACTTCTGGAAATTAAAATTATTTGTTCTATTGAACATTTGAAGACTTCATCACATGAATACTGAAAACTAGAAATATTTAATAGTTCTTCTCCACATAAGCAAGGAAGACCTACTAAAGAAAAAAAAATTGAAAGACTATATACTTTTTTCTTTAGGAAAACTACTGTATTAAATATAGTGTTAACATCTTCCATGAAATTCTTAATGTTGATTAGTTTTTATAAACCAAAGCATCAATTTTAATAGGTTAAAAATGTAATTTCAAATGACTGCTAATACTGACACTGACACTTACCCAAAACTGGATAATCGAAGATTTAAATCAGGACTAGTCTGTTGATGTTTTTCATAATTCGGATTTATTTCACGACAATCTAAAATGTTTGACTTAACTTGGTTTCCATTTCCTTCCGACAAAAAAAACATGGGTGATTCGCTTCGGGCTAGAATTTGAGAGGAACCTGGTGGTTCGGTCGTTTGATTCGGAGCAGTTTGGTCATTGAAACACTTTTTGCCGTCTTTTTCAACAATTTCCAATATGTGCGAGATTGTACTAAGAGTCAATTCTGTTGGCGATACTTGGTTTATATATTTCAGTAATTCGACATGACTTTCTGTTTCGGGAAATTTGAGTTCGGTTTTAGAATTAGAATGATTAGTTTCGGACAAATTATTCACTTTGTGAAGTTGTTCTAAACTGTTATGAGAAAATTCTTCCATGATAGTTTCTACTTTATTTAACAAAGTTTTTACTCCACAAATTTCCTGCTTAGTTTTGTTAACATTTTGTAAAACTTTGTGAAACTTCGATTTTGAAGTTTCTTGGTTATCTTTTTGGTGGTCACGTTGCAACATATCATAAAGCTGGGGAGAAGTAGAGAGACGTTTATAAGTCTCGTCTAACTGAATTTTTCCGGTGATAAATAGATCTATTATATCTTGAATGTTTTCCGGTCTGGAGTGAGCATCCAAATGATGTTTTTCTGTTGTGTGTACACGTGATTCGCTTTCTTCCACGTGATTATAAAACTTAGCATGCTGAGGTTCATTTTCAGAGGCAGCTAGAAAAGCGGTTGAAGTCTGAGGTAGATTTGCTTCTACGTTGTCAGTGGTCTGATGTTCGTTAAAATCTTGAAAAGAAATACTTGATTGATGTGAATAATTTACAACTTCGGTAACTGAATTTCGAAATAAAGACTTATTCTCAAAAACTTCTGCCGAAGTTTCATCAGGGAATTTTAAATCCATTTTTTCTCTACTAGGAAGTGTTTCAAGAGTTGAATTCGAGACTTTTCCTTGACGGAACGTATCCGTAACTTTGTTATTTGCAACAATTTTGGTTTTATTTGATATTTCATCTTCAATGTGATTTTTAGTTTCCACTGAGACCGCTTCAGAGGATGGTGTTTTGTTCTTAATGTTTTCTTGATAATGCTCATCAGAATTTAATTTCACACTCGAAGATACTGATTCCGAACTATAATTTCTAAAGGAAGAAAAACCAATTGAATCTTCTTCATTGAGAGACGCATTAGGAACCGATTCTCTCTCTCGAGGATGTACAACCTCTTTCACAAGTTCTTTTTCAAAAATATGAAGTTGCTTTTTCGTAACTTCGTCTGGGATATCTACAATGTGCATTCTGCAGTCTTCGGGTTGCCGAAAAGTTCTCTCAATTATTGGTTCTCGAATGTCCACAGAAACATCCTTCAAAATTATTTGTTTCTCTGAACTTTTCGAAGGGTTTTGAGCGGAGGGTATTTTATTCCATATCGGAATTGTCTGCGTCTGGAAATAAACTCTCATTAATTAAAAGAAAATAAATTCGAACAAGAAAAAGTAATTGAAATGAAGAGCTAAGAGTAATTTAAACTGAAGGATTATTATGTAAATAATCTTAATTACCAGAAAATGAATTCGGGGATGAATCTAGACTAAATAATGGATTTACTAGAGGCACAAATTTTTGGCCTATTTTAAGATCCTCTCGCACCTGATGAAGACCTTACAATAGGCTGAAAGTTTGTGCTTCTAATAAACCCATTACTTACTGTGGATTTATTCTCCAACTGTATTGAGAAATAAACAAGCCCAAGCTTTGGTGTCATAAACTTTAATGTTCTCTTTGATTTTTATCACACATCCGTAAATAAAATATGAAACCAAACCAATAATACCTGAACAGAAAGCTTCGCTGTGGATACTGGTTCCTCTATCATAATTTTTTCAGGTTTTGTTGGTATAAATGTTTCACTTGCTTTCAAATTCCTTTCTTCAGGATCCGTTTGTTGGTATTTATTTTCCAACTGTATATTTTTATCTCTTTTCTTCATTTTTAATGGATTACGTGATTTTTGTGACTGATCTAAAGTGTGAATTTTATTAATTATTTCACCCTTGTCAACTCTATTTTCAAGTGATTTCACTCTGAGATCGTAAGTGCTTTTTGATGCAAGTTCACCAGTGTTCGCTCCTATTGTTTGGGTTGACTTTTCCACCATTTCAGCGAAACTGGATGAAGATGGTTTATTTTCAAACAAATTTTTAGGCAAAACAGAGTGAAATCTGCTTTCACTCTTTACAACTTTCTCCTTGGTAGGAAGCTTAGATTTTAAATCACACTCAGATTTTCTGGGTTTCACGTGCTTAACAATTTCTAGAGGGATTTTTAAAAGGAGCAAAGGCGTTATTTCGTTTTTTGGCTTAGTTTTAGTCTCTTTGAGTAAGTGCGATGGTATTTCTTTTAAAGTCAGCTGTTCTTCATTGCGTTCATCAGTATTTAGAGGCACTTTTAGGAGACGTAAATGTGTTGTTTTATAATTTGATTGAGGTGCCGCTTTTTTAATCGATTCAGAAGGAACTCTCTTCAAAATCCATTCTTTTTCTTGCGTCTCTTCGATACGCGTCTGCTGGTCGAAGATACGAGACAGATTAAGGGGAGTAGGATGCACAAATCTAGCATTAAAACAGTTTGAACTGCATGGTAAATGCTTTAATTTTAAGTTTCCTTTAGCATTATTTTGTAAATTATTTTCAGTGACAATTCTTTTAAGAATGGTGGGTTTATTTTCACCAGAATGTATTTTTTTTAATTCATTAGGCTCCATTAAATGGACATATTTTTCACTAGTATTTTTACAACTGGGGACTGTCTCCGGTTCCTCCAGATCAGATGCATGAAACGAGTCAGGGAGTGTAATGTTGTCCAGTGTGTCATCCACGGTTGCATTGAGAGAGAAAGTTTGTGTGTGTGAAAATTCACTGTTGTCATTTGCCGATAAATCCCCATTTTCCTCCGAATTTAAATCAGAAAATTTACACACTTTAATATCTGAGTAAGATTCTCCACTCAAAACGTCAGATTTAAACGCCAACACAGAACTGTGTTCAAGATTCGTGGTTCTTCCATCCCTTAAATCAGTGATATTTTCTGTTGAAATCTGCTGGAACGAAGAAATATTAGAGATCAGATTTTGATTCTTGAGAGTAAAAGGCTGCCAAAGATTTGCCTCATCCTTATTTTTTTTTGTTTTTCTATCGAAATGCTACTTTCATTATTGTTATTAGGAAGACTTTGAAATTTGTTATTTCGGCTGTTTTCTGAAGAAGTTGAACTTCCGCAAGTATTTGGAGTATTACTTGTATCATTCATTGCGTCTTTGAGATTGTAAACATCTAATTCTACTTTTTTACTATTATTCACGTTATCTGCGGAATTTCCCTTGCTCTTATTGCCAGTCTGTTCATCGCGACCACTATCTGACAATGAATGAAGTTGCATTGGATACTCTTGCTTTAATAAATGGGATCCATCGTTATTAGCTTCGAAGTGCCTAACTTTACTCACTAACAACTTCTGGTCATCTGTTCGACTTAATTCCTCCTCAATGGTTTTAACCTTTTCCTTATGACGATACATGGGCAATTCATCTTTCTTTTTCAAGTTCTTTTTCTCTTTTATAGCACTTTTTTCCTTTGCTTGGTTACTCAGCGAAGACGTGTACCATACGATGGCCTGTTTAATGTCACTGGTCGAAAGGCTTGAATTCAACAGAATCGGTTGATTTTCATTCAGAGAGAAAGATATCTTATTAAAGATCTTGTTCCTTCTCAGTATCCACAATGTTAAGCATAAAAACTCCTCAGAAAGAGATGTTAAATCACAACTTTGAAATAAATATGAATTATAAATATTAGATAAACCATCAGATAGCACTCTGGATACTTCTGAACATTTTCCCTCATAGAGTTTAATCGGCTGTATTTGTCTTACGATTTCATTTCTTCTGTGCTGAGCACTAAGAGACTTCGATCTCTTAGGCAATGAGTGCTTTTCTTTCTCTCTTCTATGAACGGAGGAAGGTCTCTTACATCTTCTAGATTTAGATTCTGCTGGAGTGGAACCTAGGCAATCATTGTAAAAGATGGAAACTTCATTCGTTGAGATTCTATTACATTGAGTCGCACGCTTCATGTTCCTAAATAGTCCTTTCTTTTCTTTGGCGTTTAATTTGTTAGAGAATTTAAAGTTTTTATCACCATCATTTTTACTTGACTTCTGGAAATCTACGAAGCTGTACAGAATGTCTGCCACATGCATTCCTTTAAACTCGAGATCTTTAATTCGATCACTAAACTGATGTAGGAAAGGATACGATTTCTCGCAGAGAGAGAATTCTTTTTGATACTTAATGAAAGTAATAGAAGCAAGCATACAAAGGTTATCCGTATTTTCTTTTGATAATGGACATAAAACTAAAATCTCTTTCCGCTCAATCTTTTTTCTCTCTTTTTCTAATTCAGTCTCGTAAAAGTTAAATAGATTCGTCTTTCCTGAGTCATCCTGAAACTCTTCACCTTCTGGAGTTCGTTGAATTTCTTTCCACTTCTCTAGGAGCTTGTTGAATCTCTCTCTCACGAGAGAAGGAATCTGCATTTGGTGAGGAATTACGGAGGCCAATAACCGGACTGTCTCCAGGGTTGGAGGACAATCCCAAATGGAAGCGACGATGAGAGAAAAAGCTTCATTCCTCCAATCACAGTTGGTAGAAAGGAATAAACCTTTGGCTTCTGACAGGACTTCGAAGCTTTTTTCTTGGATAAATTTGTACTTTAAATAGACAAAATTAACTTGTTAATAATTGATACATCAGTTATTTAAGATCACCAAACAGTAATATATATAAAGCAAATTCAGCTGTACCATGTAAATATTAAATGTTAATCCTTATTTATAGTAATGAAAGTACTCATTTTTATCTCACCTTCAAAAAAAGTGTTTTGGACAGAATCCAGTCCCTAACTACGAATGAGAGTCTATCTCTGGCATGAAGGGAGCAAATAATGTTCAAGAAGGACATCCAAATTTCTTTCATTCCCATCCATTCATCAATATTCTCTATTTTCAAATTTTCCATTCCGTGGATAAGAGAGAAACTGATATTCTTTAATTCATCCATTTTGTAGTCGCCTTCCTGAAAAGGAGATATGAAACCTTAGACACAAGCTACGAACATGTTAAAAAGTAAAACTTTCCAACTCTTATTCCCATTCAGTTTATTAACCTGACAAATGCAAAACTTTGATCCTGGAATACCCTTATAAGTCCTCTATGGATTTGATCCAAAATATTTCCAGTACATTTTATATTTCGGCGCCCGGTAGCTCAGTGGTTACGGTAGCAGACTCTTAGCGGTAAGGATCTGGTTCGCTCCTGCCTGCTGGCTCCTGGCGCCTGCTTACCCTGTCATTGCTCGGGTTAAAGGTGACCTTTGGAGCACATTCACCCTACAATGTGGGGAAATTCGCTTCTTGACTATTATCTTTTACATTTTATTGCTTTATAGTAAAATCATCGTTTGGAAAGGGACAAACATTAAGTTATTCATAAAAAAAAAGAGGAAAAAAGTATGTAAAATTATTTATTTTAATCCACTTCTTCATTTGTTTTATCTTAATTTTCAAAAGAAAATTCACGAACGAGCGACAAATTTATAAATTTGACACATATTACGAAAACAATAAGGACTATACTTTGAATTCATTTTAACTAGCTTCGTCATTAAATTCACAGTTCGATGAGGATACACCAGAGTCTAATTAGTTTTTAGATATTATTGTTGGTGGAGTGAGTGTTTCACCGCCGCTTCAACTCCAGCGAATCATATCGCAACAGAAAACAGTCGGAAAGATCATAAACAAGAAAGGAGTCCCATTTCGGGAGGAAGTGCATTAAATGTTCTAATCGGAATGACGAAGAGTCGATATGAATCTCAAGGCGAAAGAAAGCTAGTAGATCAACAGTAAAGTATTTGCGATGCGCACCATATGTATTTAAAACACACTGTGATATGACGAACTGTCATAACATACCGAGGGGGGGAGAGCTTTGAAAGGGGTACTCGTGGGTCAACCGGCAGTAACCAATACGAAGACGGCAAAGAGCAACCTCCGAGCGGCAGTTCAAATGGCAAGAGGAAGGCCATACGGAGGCTGTATCCTTGATTTTCAGTATTTTCAGCGGACCAGCATTTACTTCATGCACCAAAAATGCAAACGCGGATGGCTCCATATAAGTCGGAGACAGGAAACTGTGCGGGTCTCGATTATCCTGAATTTGAGGCCCTCGGAACAGCAAGATCCGTCAACTCATTCCTCTCGATCTCCACTGTGCCAGGGACTAGCAGAAGTTAACCGACTTATGTTTGGAATAAAGAGGAGTCGGTCACAGATGGGTCTTCAGAATAATAAGTGTGATTCAGGTCGAAACTGCGGATGGCCATTATGGCACTTTGGGTGTCCATGTGAAAAACAAAGTGGTGGGACAGATGTAGACCAATTTTACGTAGTGCAAGTAGAATGGCAGAAATCTCTGCCGTATAGCTGGAAGTGACTTCGCTATTTCGACTTCTATCACCCCAGTCCGGGGTCAATACGCCAAATCCCACACCTCGATCCGATCAGAATCCATTCATAAAACAAGTGGGAGGTGTACTGATGTTCTAGAACAGTGACCGAAGGATGGACGACAGGGTGGTAGTTCTAGTAATCTCCAGTGGGGTTACATCCACCGGAGGCAGTTCAAATTGTGTTAACAGTAGTTCACACCTGCCATCAAACGGGAGATTCCAGACACGAGCAGACGGAAGATGGGCAACATACAAGCTGTTGTCAAGACACCTCACGACCGGGTAGCCGGTAATCCTGCAGAAAAGCGTCACGAAGGAAGGATAAAGGAGTCAGCCCAGATTTCGCACATAGACTCGATGCTGGGGGCGTGCGAAAAGCTCCCATGCACAATCGCAGGGCAAAGAGGTGTACAAGATCTAACATTGAGCGCAATTAGGGAGGCGAAAGAGTACACTTCAGCCCAGTTCGTAAGGACACTCAAATTGAAGGACTGGTAAATCAGAAGCAGGGAAAGATGATCCGGTCGTCGAAAGCATTTATTAAGCATAGCAAGTATTTTACGAGAAGAATCCAAGTCAGCCGAGGTTTTGGATATTTTTACAATTATTATCCCTAAATGTCAGGATTGCCAAATCCAACATGATGGCCCAGGAGTGTCTGCCACGGTAACTTAGTGGCAGAGTGCCGGCTGTTAACATGAAGGTCCTGGACTCAAATCTCGGCTCGGACGTCAGAGATTTAAATGCTTTGGTGGGGTAGTGGCTCGGCTCCCACGTAAAGCGGTAGGTTCCCTCTGATATGACTTTAGATGTTACGAAGGAGGTTGAACAGCCCCAAACTTTATTATGAGCTCGGAGTGACGTCCCCCTTTTGTCTAAATAAAGCGACACTTTTGCCAACTACAATACGAAAGGATTAAGAATCGTTGCAATTACCATTCCTTCTTCGATGGTGGATTTAATAAGGAATCCACTAGTTCCTGAAGCGCCACACAACAGACAAAAATGGAGGATCCAGTGGTGCAGTTTCTTTCTTGCAACAACTTCCCTGGGAAAAAAAAGAGAGACTGAAGATGGATCACTGGGCAAAATTTAAATTTTTTAGTTTAAAGATTTGCGTTTCGGTTTACAGTTCAGATACAGTGTTGAGACTCGCAGTCACGGGATTTATCTTTAGTTAAAGGATAATATTTACTTATTTATTAAAAGTATGTTGAAAATTTAGGACAATTAATTAAGTTTAATTTAAAATGGTTAAAAACAACGGATTAATAGTATTAATTTATCCAAGCAGTAACTTGAAAATTAATTTTCTTTAATTAATTACATGATCTGCAAGAACACAAGCGATTTACATAACTGTAGAACCGTCAAGACGAGTGCATCGACCGACTTTGAGCAAACCTCCCCCGCCCTAAACGTGCGTATTTCCGCATATGCAAAATTACCGACTTTTCTAAATCAATATATCTAAAAAAAACTAATTGACTAAACCTAATTTAACCTAACCTTAGTCCCATCGAACTAAGAAGGGCGAGATAAGTGTTTCGGACGCAAGCGAGGGCTTGAAGGGGGATTTCTGTTAAATCATTAAATAGCGAGGTATTTGCTAATCTAGCCTGAATGTACTGTTAGGGTCGTTTAACCTCCCCTGCAACATCTAAGATCATATGATAGAGGGGACCTACAGCTTTACGTAGAATCCGAACCACGGGTCGCTACATAATCTGAACGCGGAGGACGGTCTCACATCCAACCACTCCCAGTCCCAATATCACTTAACTTCGCTGATCGACGGGGAGGTACCAAAAGTGTTAATTCACAGAATAAAAATGCCCCAATACATATATAAATTATCACATACCTCGACCTCGCTTACCCACAGCTGTCGTTCGAGTACGCACGCACACTCTCTTTCGCTAAATGTAAGAATTAAGAATGCTACATTTTTAATTTCATATATTCTTAATCGCTAAACATTAACAAAAAATCCGAGTTCAAAACTGCTCAAGTAGAAATTAAGTTCACAATTACTCTCTTAAATTAACTTACATAAGGTGAGGTGATGATTCCATGATGCCTTCCCACTTAATATTGGTTTCCATATCAACTACTTCGTCCGTCTCTAGCTGAGGGCAAAAGAATGGAGGCGAAGGCAAGGGGAAGGTAAAGGGAACAATTAATGGAAGGCCTTTAACAAGATCTTCTATTTCCTTCATGCACCTCCGCAGGCACCGAAGAAGCAACTTTCCTCCTCCTGTCATTATGTCCAAATGCAAGAGATGTTCGGCCATGCAGAAAAACTCTGAGGAGGATGAGGATGAAGATGATAGTTCATCTGAAGTGTTGTCAAAGATTTTGGTGAAGTGTGAAGATAAGGCGTTAAAAAGAAAATCTTCAAGAGGTGTGTCGTCAGAACTGAAAAAAATTGACAAATACTGTGGAAATAAATTCAATGAAAAGAAAGTTCTTTCCAGCAGAACCTGAACGTGTCATAATTGACAACATATTGTTCTTTGTGATAAAAATTCTGGCTGTATATAAATCAGAGTATCGCATGAATGAACACATTCTTAAAGGGATTTAATTTATACGGTATCACATACTTATAATAAATAAAGATCAGTACCATCAATAACCCAATTAACAATTGTATGTTCTATGCTAAAATACTAATATTTATTTTTATCAATAAAGGGTTTTCATTCACTCACTCACTCACTCACTCGTTCACTCATTTATCATTTCTGAGTATTCATTGCAGTTGTTTACATATGACACACCCACCTGGCTATTTCTCTCATTGTGAGCAAAGCGGAGAGAGAGAGTCTGACATCACCAGTCCTTTCGGCCAAGTAGAAGAGAGACTCATAATCTCTTCCAATAATAAGGCATCGCGCTGCAGCTGGTAGGTTGATGAGGTTGTCATCACTCATTTTAACAGGAGGAATCACTCTGAAATCTTTACATTCCACATGAAATTAAACATTAAAAATAAGTAAATAAATAGTGTTAATAAAATTATTAATGTTTCCATTACAGTATTTGTTAAAAAGAATTTTATTTATTAAGTTTTTGAATGACGAATGAATCGTAAAAATGCAATTTATAAATCCAATGTCTCTATCTATAGAAAATTCCCAATTCAAAAAATAATTTAAAGTCTACTCTTTGTTACTCACTTTCTTTAGGATTATCCAGAACAGATGAATACTGATAAGAACCAAAATTGTTTGGAATGTGCACAGGGATTTCTAATATAAATTTAGCGATAATAACGCCTAAATTTCCCATCAAGCGGATGAAAATATCTCGCAAAGAATTCTCAAACTTTCTTGAACAATTTTCCACATCATTTTTTTGTTTACAGAAACTTTCGATTTTGTTGAAGAACCAATAAATGAAATTTAGGAGACTAAACCAATCTTCTTCAACGATAAAAGCGTGAAAGATGAAATAGACGCATTTTTTCAACTGATGCGAACAAAAAGAGCTCGTCAAACTTATTTCTATTTTTGCCTTCATTTCAATGACTGCAGTTTTAAATTTTCCTTCCGCGAAAACTTTCCATTCCTTAATTATTTTCGTTTTCGGATTAGAGAGATAAAATTGTGTTTTTTCTTGAATTATATTCATTACGGTAATGAGCATTCGATTCAGCTTAACGACACTCCTAATTCGCTGATGTTTCCATATCGTTATCAACTGCTTATACAAACACAACCAGTGTCTTTTCATTCTGAGGTCAACAATATCTCCAAAATTTATATAAGTATTTTCTTCTATGCTGGGTACGACGCAATTATTTTCAATATTTGAATGCAGATCGCTATTAATTAAGGTAGATTTAAACAAGGCCAATGTCTGAGTTAAGATTAAGAGGCAGATTAACTGCCTTTCAATGGAACTTTGTTGCGCACATTCCAATATGAGGTGAACCAACTTGTGAAGCATTTGTAAGAAAGGTTTCAACACATGGAAAGGCGAAGGAGTAACGGAGAACGCTTGCTGGGGATTAAAAAAATAAGGTTTATTTTTAATTATCATACAAATTTTAATTTTACACTATAAACGGACTTAATGTAATCCGTAATGAGGGTCTAATTTCAAAATCTAGAGCATCTCCTGGGCATATAAGGTTTAGGACAGATCCTGCCCACTTTCTCGTGAGAGTCGCAAAAGATGGAACTGGTCAGTGCCGCCCCGGAAGTTTTAGCGAGCATAAGAGTGGCAGTGTGGAATGTTATAAGTGTGAAAGGGGATCCAAACTGGGTGCCAGTGGCCAAGAATTGTCGAAACAAAGTTGAAAGGGATGGAATGAAAAACATGAAATTGGATAAGAAAGAAGAGGAAGAGGAAGAAATAAAAGGCATATTACTTTACTCATGGAAGATATGTTGAATGAACACGAATATACTGTAAATGTTTAATTTTAACCCTTTGATACCTAACTACGTACGACGTACGAGTGATCACCACAGACTAACTCCGTACGATCTTAATTTTCACGTCCATATTTGAATGTACATAAAAGAAACGCCGTCTGTGGGATATACGTTCTGCCCGCACATGCAATACCGAAAGGGCTAACGTGAAATTAACAGTGACCAACATACGCACCATGTGATAATACATGCGTAGAAGAGAAGAATGATTTTCGGAATGTGTCAAATGATGTGGTCGGAAGTATGAGGAGTCCGTATATGATAATTGTGATGAATGATTTGAATGAAAAAGTGAAAGTTGACCCTGATTTTGTAGTGACTGGTGTTAATGCCGTTAAATGCGTGATTCAGCCTTTAACATGAAACAGCTTAACATCGAATCCGAACCACGGGTTCACCTGGATGCAGAGAATAGTCACCTATCTAACTACTAACCAGAACCATTGTCAATTAACTTCCCTGATCCACCGGGAAGCGTTGTTAAGACCTGGCCAAGACGTAGTCCTGAATGACAAAGGCTACAATAAGAGAATTATGCGTAAATAAGGTTTTCATGTTACAAATTCATATTTCCAACAAAAATACATCCGTAAGTATATATAGGTCCAAACTGTCCAAAAGGGTAGTGAGAACACCATGAGTGAGTGGACATGGACACTGGAGAGAAATCTGTACCTGTTAGAAAGCCTGTATATAGGACAGATGATCCCAGAAAAAGAGGACAAGAGTGAACTCCTAAAATGGGCAATTGGAAGGAAGGAGTTTGATGAGAATGACTACATGGTATACAGATTCCAGAAGCGGTACACAGACCATACAGTGGACCGGAAGAAAGTGATCAGGCAAAAACATCATGTCCTAAAGACAATCACTGAAAGAGGAACTAACCATGAGAGGAAACAGAGAGCCACATTACCAACACATGAAGAGGCACAGAAAGCTAAAGAAAAGGCAATGCGGATAGTGCAGGAACAGCTGGTAATAACTGCTGACACCCTTGAAGAAATAAGAACAAGCAAAGGGACAGTAAGTAGAGGGAAGAAGCAAACCAAAAAAAAATAAGCTGGCTGAAACACCAGAAAGCCAAGCGGAGCCCTCAATAAGAGAAAAACCAATAGAGACAGCACCACCTAAAGACAGTAAAGAAGAAGTGGACAAGGATGCATGCCCAGGGTGGGAAGAGGAGGAGGTGGAAGTGGAAGTGGAAATGAACCACAGGCACACAAATATCGTGCCACCCCCTCCCCCTCCCCCAAGTGAACCATCAGATGATAAGGGAGATTCTACATCAGGACTAGGCAATGACAGTGCGGATGAGACAGAAGAGGAGAGTGAGGAAGAGAAGGAGTTGAAGAGGAGGATCCTAATCCACAGAGAAGAAGACATAAACCAGGAACTGAAATGCAGAAGACCACTGCCCAAGCTGAGGAACACCCAGAAGGTCAGAAAATACATAGAGATGGCAAACAAGGTACTACCTACAATAACACCCGAGGAGAGTGACCTTACAGAATTGAATAGGTTGTATTATGCAACAGCAGTCAGTGTAACAGAAATGGCAGGAGTAAAAATGCGCAAGCAGAATAGCCAGGAGCAAAACCAGGGAAGGAATAGGAATGAGAGGAAGCTAAGGTGGCAGCAGAGGCTAGAGAACAGAGTAGGTAACCTCAGGAAGGAGATCTCAATATTAACCACCATATGAGGGGGGAAATATAGATCTGAACTGGGAAGGAGGAAAGTAAATGTACTAATCCAAAGAGAAAGGCTGGACAATGAACAAAAGATCAGACAAAGCATTGCCAGGAAAAAACTAGACCTGTCGGCAAAGGCAAAAAGATTGGCAAGATACATACGCTTGGACAAGGAAAAGAAACAAAATGAGATGTTTGAAGACAATCCAACAAAACTGTTTAGAGAATTAAAGAATGCCCAAATAAATGTAGAAAGACCCCTGAAAAAGAACAAGTGGAGCATTTCTGGAAGAACATCTATGAGAATGAAGTCAACCATAACGATGGTGCAGTATGGATTGGAAGCCTTTACAACAGCGAAAAGGTGAGAAACATCTCAGAGATGGACATGGACAGAATAACTGTAAAAGAAGTTGAGGAAAAAAATAAGAAAAAGCAGCAACTGGAAAGCACCAGGACCAGACATGATTAAGAATTTCTGGTTGAAAAAGCTAACATCACTTAGTGGAAATCTAACGAGGTGCTTCAACAAAATAATAACAGCAGAAGAAGAAGCACCAGAATGGTTGACGAAAGGAAAAACAACACTACTGCCAAAGTCCCATGAGACCCAGAATCCAAGTAAATACAGACCAATAACGTGCTTGCCTACAACCTACAAAATACTAACTGGAGTCATAGCTGACAGGATCTACAGCCATGCAGAAGAAAACAACATCATAAGCCCAGAACAAAAAGGATGCAGCAGAAAAACGTAAGGGACAAAAGACCAGCTGCTAATCAAACAGGGCTATATTGGAAAACAGCAGAAAGAAACAGAGAAATCTAAGCATGGCATGGATTGACTACAAAAAAGCGTATGACAGCGTGCCCCACTCCTGGGTAAAGGAAGTACTGAGACTATACAAGATCCATCCTACTATCAGGATCTTCTTAGAAACAGCGATGACACGATGGGAAACAGACTTAACTCTCCATCACAGTAAGGGAACTTTAGAGGAACAATGTAAGAATCAAGAGAGGGATCTATCAAGGTGACTCAATATCCCTCTGTTGTTTGTATTGGCGCTAAACCCGCTCAGCCAACTAATCAACAACCTAAACAAAGGCTATGTGCTGAGACCAAGGGAAAAAAACAGCCCAAAAATATCGCACTTATTTTACATGGATGACCTAAAACTGTATGCCCCAAACAAAAGCGAGCTAACAGAAGAGGTCAGGGAGGTCAAAAAGTTCTCAGATGACATCCAGATGGAGTTTGGTCTTGATAAATGTGCCACTGTCACACTAAAGAAAGGCAAAAGGTGTGAATCAGAAAACATCAGGGTGGACAACATCGTGATAGAAGATCTAGAGCAAGAGGCTACATACAAATATCTGGGGATGGAAGAATCTGAAAAGATTGAGAATGACATCATGAAGGAAAGACTGCGGAAGGAATACTCAAAGAGAATAAAGCTAATCCTAAAATCTCACCTAAACAGTAAGAATAAGATCCTGTCCATAAACTTACTGGCGGTACCTGTACTGTCATACAGTTTTGGCATTATTAACTGGACCCAGCAAGAAATCAACAAACTGGATACGATCACCAGGAAATTACTCCATGCGCATAAAATCATATATAAAAACCAATGCACACCAAGGTTATACCTGCCAAGGAGGGTCGGTGGATTAGGGCTCGCACTAATAGATCAAGCGCACAAAGCCACAACAATAGGATTAGCACAGTACATAAAGGAAGGAGAGGGAAGGCTAGTGAGATTTGTAAGAGACCATGAACGTGAAAAGCCTCAACCAACATCAATCTCAAAAAAAGCAAATGACTATCTAGCAGATGCTGGCATAGGACCTGAACAGCTTGAAGACATCGCAACTAAACCTCTCATGGAAAAAATAACCACCATCAAAAGAAGATATAACAAGAAAAGATCAGGAGAAAAGGAGAAGAACTGGGAAGAGCACAAGTTCAGCAAAGTATACAAAGAGGATGTGCTGAACAGAGTATATATAGAGAGGGAGAAAACTGTGGAGTTCCTGGTAAGAGGGGCACTGAGACCAGAGGACGAACGACTGGTAATAGCAGCACAGGACCAGGCATTACGAACAAACTGGTTCAAAAAGAACATCGAGGGCAGAAATGAAAGCGAGATGTGCAGACTGTGCTCAAAGAGCCCAGAGACTGTAAGTCATATACTGTCGGGGTGTGAAGTACTCCTGCACAGAGGAAACTACACAGACAGACACAATGCAGTCTGCAAGCTAATCCACTTCAAGCTGTGTAGGAAATACGAAATAAGGCTAGAAACTGAAAAGCACTGGGAACATATTCCACAAGGAATAGAAGACAGTGACAAAGTGCTGCTCTTATACGATCACGAGATACCAACTGACATCAGGGTATCAGGATGCAGACCAGACATAGTGGTGAGAGAGAAGGAGGGTAATAAGTGCCTATTGGTGGAAGTAGGAGTCCCTGCAGACTGGAATGTGGCAAACTATGAAAGGGAAAAGGTATTAAAATACCAGAGACTCAAACATGAAATAAGGAGAATGTGGAATGTGGAACCTGAGATCATCCCAATTGTAGTAGGGGCAACAGGAGCGGTAAAGAAGTCCACAGTAGAGTTCCTGAACCAACTGCCCATAAGTGTGACGTCTGGAGAAATTGTAAGGGAGATATTACGACACAGCACCTCCATCTTACGCCTAGTACTAGGCTGTACCTAGAAATTCCTTAGGGTTAAGGTTTAACCCCGGAAGCAAGAAACTCTCTCCATCTGGAGTAGAAGGGAAAAAACTAAAAGAAAAAACCAAATTAGAATGTAATGACAGTTGAGAAGTTTTATGGACAATATATTAGGGAGTAAAAATGGAGATGTAAGGAAGTATGTGAAAGATTTTTGTGGATTGAGTGAAGGCTTGTCAGGCAATATGACTATACTATGTAGAGTTAAGTTGTTTGACGTTTGGTATACAAGGTAGAGAGGCAATAGAGAAAGAAATAAGAATTAAAAAAATGAATTTGAATGAAGTAGCAACAGAATACAGAAGAACAGAGCAAGTTTTAGGTGAAGTAGATAATGAACAAATGTATGTGCAATGTTTATAAGGACTGCTTAGTGTAAACAACGTCTGATGGTGTGTGTGGGAGTGTACAAACTGAAGAAAACAGGCAACTGCATGATGGACGATAAGGTGAAGAATGCAACGAAAATAGAGAGAGAATATGGGAGCAGTTGTTATAAGTAGAGTTGGAAAGAGTACATCAATACTCGAGTACGAGTATTTGTTGTACTCGTATTCGTACTCGAGGTAATCTGAAATCGTTGTAATCGTACTCGAGGGAATTTGAAATCGCTGTAATCGTACTCGTACTCGACCAATCACCCTCTCGTGACCAATTACCACGTGCTACTAATTTGTCTATGCTGTTCAGTAACTATAGCAACCTATAGCTTCCAGAATGTTCTAGAAAGCCTTCAGCAGACTATAAATGCTTGCGCAGGGCATCGCGGAGGTTAGTATTAGTTAGAGATCTGGTGGTATCTGACGTCATTGTGGAAGGTTGCACATACTGTATATATACACGTCCAAATTTTACAAGGTATGTATTTATATTTTTAGTTTTTATTTATTTTTATAAGAAAACCGAGTTATTCTGATGGAATATAAAACATCTTACAAAAGATGTTGAATAAAGCATTACGTAATTGACATTACTTATAACTTTATAAGTACATGAGATATATATACTGTATATGTGATATATATATTATGTAACAGTAAAGCAAATACATTTTGTTCCTTTCGTGTCCATTTTTTCATTTTCCATTGTAATGTATTCATATGGTCTCATAACAAATAAGCTTTGCTCATGCAAGCACCAGGTAAAGCAGTGAAAAACGTTGTACTCGTACTCAAGGTAATCTGAAGTCGCTGCAATCGTACTCGCTTACTCTAAAAAGTCTGTACTTGTATTCGTACTCCTCCATTTACAAAATTTTGGTATTCTTTCCACCTCTGGCTTATAAGTGCAGCCTAGCAGTGAAGAAAAGTGTAATAAAAATGTGAAAATAAAAGTTATTCTGGAAGAAGTGAAAAAGGGCAAAAGCAGTCTGGTAGAATTAATTGTAATATGCATGACAAAAATGGCAATACGTTAGTACAAGATGAAGTAATACGCGGGAGATTTAAGGAATAGACGAGGTAGAGGAACAGGAAGCAAATGTGAATGGAGTAGCTTTGGTGGTGTATGCAAAAGTGCATACTAGGAAGTGAAAAACATCAAATTAAGGGAAGTTGAACAAGCATTAAGTAAGCTGAATAAAGACGAGTCATTAGGGATTGATGAAAAATGGAGGTAGAATGGTGATTAAATATGTGGAAGATTTGTAAGAAAGCGTGGGAAAGTAAAGGTATAACCAAGTAACTGGACAAAAGCTGTAATTATGCCATTATATGAAAATAAAGGTGAAAAAACTAATGACGTAAATCTAAGTATAGCTGAGAAAACATATAGAAGAGGCAACAGAAAAGGATTAAAAATAATACAATCACTTAGTTGGATATGAACAAGACGGTTTAGGGAACGTACAGGATATGATGTGGATCAAATGTCTACAGTGGGACAGCAGACTAAAAAATTCAGCAAATGTGTAAGCTAAATCCTCTTTTTGGAGTTGAGATAAATCGATTTGTTTTGTGGGAAATTCTTAGGATGTATGTGCTGGTGTTAAGTTGCCAAACGCAGTGGGAAGTTTTTATGTGGATATAAGTGCTTATGTAAGAATTAAGGGTGAGTTTGCGGAATGGTCCATTATCAACATTGAAATACGACAGATCTGTCGATGTCACACCGGCTACTTAACGTGTATGTAGATGGGATAATGCATAACGTGAACGCTCAAGAGTAAATATGAATTTGGAAGAGTATGAATTGCAGCTGTTGCATCCGATTTATATTGATTAGGAGTGCTGCTAAGTGAAACAGAGGAAGAGATGAAGACGACATATTTTGAAGTGGTGTGCAGGTGAAAAATTATTTTAAATGAATGTAAATAGAGGCAAGACTTTTGTGGTTGAAAGGGGATAGTCAGTATGTGTATGGTGGTAAACAGAAAAATAGAGGTTATATAACAATAAACTGGTAGTTGAAAGTAGAGTAAAAGTCACATATTTTAAATGAAATGAAAATTGAAACAAAATTTTGACATTTAACAAACCCCATATGGACCACTGTGCCAATAATTCTGGTAAAATACCGAGTGCTTCTAGTACCTTTATCAAATGATGGAAAAACCTCAGACACTGAATCAACCTGGCTTGATGTTCTTCATTATCATTGGCTGAAGAAGTCATAAGAATTATTGTGAAGAATCGAAGGGATTCAGAAATTGCTGCTTTCGACAGCAGCTTCTTCCGTTTTGTTTCAAGATATCTTGAAGAAGACAGAAGAATCCACGAAGCTTGAAGAAATTCAAAGGTTGTTTGCATCTGCAATCAAAGAAATTGAGATTAAGGACTTACTAATGTATATATATTTTTTTTATTTGAACTCGTTATGTTAAAAAAGGGATAACAAATGAAAATTTACTTGCGTTTCGAATGTAGTCTGAGGAAGAAGAAATGAGGTAGAAGTTATCGCTTCAGTATTGGAAGGGAACCAAAGGGAAAGAGTCTGTTCAAATTAAAGGATATGATTAAAATGAGGCATATCCAGAATCAGAAGAAAAGGTCACTGTTTACTCGTTTAAGGAATTCTCTACAAAATTTTTATATCTCCAAACTTTCAGTTAGTCATTATATTCAATATATACACGTGGAACCCTTCTTTAGTCTCATTTCGCGAAAGAAAGTGGATGGCTACTACCTACATCAAAGTTGTTTCTGCGACACAAAATATGAAGCTCGTAAAATATAAGATCAAAATAAGTATCTAATATACAAACACTTAGCTATAAGGTATATTCTAGGAGACTTGGCATTACATTTAAACCACTAATTCTAGTTTTTAAAAGCATATCTGAAGAACCACATAAGTGTAAAAGGTGCAACCACGATGCAATTTACCCCTTTTCTTTCGCATCTGGTGGTATTCCCTGCATCAGAAACGTCGAGAAGAGACTTCGAGGCTAACCTCCAATTGCTACAATGAATGAAATCATAATCGTGGCCTGAACATATCACTTCCAGCTCATGGTTTGCTTGGTGTGTTTGTTTTAGGAAGAGAGAAAGAATTTCTTCATTGCTGGTAAGTATGAATACAAAGATATTACATTAATAAAGTTTTCGTACCATTATTAAAACATTGAAAGTGTTGTACTTTGATTGAAGGTAAAAATAAAAATTTTGTGCAATTTTAATTTTCGTAAAAAGAATTTATTTTAACGTTACTCGCACAGTAATTTACTTTACTTTGAAGAAAAATGTGTGTGTGTGTATATATATATATAATAATAATAGTACTTACATTTCATACAATAAGAAATCTTGACTACTAACCTACAAATGTTTTTGGGTAGAGCGAGTGAACAGAGATGGAAACCAGATGACAAAATTAAAATATCTTTACTTGTGTGTGGTAAAATGCTGAATTTAGGTTTAATAAAATTACTCGTTTGCGTTGATGCTTCGCTTTCATCCTTTTCAGAAGAGAAGCTGAAATTTCAGAAGCAATTAAAAAATATAAAAGTTTATTAATGCTTTCTAGTGAACAACATAAATGTTGATCTACAAATTACAATACGATTGGGATAATGTGATTTGGAAATAATTTAAATACCTTCTTCGGCCATTTAATTCAGGGAAAATATTAAAAAACTTTCCAGGCGTTGCGTCTTCACGTAAATTTCCGCATTTAATGGTCATCAGTGGTCCGAATCGATAAGCAAAGAACGCGTAACCCGATTTCATACAGCCAATTATCGTAGTATTTCCTCTACTCCAGTTTAAGCATGACACCCACTGAGACCTAAAATTAACATATTGGAACATAAGGCAAAAATTTCTTACAATACCAGTTGTTTATAACAATTTGATTATAAAATATGAAAAACAACTATCATAATAGAAAAAAAGTACTTGGATATAGTTATGAAAACTTTTACACCATAATATTAAATGCGTTTCTGGTAACCTGCTTTTAGATCCTAGATCGCCTTTTGGATAACTGTTGGTAATTACATTTACAGACTGACAGTCCAGATGAAGGTAAACCAAATAAAACTGACTGGAGAAGGAATTGACGCCAATGCAAATAACTTTTTCATTATGGGCGTATCTGGAAAACAATGACAAATAAAATAAACTTTATGATGATATCAATTAGCGTTGAACCTAATCCGAAGTAAATATTCAAGTAATTCAAACGACATTAGAATGAACAAGTTTCTCTATCTCATCTGAATCTATATATTAAGTTCAACACTAAACTTAACACTTAAATAGTATTTAAATCTACTCTGATCTCAATTAGTACTATAATCAGAATCAGTATATTTAGTAAAAGGTAAAGGTAACAGTCAAGAAGTTAATTTCTTCATGAGTGAGGATGAGTGTGCCCCAATGGTTACTTTTAGTCCCACCATTAACGGGGTAAGCGGCCAACTTAAATCAAAACCAAGAGCTAGCAGGCGGGAGCGAACCAGAGCCTCACCGCTCCAGTCCGCCACCGTAACCACTGAGCTACCAAGCACCCAGTATATTTAGTGTTAAATATAAATTACAAAACTTTCTTTTGAAACAGTTTAACAAATATTACACTGCCCAACAAAAAAAACATTTTTTGCTGGTGATTTAATTCTAAGACCTGTTTCTGGATAATATTGATGTGCTGATTTCAAAAATCACCTTAGATTTTGTCCATCACATCAGGTTTTCGTGCAATGCAATATGCCTATTTTGGGTGATCCATGAAGGGCACTTATCAAAATTGATGATTTTTGAGAACTGTTAACAGCTGTTTTGCTGTTAAAATTTTATCTGTGGAATACGCAAATTTGTGCATTAAATCTAAAGGTCATGTACAACATATTAAAATCTTGGGTATCTGTGATTTCCCCAGGTGTGAGCGTGACATCATGATCATGGATTCATTTTTGGCTTATTTAAACACTTTTAATCACTTTGTGTGTCAATATTACCATTGTATATTAAAGTTCACTCCATGCACAATTGTTTACTTTTCCATGCTGATTCTGAGTATGTAAAAACTTATTTTTTGAAAAGAAAAAAAATTGGGCATAACCCTGCCAAAATGCGATATCTCCGTATTTGATTGCTTGAAAACCTGACGTGATAGGCAAAAACTAAGGTGATTTTTTAAATCAGCACACCAAAGTTACCTAAAAACAGGTGTTAGAATTAAAACAGCAAAATTGGTGTTGGGCAGTGTTATCTTATGAATAATGAGTTCACAGAAATATCGGAATGAATCAAATTTTTTCACTTACCTCAACACGAGTGAATTCTTCTTTTTTACTATACAATTCTGTGTTTCAATTTGCCTGAGGCTGATTTTCTTACTATGCCATTCTGCTGATGGGTAAATATCCTTTGTAGAATAGTTAGATTTCCATTGTAGAATTAGAGTCGATACAATCAAATGGTTTAGAGACAAAAAGCAAAAACTTACACAGCAAAATGCACCTGTTGGCTTCAAAGAAATTAGCATATTTTTATTATATCTACTGACATCAAAGTGTTCGCCGGAAAGAAATTATCATGCCAAGTACAGGGACCTGCCAAAATACAATAACCTTTATAATGGAAGGAAATTTCAGTGGCAAACACTGTTGGATTAAAATTATGGAATCATTTAAGCACTGCTGTTAAAAATATTTATTTAACTGTTTGAAAATAATCTGAAATCTCTATTAATAAATGAATACTAATGAGTCTTAGCATACATGTCACTTATGAGGTCACAGACAGGGTGAAAGATGGATTGAGGAAGACTGTTCCAGAGTTGAGTGGTTGAAAGGTTGAAAATACCGATTAACCCTTGCATTAGGGAGTTGGATAGAAAAGGAATAAGAATGTGTCGAAAGTCTGGTACTGCGTGTTCTCCTTAAAGGAGGCGGCCTGCAGTTAGCAAGTTCAGGAGAGCAGTGTCCGTTATAACAGCGATGGTAAAGAGAGAGAGAGAGAAGCAACATTGCGACAAAGAGAGAGGGGTTGAAGACAGTCAGTAAGAGGTAGAGAATTGATGAGACAAAAAGCCTTTGATTCCACCCAGTCAAATTGAGCTGTGTGGGTTGAGCCACCCCACACATGAGAAGCATACTCCATACAGGGATAGGTGTAATAAGTTTATAAAACAATGATATACAGTAATATAATCTCACCCCATTTGACAAGAATGAGACATCAATGGATGCTTCTTTATCTTCTGCATTTGGTAAAGGAATCTCCTCTGGATGTTCATAAGCTTTCCACTCACCTTCTACACCTTTTGAATTATTTGAAGCAACCAATGTATATGCATGAGAAAATTTAAACCACACATGTATCTGCATAGAACAATGATATAAGTCTTATTTATACAATTTTTCAATTAATTGCTGTAGTATTTATATGTACTAGTTGAGCAGAGTCATATACGTATATATATTATTATTATATTATTATTATATTATTATTATATTATTATTATAATAATAATAAAGCCAATTGGTAGATGCAACTTCACAATAAACTAAACCTACCTTTGAACAGTCAGTAATAAGTATAAGTTTTGTTAAGTCTTTTGATCCAAATATGCAGGGTTTAAAATGTTTGTCATTATTCTCTGCATTAATTCCCATTTCTTCAGTACCATCAGTCTTTGAAGTATCATTTTCCTTTGGTAAATATTGCTTTGCAAAATTCTGAAGCTGTCCAACAGGATCAAATACTGAAAAATAGTAAATCATGTTTACCTTTTCACTTGTCAGTGTTATTGACTACAAGGTATACTAAAACAATTATATAAACAAGGAACTATATGAAAAATCTATACTATAAAAAGGCAGTCCTGTCTGTCTGTAGACACCATGTACTGCGCTTACTATTAAGCAATCCTGAACATAGAAATAAATGCACTTTGCTTTGTTTCAACTTTTGGATCACCTGAAGATCAGGGTCCCCAGTCTTCATTAGTTAGCCTTATAAGGCTAACTAACGAAAGTATCATGACTTAACCTAACCAATCATCAAGGGCGTACAGTTGACCTGACGAATGGTTAGGTTAAATCGTGATATTTTTGTTAGTTAGCCTTATAAGGCTAACTAACAAAAGCTGGGGGCCCTGATCTTCAGATGATCCCAACTTTTTACTCTAGTGTGTTAAGATTTTCATGGCTGCATTCTTTTCTACAGTTTTATTGACTGAATAATTGACTCCCCAGTAAATGGGGGGCTGCAGGCCCCAATTACTGAGGTTGAAGTCCCCAGCACCGCAGGTTTAGCTAAATGGGCTCATAGGGCCTTTAATAGGTTATGCAATTTAATAATTCACTGCTTTGTCAATACTTTTCTCTCCAAATCAATCAGTCTGCTGTTCCGAGTTACCAAACAAAACACTTGTGGTGTATATATAGAAAGCTTAATTACCATAATATTAGGCCCCCTAATTTACTATAGCACTTGAACATTAACTCTGTCTCTCCAACTTACCTTTCAGCTTTGGCATCTGAACAACTGGCAGTGACAATCCTGGTGGCACTTTCAGTAATTTCAGCAATTTTAGCTTTTTGTGATACAATACAATTTCACTGGAGTTAAGAAGGCCCACAACAACATTTCCAAATTCATCTTAAATAAATAAATAAAGAATAAGAATGATAATGAAAATGATAGTTTTGCGCAGGCTTCAGATATGACATGAGCTTCAGTGACTCATTTGGCTGGAAAATGAACTCAGATTGTGAAGGCTTAGGTCTGACTTCCACCTCCATTGTGTGGTTAGGTTTTAGAAGTTACTTGTAACCTTTTACTTTTGGTAACCTCTCTATAGGCTATTCAGTTTGATTATGTATATAAATTTCCTAAAATTAAATAGTAGGGCAATACAGACCCTACTTGACTACATATATGTGCATAAAATTAAAATATAGTACCTGATGGAATTAAGCTGGTTGCTATTACTTTCTTTGCAATACTGGAAGGGTATGGACATTTTGTAAATTTTCCTGATGATAAATTTATTTCTCCAGTCTGATGCCAGTCACTGTATTGTAAGACATTTCCATCCTTAAAAATAAAAAAGTTTGTACTAAGCAAATACATAAAATAAGAGTTAGGTTTATGCATATAGAAAAAATAAACTAGTGCTTGTGTGATGATCCAAGGCATATACATTTGTATAGTTTAACTGATGGGTTTAGCAGAGGTCTATAAGAAGGATTATATTTTTAATATTTTGTATAACTACTGCTCTTATTTAAGGATCCCATTTTTATTTTTATTTATTGGTGTTATGTTTGTGAAAGTTATTAGAAATATTAAACTAAAAATTAGCCTTTCTATACAAAACTCTAAGATTCCCTTCTAGGTCAGTTGGTGGAATTTGGCTTTTCTAAGACTCAAAAATAAATGAATCAAGAATTTTTGGGTAATGATTATCCTGCATAAACTATATTTGAAGCTAATATTTTGAGGATTGTTTCTATTTTAATTATATTTATGGGTTATGTTCTAGAGCTTTTTCATATATAGATAGCTAAACTATGAAATGTACAGTATCAGTTTTTATTTTATATAAAATTCATGATTTATGCCAAGATTATTTACCCAATCCTGCAAAGCAGCTACAGCTGATTACAGTACAATATGGGTCATTCCATGGATATCAAAACACAGAAATAAAAAAATTTGATCAACATTTTTTTTGTTGTGGATAAAACTTGGCAAACTTGGAGGTATCTTCAAGAAACTCTTATAGCCTAAATTGCAAGTCTGTGTGACCTCCAATTTTGAAAATAAAGGTTACCAAAATTTTGACCTGACCTTCAAGTTAAAACATTCACAACTTTTCAAATTGGCATATAAAGTTGATTTTGGTCTCATTTGAAAGCTCTTAGAGGAATCTACCTTTTTCCTCTATGAATTTAAAAAAAAAAATAAGTTATTGCTCTTTGTGATCTTTGACCTGACCAAAGTCAGATAATACCTAAATTTTTCTTCAAATTTTTATATAATATTGCTTACCCATTGTACTATATATATTTTATAAATATTAAGATGGACATTCTAATGTACAAGAAATTATGGCTATTTGTTTGAGTGTAGCTATGGCCAGAAAAATAATACACCCTATTTCAATGTACATTAACTAAAGTTGACTACCAAAAATCTGAAGGGCTTGGGAACAACAGGGTTTCAGATTTTTAGTATCATTTTAGTGCATTAAAAATAAATATATATATGATTACAAAAGACATTAAAAAAATGATACTGCCTGTTAAGTGTAACATGTTTCCGCTTTGGCCCACCATTTCCTGATTTATCACTGTTAGTTGCCATTATGAGGGTCACTTTTATTTGTTAAAACATTAAAAAGTAGAATTATTAACCCTTTCACTCACTGGGTAGATAATTGTGTAGCTGAAAAATAAACCATATTGATTTTTATATAACCACACATAAAGGCAAATTTCTTTTTTACTCGATGTCATAATTCATGAGCGAAAGGGTTAAAAGCTAACACTTATAAAGTTAAAAGTATTGGCTAAAATTGCTGGACAACCCACCAGCTTTTGGCTTTCTGATAGTTTTGGAATTTAGAATTTATATTTTTGTTAGTCAACTGTATTTATATAGGCAAACATCAAGTAATGTATACGCCCCCAATCTCATAATTTAGCTTAATTTTTGTTTTATAGGAGAGATTATTAAAGGAGAGGTAATATAGAATATATGCTCAGTGTTCTATGAAGTTTTGTGTAGAAACATTGTGAAAACATTTGTAAATTCCTTTTCCTAGTATTTTACTTAAAAGATGCCAATTTCTGGTAGCTATATTACATTGAAGAATAAAAAAACATGCAGCAATTCCAAGCACATTTGAAAAAAGTTGAGTATTTTAAATCAAAGGTTAGGTAAGGTCAGATTAAACTTTGGTGACCTCTATTTTGGAAACCAGAGGTTAGAATGACCTGCAATTTGTGTATAAGGTTTCTTTAAGATACCTTCCTCTCTGCAAAGTTTAGTCAAAACTGAAAATAGTTGCAATTATGGCCATGTGATTTGATATATATACACAATATTTTAAGGTAAGGTGAAGTTAAGGTAAAATTCTCTCTTTTTTTTTTAAATGGGTCCAAATTATTTCCCAGTTAAAGAAAACATGACAAATATCAAATATCACTGAGTTTCTTTTATAATTTCTAAATATAATTTGAATCTAGATTACTCAAAAAACATACAACTGTTCAACGTCACACCACCCTGCAGTAGGTACTATGTTTATGTACAGTATAGCAAAATTTATAAAATGAACTCAAATGTAGATTTGAAAATGAACTTTCCCTAAATTATAGGGAGAGTGAGTTAGGTTTGAAACTTGGTTATGGGGTTATTAACTGAACTCAGATTTACTGATCATTTGAAAGATGTGCTTAAACATAGTTTTAAACTGGATTGCAAACCACTGAATAAAGCCAGCTGCTATGCAACCTATAAAATGTGAAAACCAAACTTATCTAATTGTGAGTACACTTCATCACAAAGGTTTGAACAAGATTTACTATTATTAGGCCAAAATAATGGCTATAAAAACCAGTACAATGGTAGATAAATAAATTTAATATACAAGACAAATATATAACAAACCTATAATATCTTTTATAATACTGACTGGGCCTATACCATAATCACTATAGGTAGCTAAGCCTTTATTGGTAATCTGCCATGGCTTCAGTATGGCAGTAAAATTTCAAGGCCTGGATATACTGATGATGGATGGCATAGAGTAATGTAGTTTCAATTACCTTTTCATTAATCCACTGAATATTATGTATTCTCTTCTTCTTGTTTAGATTAACATCATGTATCATTGACACATTCATTTTCACTTTCTGTTATACTTTCTAGTTTTTGTTTATAAAGGATGATTCAGATTTCATTTTAAATGGTCTCTGGCTTTTCATCCACTCACTTTCTTGTTGAGAATGAAGGGTTGATCAGGTCACAAGTGACAGTCCTGAGGACTAGTAGTGCAAAAAGGTATGGTGGACTAATTTAAATCACTTAGTTAAAGCATTTTTTTTTAATTAATTAGACTATTTTACGCTTTTTATGAAAAATTATGAAAATACTAAAAAAAATTAGGTGTATTTTAAGTACATGGTCTAAAATATATTTAAAAATTTTATCTAGCTAATTAGGTGGATTATTTAGGTAGAATAACATTTTGATAGTATTCTAGGCTACTACCAATGTGAGAAATTTGGTAGAAATGGTGCTCAGATCCAGGGTTGGGTCAATTAACTTTCAAAATTAACCAGTTAAGTTAATTTGTGAATCTCACCAAGTTAATCCATATTTTGAAAATTACACACAAAATGCTTTAGTAGTTAAGTTAATTTGAAAACTTTAGTAGTTAAATTAATCAATTAACTTTTGCTTTCTTAGTAAGTAGTCCATAAGACCACCATTATACCTACCTAGACACACACTTATGGAAGGTAGCTAATTAAAACAACAAGAAATAGTAATGGAATACTCACTCATGCATATAGACACCTTACCTTACCAGTAAGTACAAGAACTAATAAAATAGTGACCAAATAAATGAAATTGCATTTTTTTAAAAAAAGGAAAGTTAATCAATTAATTTGGAGAAATTTCAATTAAGTTAAACTGTATTTTAAAATTTAACTAGTTAACATTTTGACAATTAATCAATTAAGTTAATTAACTGACTCAACCATGTTCATATCCTAAAAAGAGAAATGAAGTGACTCTCAATCCTATGAAAAGAAAAGGATGTAAATATCCTAACTAATAGTACTATTAATCTAAAAAGTGACTGTACCTATCTGAAACTTGGAAAAGTGATATAGACACACCAGATCTGGTAATTTTTTGCTGAACTCCTCAATTTGCTAGTACACATCACTATTTTTTTGTTTTTTTTTAGCATTGCAATGAAGTGATAAAACTATAAATCCAGACTGCAAAATTTGCTTGAATTTTTCCAATGCATTGTACAAGGATAATTTTCTTAACACTCTTGTACCTGACGTGTTAGGCAAATGTTTTAACTGAAATTACTTGTGCCTGGTGCACTAGCCAAAAGTTAACTAAAATTAAGTTTTCATTAACATAAGAATTTTCTATCCAAAGTGGATTAATAAGAGACTTTGAAATACTCTATTATGAGTGAGAATTTTTCATACTGCGTGAGACTCAATTTGGAAAATGAGAATTTTTCTAAAAATTGGAGCACTGTGCAAGAATTTTGCAGGCTTTGCAGTCTGGCTATAAATTTAAAATAGTAATTTTATTTATAAAGCAATTTTCTATAGTAGTATTTTGGTAGGCATAATTAATATACATCATGTACCTATATTTATTTTCTATTTTTTCTTTGATGAATTACAATAAAAAATATGAAAGTTTTCCTCTTGGACCTGAAAAAAGTTCTCCAATGCCAAACTGGAAACTTTATGCAAGTTGCAGTGGACTGACTCAGTAGGTGAAACTGAGAAAGGAATTTTATGATAGACTTTACACTTTTCCTACAGTGAAAAATGTGAATGAAAATTACTTATTATGAATACCCAAATGTCTTAAAATAAATTAGATCTTCAGTAGATGATTTGATAAAATTCTACATGCCTGACCTAACAACCTAATTTGACATATTACCAACCTGTTATGAACTCTGTCTCTAAACATTGTCCAACACCTGCAATTTTATCCATTTCAGTGACTAGGCTACGAGTTTCATGTTGAGTCTGTAGTTACCTGAATAGTTTTATACTGAACTTATAGTGCATAACTCTGCCATGGGGAATGACATCTGGAATCCCATGCCAGTCCCAAGCCTGGATAAAAGAGGAGGGTTGCCACGACAGGCCTAGCAAGCTGGTGGTGTAAAAATTTTATTGCTCGAGAAACTCAAGAACCAGCCCCAGAACCAGGATTGATAAACAGATCACAGACAAGAAAGTGAAACTGCACACAAAAAATAGACACACTCAGGATTAGATGTGGAACAATTAACATGGCAACTTATAGGGGGAAAGATGATGAAATTTTGGACATTATGAGAGAAAGGAAAATCGACATCCTGGGAATGGCAGAAACAAGGCATATGGGTGGAGAACTGGGAGTACAGAGGAGTGGAGGAGGGTCGGAGGAGGATGCATGGAGGGGCAATGAATATTGGACCAAGATTGTCCCCAAACATACAGACTGTAGAATTAATAAGCAAAAGACTAATGAAATGCAAGTTGAGAATTGGGAATAAAACATACTGTATATTCTCTACCAGGTTTATGTGCCACAACAGGGGCATAGTGAAGAGGAGAAGACCAACTTCATGGAACTATTAGATGATAATTATGAAGTGGGAGGAGAGGAGGTGGGACTGCTTATGGGAGATTTCAATGGTAGAGTGGGAATGGAGAGGGAGGGGGTGGAGCAGGTAATTAGAGCTTTCAGAGAACAGAACCAAAATGTAGAGGGAGAGAAACTAATAGATTTCTGCATAAGGAACGAACTAAAGATCATGAATGGATTTTTCAAACACCAGGAGACCCATAAGTTTACAAGATACAGGTGGAACCAAGTGACAGGAAACTTTGACCAAAAGTCCATCATAGATTATACTTTATATGCTCTGATAAGAGAATTGTTGGAAATGTCAAGGTGATAACAGGGGTTACGTTAGACTCCAACCAGAGATTACTGATAGCAGATTTGAAAATGCAGAAAATAGTAGCAACAAAAGAGAAGAGGAAGGTAATTAAGACAATTTAGAAACTACAGGATGAGAACATTAGAGTCAGATTCAGAGAGGAACTTGAAAGAAATATAGCTGAGATGGAGGAAAACAATGAATGGGAAACTGTGAGATTGTATAAAGAGGGTTGTGGAGGAGATTTTGCCATATGATGTGGTAAATAGTAGCTCCTTAGTTTTGAGAAATTTGGATGCTTTCTTAAATGAGAGTGTGAGTTTGTAGATTGTAAATAGTGTATATTCTTACTTCTTAGTTTAAGTTATGTAGGTTACTTTGGTAACTGTGTAAATAGTTTTATGTTGATTAGCTGAATGATATTGACATTTTGCACAATTTTATAATAAAATATAGCTTATAACTTGGATAACCTTGAGTGGGCCTGAGTCGCTTCATGTTTTCCAAGTGAAATGTAATGTAATGTAACAACATATATGTATGACAGAGCCAAACTACATTTAGTAACAGAACTTGAAGTTCATTTTGAAATTAATTTAAAGTAATACTATGGTGTGTGTGTGTGTGTGTATGTGTGTCCCAGATGCAGTTGCCATTTATACAGATGGTTCCCACTCAGAGGCTGGTGTAGCCTCCTCAGTGGTGATTCTGTCCCAGCCACTTTCCCAAGGCATCAGCCTGCCCCGCAAGGCCTCCGTTTTCTCAGCAGAACTTTTCATGATTGTGGAGGCCCTCAACATTGTGCACACCCACTCTGCCAGCTCCTTCATCATTTATTCAGATTCCTAAAGTGTACTCCTCTCCCTAGAAAGATTTAACCCTCCTCACCCACTCATCTGTACCATCCAGCAAACCTTCCACTTTTTAATGGCCTTCTGACACAAGACAGTCGCCTTCTGCTAGGTCCTGGCTCATGTCAGCATCCAGGGTAATGAGGAGGCAGACCACATGGCAAAGATGGCCCGCTCACTGCCAACCTCCTCCAACTTCTTCCCGACTCTCCGCTTCCACTCCATATGGCAATGGGAATGGGACCAGGCCAGGGTTGGTAAAAAACCTATTTTTTTAAAAAAACAAAACAAAAACCATTGGTTTTTTTATAAAAACAAAAAACATGTTTTTTTGGTTTTTAATATACAGCCTGTAGGCTTATACCGGTATATATATATATATATAAATTGAGGAAATTGAAAACTTTTAGTATTTCTAATATAATTTAAGTGTTAAAAAAATGAGAGAGAAAACAATGGCCTAACCATAAATTAAGAAAATAAACATCTGACTTATATATGCATATAATCAAATATTTAAAAAATAATTCTTTAGCCCATATAGGCCTAGCCTACATGTAAAAAAAAAAGTTTTGGGTTTTTTATTAAAAAATTTGTTTTATTTACCAACCCTGAAATAAAGAGAGCTTTATCAACTCCTAATTTATTTCTTAATTTGGACTGTATCAGTCCAAAAGCAGAAAAAATTCTTTCAACTGCAGCATGAGATGACAGTTATGAACACTGATGCATTGTTCTGCACATCTTCAGACAGTTCCCTGATAGATCTCCATCATGCAAGTGGGGTTATGTTTAGATTAATGGAAATACATGCATGCATACATGCACAACTTATGGTGAAATTGCCAGCCCCACTCTGCCCTACCTACCATGCCCCTATCACTGTCATACACCTCCTGGTGGAATGCCCAAACCTGTCTGCTCTTCGTCGCAGGTGTTTCCCTCTCTTGTCCAAAAATCCCATACCTGACCATCTATGCCAAGGGTTGGGGAATTTTTTTGGGTATTACCCAAAAATCTATTTGAGTAAAGTGAAATTACCCCCAGACTTCAAAGTAAACAAAAACAAGCCAATTGCTCTTAAAATTGTTGCATATAGTATACAAAAAATTCAAATTAAAAAAATGGAAGTGTCTCTCATACCGCAAGCATTACCTCCAAAATTTTTAAATTTACCCCATTTGGGGTAATTTACCCCTGTTCCCCGACCTCTGATCAATACTTGCCGAAGGCCCCCACTTTTCAAAAGAAGCGATTATCCTCTTCCTCACTCACTCCCATCTGCTCTATCGCGTCTAAGACTATACCCCTCCTACCCACTATCCAGCAACTGACCCTTACTCACCCCCTAGTCTACCACCCCCAACTCAGTAACACCACCCACCCACTGCCTTGCCGAGATATGTACTGCTTTCTATAGGTACAAATTGGCGATAAATTAAAGAAAAAATAAATAAATAACCAAAAAAAAAAGTGTGTGTGTGTGTGTTTTTTGTAATTTAACATCACAAACTCATACAGGGAATTTAATGTTGCAACTTTCTAAAATAAAATAAAAAACTTATAAAAGTAGTTGCCCCAGTTACAAATATAGAAAATCCTTATAAAGTACAAAAAAACCTTGATACCCTAGATTAGTTGCCTGAGGTAGTAAATTCAATGTTCAACAATGCAAAGTCATCCACTTTGATAGAAATAATGAAAACTTTAGTTATGAGATACAAGGAAACTGCTTAGATGATGTTAGACATGAAAAAGATCTTGGCATTATATTTAGTAGCATTCTAAAATTTTCTAAGCAGTGCTTAGAGGCTAAAAATAAGGCAAATAAAATGTTTGGTATTATTAAAAGAAATGTTAGTTACAAGACTAACTTGAAGTGCTTGACAGTGTGCAACATAGGCCAACCAAGCTTATTTGTGAACCCCTCCCACATATATATATATATAGTTTATTTTTTATTTGGGTAAATCTCATCTCCCACACAGAGTAATGGGGATGTAGGGAGGCAGCATCTTGGGTTAGGGGATATACTCTGTCTTTATACCCCATTTAAAGAGATTTCTCTGCCAAGCAGTGCTCCCCATAGCACTATGTATGAAAGACTCAGTATGGTCACTTGCCTCATAGACACCTTTAAATGGGAGACCCTGAATAGGTGTACATTCAAATACTTTATACAGTCTTTAACAGTCCCACCTTCTCTTTTTCTCTTAATTGTAGAGCTGTATTATTCAGGTTATATGTACATAACTATATACATATAGTCATACAAGAAAATAGACAACCTGATCCTTCAGTTCTGCAAAACTATTGTAAGCTGTATATATAAGTAGTAGACAAGTAGTGACTAAGATCCTTTAGATCCATGTAAAACATCTTGAGATGAGATAATCATATGTTGTTTAAAATTAGTACAGTAGTAGTACTGAAGAATGATCCACAGGTTCCAAAGTTTTACAGTTAATGTTATGTTATAATGTTTCAGACCAACAAAGACCCTAGGATCCACTCATGGCTGGTCTACCTAACTGTGTTCGCAATCATGTATTGTGTATGTCCTCCGTGGTGGCGGAGGGGACCTACAATTTTATGTGGGTTCCGAACCACAAGAACATAAGAAATTTATGTAAAAACCGCCGGTAAATTGGCAACGACCAATTTTTACGAAACTAAATAATTATCAATTTAAAACCAATTAATTATCGATTTAAAACTAAAGATAGAATCTCAGGATCCAGAGGATCTAGTCATAATAGACTACTATCCACAAATATGTTACACTCTATATCTATTTATAACGAACATGCAAATATATCAGATCCAAAGAATCCAGTCAATTTCATTACAGTATCCATCAAGTCATGGTCCATTTCGATTGCGGACCAAGTCAAAATTTACAATCATATACATTACAATATATACCGTACACTTACGAGAAAAAGTGTAGGTGTGGCTGTAAAGACTGTACAGTAATGTAGAAATGTGTGTGCACCCATTTTGGGTCTCCCATTTAAAGGTGTTTGTGGGGCAAGTGAAGATCATGAGTTTTTCAATACCTCACAGTACTATGGGGGGCACCGCTCGGCAGAGGAATCTCTTTAAATGGGGTGTGTAAGGACAGAGAGTATCCCCTAACCCAAGACGCTGCCTCCCTATATCCCATAACACTTGTGTTGAGCTGTGGGATCTATCCCCAGAAAGCCTTAATTTTACTACCTTAAACTATACCCTTTCTATCAACGTATGCATCTAATCGATTTTTAAACATGTTTATAGACGTGCTACTGATTACTTCTACCGGCAAACTATTCCAGCTATTTACTATTCTATGCGTAAAAAAGTTTTTCGCAACTGCTGTCTCGAACCTTCTACTTGTCAACTTACACCCGTTATTTCTAGTCCTATTATATTGAGATATTTTGAAAAAGCTATCTCTATCTACGTTATCGAACCCATTCGTAATTTTGAAAACCTGGATTAGATCACCCCTTAACCTCCTAGTCTCGAGTGTTATCAATTTTAACTCCTTAAGCCTATCCTCGTACGACTTTGACCTAAGCGACGGAATCATCTTAGTTGCTCGTCTTTGAACTCTTTCGATTTTGTCTATATCTTTGAGCATATGCGGATTCCAAAATTGGACCGCGTACTCCAAATGGGGTCTAACTAATGATTTATAAAGTGGAACTATAATATCGCGCGATTTGTACTCAAAATTTCGAGCTATAAAACCTAACACTTTGTTCGCCTTATTGACCGCTGCTGTACTTTGTTTCACTACTTTTAAATCACCCGTGACTATAACTCCTAAATCTTTTTCCTGCTCTACACTTGTTAAATCTTTCCCTGACATACTATACGCAAAATTACCGTTACATGAACCTATATGCAAAATTTTGCACTTATCAACGTTAAATCTCATTTGCCATGTGACTGACCAATCAACAATTTTATTCAGATCTTCCTGAATTTTATCTCTATCTTCGTCATTAATCACCCTACCACCCAGCTTCGTGTCATCCGCAAACTTTGAAACTGTACTGACTAGGCCGACATCTAAATCGTTAATATATATAAGAAAAAGCAAGGGGCCCAATACAGAACCCTGAGGAACGCCACTCGCTACATTAGCCCAACACGACTCTGCTCCATCAACGACCACCCTCTGTTTCCTGCCTCGCAACCACTCTTCTAGCCAATTTATTACTACACCCCTCATTCCATGAGCCTTAGTTTTTTCAATGAGTCTTTTGTGCGGCACGGTGTCAAACGCTTTTTGAAAATCTAAATATACTACATCAACCGCCCGATGTCTATCGTAAACGTCAACCACACTTTGGAAAAATTCTAAAAGATTAGTTAAGCAAGATTTGTTTTGCCTAAATCCGTGCTGCGTATTTCTAACTAGCTTATGGAATTCTAAGTGTTTGACTATACGATCCCTAATTATTGATTCCAGTAGCTTACCTACAACAGACGTTAAACTGATTGGCCTATAATTTCCTGCCGCACCTTTATTGCCTTTCTTAAAGATAGGTGTTACGTTTGCTAACTTGAAATTATCTGGTACGCACCCCTCAGAAATAGACGCATTAAAAATCTTTGTTAGCGGCACAACAATGCTATCTTTTAATTCTTTTAGTTGTATGGGATATATGGAATCCGGCCCCGGTGATTTACGCGTTTTCATTTTATCAATATAGCGCATTACCTCCCCTTCACTAACCACTATATTATCCAAAATTACCATTATCAAACGGTATTATGTCCGTGACCGTAGGGATATTTGTTACATCTTCTATAGTAAAAACTGACATAAAAAATTCGTTTAGCAAGGTAGCCATTTCCTTGTTTTCAGAAACTAGATCTCCGTTTAGATTTTTCAAAGGCCCCAAGACGCTTTTTACTGGATTTCTATTATTGACGTATTGAAAGAATCGCTTGGGGTTTTCTTTACCGTCACAAGCTATGGAGATTTCAAATTCACGCTTGGACTTTTTTATTACACTTTTCGCTTCACGCCTTAGATATATGTAGTTGTTTCGTAACCACAAATTGTCTTTATCGCACTTATGTAGCCTATAAGCCCTATCTCTACTCTTTATAATGTCTCCTACTCTAGAAGTAAACCACAAGGGCTTGTTGTTTACTTTCGCACGCTTAATTTTGTACGGTACACATTCCTCATTTATAGTCCTAAATATTGTTTCGAACGATTCCCACATTAGTTTTGCGTTGGAGTTCCCCATCACGTTTTCCCAAATGACGTGTAACAATTTATTTCGAAATTTACTAAAGTCTGCGTGCTGGAAGTTAGGAATTTTCGTCGAGTTAGCTGGTTTCGAGTGACTTACTGAGAGGACAAACTCTACCATATTGTGATCGCTATTGCCCAATGGTTCTATTATTTGAAGATCAGTAATTAGCCTATCATCCGTAGTTATTACTAAATCTAAAATACTGTCCAACCTCGTAGGTTCCCCAACCTTTTGAATAAGAAAGCTATCCTCGAGAAAATTAACTAAATGATTACCTTCCGTGTCTCCCTGCATTGTATCGTAATTTACGTTTGCGCAATTAAAGTCACCCATAATTAAAGCCTGCTCACTACCGATTATTCGCTTTAGTTCACGATATAACGCTTCTTGCGTATCAGCTGTTTGATTAGGGGGCCTATATATAACCGCAACAAGAAGTTTGAAATCGTTCAATTTAAGTTCTGCTATAGTCGAATCTATTGGTTCTGGAATTGTGTGCTTTACTTCTATAATGTTCGCTATATTATCTTTGATATACAACATAACACCGCCTCCTCACCTACAAAGATCAATTATATCTTAGTTTTGCATGTAACTGTATTTGTGGTTTGTTTATATTAACAGTGGAGCCACCCAGATGGGCCAAAGGGCCCCTTGTGTGCCCACTATAAATTTTTTAACTATTTTTACCATGTTTACCATGTATCCCTAACCTAAGAAGCTTGGAATACAAGAATAGATTAAAGGAACTAGGCATGTTTAATTCTGAGAGATGATGTTTGAGGGGAGATATGATACAAGTATTCAAAATGTTTTCAGGTTTGGACAATTTATACCGTATGTAAGTAACTTCTTTTTGTTAGAATCTGATGGAAGAACTTGAGGGCATAATAAAAAAATTAGAAAGGCTTGTAGACTAGATCTACAAAAATATTCTTTCAGTCATATGGTACGGTAGTAGATTTTTTGGAATGACTTGCCATATGATGTGATAAATAATAGCTCTTTAGTTAATTTTAAGAAAAAGTTGGATACTTTCATGAATGAAAGTTTATAAGCTGTGTAAATATATTTTTAGGCTTGAGTTATGTAGGCTACTTTGGTAGCTCCATAGTTTAATGTTAATTAGCTGTCTGAGATGGTCATTTTACAAAATTTAATTATGAAATATAGTAGCTAATGACTGGGATAACCTTGATAGGCCCAAGTGACTTCATGCTTTCCAAGTGAAATGTAATGCAACCTGAAGGAATAGGGTTTGTAGAACTTTTTTGGGTAAATGTTAAGTTTAGAGGCATAAATTAAACTTATAGTAGTTTAAGGGTGTAAATTATGACACTAATGAAAATATCATGATTTAACCTAACCAATTGTCAAGGGCGTACAGTTGACTTAACCAGGCATTCAATAATTTTCTCATAGGTTTAATGAAAATATCACAGCTTACCAACTAGTTAGGTTAATTGAATGCCCAGTTAGGTCAACTGTACACCCTTGATGATTGGTTAGGTTGTCATGATATTTTCGTTAATTTTAACAAAAATATTCTGTCAAAATTGTTACTAACTGAAAAAAGAAATTTCGGTGCTATAAAGGAAAAGATCCAAAATTACTGATCATTCCTACATTTTATTTACCTTATTGGTATTATTCTACTATTACACCCGTCTAACGTCCAGCAATTATTATATGTTCATTAAGTAGATTTTTTAATTCTAAGACACTTTCCTTCTATAGCGTTTCGGGCGCAAATGCTTCGTTTTCGAGATATAAACATTTTTTTAGTGTGTGTGTGTGTGTGTGTGTGTGTGTACGTTCGTGTGTTCGTACCTTCGTTTGTGTTGTAGTCACATGTCTGCCCAATCAGAGAGCTCCATCCATTTTGAATTTGAATTAGTTTGCTACCGGAATGGCTTCGTGTGACATGTGTTCGTTCGATTATTACCACTGTATTGTCACTTTCTATGAAAATTTAGAAAAAAGTGTCGAGTTTCTGCGTGCTCACAGTGTTCTACCGACAGTAGTGAAGTGTCCACATTGTAAAATGGAGTGCACATATCGTCAAGACCAGAAACTGTGGCGTTGTAGAAAATGTTACGTTGTGCTTAAAACGAAGAAAAGATGGTACTGTGATTATTCTGTCTTAGATTTTAAAGGTAATTCCTGTTTTTCTTTTAGGTTAGGATAGGTTAGGTTTAGTTAGGTCAGGATAGGTTAGGTCAGGATAGGTTAGGTCAGGATAGGTTAGGTCAGGATAGGTTAGGTCAGGATAGGTTAGGTCAGGATAGGTTAGGTCAGGATAGGTTAGGTCAGGATAGGTTAGGTCAGGATAGGTTAGGTCAGGATAGGTTAGGTCAGGATAGGTTAGGATAGGTTAGGTCAATTTTTGAAGGTGAAATTTGTTTTTCCTATGGTTTTTTATGTTTTGAACAAATCTGACCTTCAAAACCGTCGGAAATGACTCGTTTTCTGTGATTTCCCCGACATTGCCAGCTGGGGGGTATCTAAAAAACGAGTCATTTCTGACGGTTTTGTAGGTCAGATTCGTTCAAAACACAAAAAACCATAGCAAAAAACATAAATTTCACCTCGAAAGGGAGATGGGTGTAATACTGTACATTTACCCCCTTATTTGTACCTCGACTTTACATACCTAAAACGAAAGATCGCCCTGTAATTTTTATAAGCAGGACATTTATCAAAATTACTCCCTGCAAGCAATTTGACGAAGGAATTTTTGTGCTGTAAAACAAATACTGACCATTTTGTATGTTCTAAACAAAAAGTAATGGTTTAAAACAATTAGACGGCTGTTATAGACGACACAATAATTTACGCCACTAAACTTTTTTGAGTTTAATTTACCCTTTTTTCCATCTGCGATTTTGAACCTGATGAAGGAATCATAACTACAGCCCAGAACAAGTAGACATTAGTTCCAGTAAACCTTACTTTTAAGGAAGTGAAAGACCACTAACAAATGTTTGGGATCATAACGGGACAACCAATATTAACCATGCCATGAAACAACTTTGATCATACCAGTGGGAGTGTGGGACTGTAGGATGGTGGATTTAAACAGTTTCCATGGTAACTGTGTAAACAATCTTTTCTTTTTCTTCTTCTAATCAGAAATTCACAAATTTTCTGAGTTGACAGGATGACATTTACGTCTCTGGACCAATTACATTATCAAAACTTAAACCGCGAACTACAAAGCGAGTGAACAAAATAGCAATTTGTGTGTTTTTAAAGCTTTTTAATTAGTTTTCTAATCAACGCGAGGTCTTGGTTTTCAAATATATTTAGTTAAAGGTCTATGTTATTGTAATGAATGTATCCCTTTAATAACAAACAAACAACACTTTATTTTCAGACTCAACAGGTACAAACATTATACAAGATGTCCATAGAATATTAAGAGATAATTGTCTGGAGCACTGACTAAGTAGGCCAGTGAATCACTGTGTTAATGAACATACAATTGCCTACGCCAATGCTTCCAGATTTGAGATTTATAAAATATATCGGAGACCAGTCCACTAACCATGGCTGCTATTATTTACTTACTGACTGACTAACCAAGCCTAGTGATAATCTAAATACAAAATTGCGAATGACACTGGCACAGTTAGGCACCTTATTGACTACAAACAGCATACTGACACTAGAAGGAGCACCATTTACAAATCGTGGAGTCCTTAATAAACTCCTAAAAATATTATTATATGCAACATTTAATTTCCTCATTTATACATCCACTAGTTCCACCACAAATGAGCTGTATACATTGGAGTACAAAAAGTTTTGAACAAAATCAACTTAACATCTAATGAACACCTATGAAATTTTCTAACCAAGTATTTCCCCGAGCATATAATTGTCTACATTGCCTTAGAATATCACGTCATCTGAAAGACTATCCGTTTAGTATGTGGCCAAGATACTTAGTCTTGGTTACTTCTGACAGCACCATACCATTCAATTGAAATGATAATAATAATTGTTTAATAATTAATAATTACTGACAGCAGTTTAAGTGTACCAACCAGGCCCGAAATTTACATTCTCAATAGACATTCCAGATTCCAGAAGAAATGCTATTAGCAACAATGCAAAGTTTAAGAAGAGGATCGGTAATAATTCTCGAAATTGAAGACGCACATATATAGGCAACGGAACGGGAAGAGGTGGGGCCTGGTAGCAGGCGGCTCCCTCTTAAATTTACAGAGAGGGGCCAGGCCCCCCTTGCCAGTGAAGATATTTTGACATTCTCAACTTTGAAAAACACTTTTTCAAAGTAAAAAGTAATAAACATTTTCTTTGTGTTTGAGCTATGTAACATACAGGGTGTACACAAAGCCTTTTCCCGATTATAAACTTTGATTACATGAAATCCAAAGAAGTCACAGTACTGCTTTGTTTTGCATGTTGTTGCATAACATATCAAGTTTATTATGTTTCTCATTAAATCTCAACATGTGCGCCGTTAGTTATACGAAGCACATCTAAGCGAAATTCCAGTTCACGCCATACGTTCGCTAGCAGATCTCTCGTGACACTGTTGATAGCATCGCAAATCCTTGCAAGAAGAGTGTCAATGTCAGCAACAGGATTATGGTACACATAATCCTTTACATATCCAGGGGCGTAATATCGGAGGATTGTGGAGGCCATGGCACCGGCCCATTGCGCCCAATCCATCTTCCGGGAAAAGTGGTGTTCAAGAACTCACGCACTAACGAACCCCAGTGTGGAGGCGCACCGTCTTTCTGTAAATGATGGATGGTTGAAGGTCTTCCAACTGGGGGCTACGAAAAACTCGAGTATGTGCAGGTACACTTGTGCCATAATATTCTTTTCAGGAAAGAAGAATGGGTCTATCACTCTATCATGCATTAATCCACACCAACTATTGACAAGAAAAAACTTGATGTGTTATGCTACAACATGCAAAATAAAGCATTATTGTGTCTTCTTTGGATTTCGTGTAATTAATTATTAAAGTGTCTTCTTTTGAAGACTTCAACTTTGACGGTGTTTCTTATTTCTTTGGGTAGCTGGTTAAATAGTATTGACCCTCTGACAACCAAACTATTTTTCTTCAGATTTGAGGCTGTCCCTTGTCTGTTTCGCATTCTATGTGAACCATATGAGATATGATTTCTATCCAATTTATAGTGTTGGAGTTTGGGTTAAAAAATCTTAAATTTGCTTCTTTCTTTAGTGTTTTAGTGTGAGTATTTTCTTTTAAGGTGGGCGTCATATTAAATGTTATATTTTGATAATGTTGTGGTCTGAGATAATAGCTGAGGTTATTTTTACGTCATCAATTAAGTTGTTGCTTTTAAATACCAGATCCGGGTAGTTATTTTTTCCTGTGCTACCTGCTATTTCTTGTGTTAACATAAATTAATTTGTTAGAGCTATCAGCATTTTTACTTATTCCTGGTCTTCTCTTGTGCCCTCCCTTCCCTTGGTTTATATATATATTTCTTCCCACCTTTTTGTGTTTTATAAATAGGACATTAATATCTCCGCAGAGTATTAATCTGGGGGATGGCGAGTTTAAGGACTTTATTAGGTTTATGATCTCAGTAATGGTTTCGGAGAATTTTGCAGTTGGAGTGTTCGGGAGTCTATATATAATTATTAGTATCACGTTTAGTTTTTCAGATTTTACTATTAAAAGTTCCACGTAGCTGTTTGACTTAGTTACTATTATTTCTGTTATATGGTTCTCGTGCATGTATATAATTCAACCTCCTCTTTGTTTTTCCGTTCTGTTGGCATATTATAATTCTCGATTTGTGTTTCTTTTTTATCTATGCAACACTCGCAGTTTTCACAATGTTCTTGGTAGTGTTTAAGATGTGTTTCCATGAGGGATACGAAGTCAGTCTTTGTTTCATCCATAAGTCCTTTCAGGTATGAAACTTTGTTTAACGAGTGGTTCGGTTTTAGCTCTTGTATCGTTTTATGTTTTCAGTTCTACGCTGCTCCGTATGTATTCCAAATTCGTTATTCGTCAGTTTGGCATGTAGTTCTATGGTTCACCGAGAAAGATCCGTTTCCTTTCATCTGTTCTGGTAGCGTCTTGCCCTGAAAATGATTCGGCTCAGAGGTTTTCAATTATGATTATGTTGATTGCATGTGCTAGATGAAGTTTTAGCAGCCGTATTATATCGGTGATGTCGAAAAAATGATTTTCGTGGTTTGTGATTGAAGTTTCTTTAGGATTATTTCTAGGGACTTTAGGGTTTGTTGGAATATAATGATAGCAACTGTCTTCCGGATTTGCATCTTTCCTACTTTATATCAGTTTCACACACACACACACACACACACACACACACACACACACACACACACACAATATATATATATATATATATATATATAATATATATATATATATATACAGTGTGTTCGAAAGTCTCTCCGCAGTGCTATGTTAAACGCAGAGGAAATTGAAAAACTACAATGTTTTCATTCAGCTATGATTTAGTGAGTTTACATAACCTCAACCATGATTTAGTGATTTTATTACATAACCTTTTGATTTTACAGCATGTGTTGAAAGTGTTTTCCACCATTTTGCAGGCACAGAGCAACTCGTCTACACTTGTTGTCAAACACTCTTTTTTAAAGTGTTGGTTGACTGCGGAGAGACTTTTCGAACGCACTGTATATATATATAATATATATATATAATATATATATATATATATAATATATATATATATATATATAGTATTTGACGACAAAAACCGAGCATGATTCTTTACTTCTTTTAAAATATATATATATATATATATATATATATATATATATATATATATACTGTATGTACATTTCACATTACTCCAGGATGTCATTGTACCCGTTTTCTAATGGGATTAGCAAAGTGTGATGTCACCTGCAATATTAGTCGTTTAGTTTTGCGGAAATAACTTCTATCGTGTAAGCCTGTCAAATGTAAACAGAGTTGAAAATGTCGCCTCTCCCGTATCGCGCACATGAAGGATTACGGCTACAGTTTAGTTTTAACCTAATATGCGAGAACGTGTTACCATACTATCATACGTATTCTCAACCTCCTTTTGAAGTTTAGTAGGTAAACAGGGACTGTAGTGAGAGAGATTTCACGCAGGAAAATGAAAGCAGGAGTAGCGACGTTTCGCTCCAATCACTGAAGCATTCTCAAGCTTTATTAAGAAGATTGAGATGCTCCAGTGATTGGAGCGAAACGTCGCTACTCCCGCTTTCATTTTCTTGCGTGAAATATCTCAACATTGAACTAAAACCATGGATTTTTCCGCATCAGGAACTGTAGAGTTTGCTTTCAAGATATAAGTTTAACCTTTGTAGATGTCCTCGCGGAATATTAAGTAAATGACGTTTGAAAATATTTGCTACTTTCACAGAAGTCTCCGCCTCTAACTTGTATTCAAATCATAATGTGTTACAGATTATGAATTGTCCAATCAAAGGTCATGTTTCATTTCTTCTACAAGCTGGCCAATCACAGGAAGAAAACCATTTTTACACTTCGTTAGAATATACATGCAATGATCTAACCACAGCTTGGCTTTGTCATTGTACTTTGTTCATGACTACATATGAAAGTTTTTAAATAAAACACAGCAGTCGTTTTTAATTTTAAATTTATTAAGATTTAATTGAAAGTGGATAAGCAGTTTGTAAGCCACGATATAAAGCTACAATTTTTAAGTTAATACTGAAGTTACAAATTAGTTAAATGCTGAAGGTAACACAAATGACGTTTAATGAAAGAAAAGTCTTTGTTCCTAAAACTAAGTATTATCCCAATACCTAAAGTAATTATAACTTCAAAGCTACAAATATTAATTAAACTATTGATATATTATTTTATTTTATTTAACCTTTAAACTTTATACCTTATTGGGTTCTCAGATTAAATAAAATATAAAACTTATCATTTAATTGGTAGTTAATGTAGATGATAAAATAGTATGTAAACATCATAAATAAGAAGTATTAATGTACAAAAATAAACTGATAGTAGATAACACGTGAACAAAGTTGAAAATTACTGTATATATATACACAAGGTGTTCAAAAAGAAACGCAACCCGAAACAAAAAGAAAAGGGTTAGGTTACATTGATATATACATTCTCCAATAGGTTGTGTTTCTTTTTGAATACCCTGTATATATATATATATAATATTATATATATTATATATATAGGATCAAGTAAAGATAATCCCTCCCAGGTCACACTAGTAAAGCAAATCCCTCCCAAAAATGACCAAGTAGAGATAATCCCTCCCAGAAAGTAAAGTAAAGTGAAGCGGTCTGACATAAGGATAAAAATTAAGAGAATCTTTTTTTAAAAAATGATTTATTTGAAAACAAAATTTATTAAAATTCATTTATTACAATGGATCAAGTAAAGATAAGCACCCCCAACCTTTTTTAGTTAGCTTTATAAGGCTAACTAACGAAAATATCACGACTTAACCTAACCAATCGTTAGGTCAACTGTACGCCCTTGACGATTGGTTAGGTTAGGTCGTGATATTTTCGTTAGTTAGCCTTATAAAGCTAACTAAAAAAGGTTGGGGGTGCTTAACTTTACTTGATCCAAAGACTTTAATTAAAGCGGTATTGCGGTAAAGCGGTATTACCAACTTTACCAAGTAAAGATGATCCCTCCCAAAAAATGATCAAGTAAAGATAGTCCCTCCTTTTTCTGTTGGGAGGGATTATCTTTACTTGATCCTCTATATATATATATATATATATATATATATATATATATATATATATTAAATTTGAGGTTAAAGAAAGGTTTCACTGTTTCATACAAAGCACCACTCTGCCCATACACCCATTCAGAGTACGAGCAGCTCGCAACATCATTGCCAGGTGTGTGTATATATATATATATATATATTATATATATATATATATACAGGGTCGACGTAGTGACAAGGCTTTCGCATAAAGTGTATATTTCAGTAAATGATATCTGGAGACTTTATTATTTAATAAAAAATATAAAAGTAACAAAGATATTAAAATAAAATCTAACTCTATAAAACGATGTACTTTACCGCTTCAGTGAATTCATAATATCACATTTTGAACTTAGTTAAATATTATTGATGATAATGATAATGTTTATTGGCAGGAGACAGATCTCGTACAATAAAAATGTACAGTGTCCATCAAAGTAATGAACGCTATAATTAATTATTAAACAATAAAATTACAAAAACAGAAACAAAAAAAGGACTACGGTAAATAAAGAAAAATAATGATAATACACGTAAAGAAACGAGAAATAATAAAATTAGTATTAACAGATTCATAAAAATATAAAAAGTACTTGTAATGGAATGGCTAATCCAGGAGTTAAAGTGGAGCTATAGTGTTATTACCTACCTAGATAGCGCCTACAGGCATCCGTTGGCCCGACGTTGCTATTTCATATATCCCAAATAAGGATGTTTCCTATATACAGGGTGCTCCATAATTCTATTTACCCCTGCCCTATTCAAGTAGGAAAAGGTTCAGGGGTAAAGGGATTTATGGGACACACTGTAGGTATATACTGGAATGAGGTCGGATCTCAACTGAATTTTAAATGTATTTTTATTTGAAATATTTTAAGATTATAATTTTATGTTTTCATTTTCAGTTCGACGAGAACTGATGACGTTCATGACGAAGATAATTTCAAATGAAGAATAAGTCGTCTATTCCATCGCAAGTTACAGTAAATAAGAGTTAAATAAAAGGTACTTGTTAATCCAACTTAACTAATATTAAGATTTGTACATGAACAGGGCCTGGGTCGCTTTAAGAATGTCTGATTTTCAAAGTCAACCTCAAACTCAGGAGATTTTATCCAGAAAAAAATGCAATATGCAGACATACCCTTTCTTTATTAAAATATAAGATATATGTATGGGTATGTCTACACTCTCCATCTCCCTTTTCTAACGTAACACCCGCGAAGGTGACGCATTGGGCAGGAAAAAAAAAAGAAGAAGCTTGAATTGAGTAATACAATATAATACAATGTAACAGCAAAAACTTTTAACGCCCCTCCCCCCGCACTAAAAAAACCCTCTTGACAGGGTTTAAACCAGTGCTCTTCAACCTTTTTATGCTTACCGCCCACTTTTGTAACTTTTGAATCTCCGTATCGCCCACCAAAATTAAAAATGCAAAAACTCAAACTAAAAGTTATATACCTGCATAAAACAATAAAATTAATTGCAATTACCTTTAGATTAATGAGATCCTTCGCCCACTAGTGGGCGGTACCGCCCAGGTTGAAGAGCACTGGTTTAAAACAAAGTAATGAAACTTCCTTTAGTCACCAGATAAAAAAAAAAAAAAAAAAGAGTTCACTCTTGCGCAACAGATTACTTTTGCCTGAAACGAGACTGAATTTTTCAGACTCCGTAAAGTATTATTGATGCCTTTTCATTTGAGTGTTTGAAAATAAGTCCAGTAAAATGATTTAAATTAATAAATGTTTGATTTCCTGATAAAATTGAGAGAAGGCGTCAATATTCCAAGTGTAACGATAAAAGAAAGTTGTAAAATAAAGAATCCGACACACGCGAGGAAGAACGACGAACAAGTACTGGTCCAAGAAGAATACTGTAACTTTATTGGGAGAACTGTAACTCTTCCGCTGTGTTTTTTTCTGTACTCTCTCTTCGAAAGATGACATTTTGAGCGAGTCTTTCTCTTTACTCTTGGTAGAATTTCTCTCGAAGGAGAACATTTTTCCGATTTTAATAACTTTAGTATATTTATTTCATTAGTTTGAGAACTAACAGTTTTATCTTCCTCTCCGGATAGGTCTTCGCATCTATTTAATTCTGCTTTTTTGTCAGCATCATCATCTTCAGCAGTTGAATTAGTCTGGGTTTCGCAGGTTTTGGTTTCAACTGAAATTTCTTCTCGGTGCAATGAAATATGATCCGCTTTCATTTTCAAAGTGTCGATTTTTAGATTGCAATCCGCTATCGATTCTTTTAGGCTGGAAAGATTATCTATTAACTCACCATCTTCTGAATTCTTCATTCTTATTTAATTTGTGGGTTCAGTGTTATCTGAAATGAAGTGAAAATATTTAAGTATATAAACCTATATAATTATATAAGAAATTAGATTAATTTGGTCTGAGTTAGTTCTTGGGCCGAAATGACCTGTGATCAGATGTTAACAACTCGACTTTCCAACCAGTTATTCATTGAGAAGCTCAATGATTTTCATTTTTATTAATTTAGAAAATTGTACAGATATTTAAGAAAAATACTGGCAAATAGTTTCCTTATTCACTTTGACGCGTTTTGCTATTTCAATTTATGTACTTATATGTATATTGTATAATTTTCAAATACTTACAGGTCAAAGGTAATTTCAGTGTCAAGAACCAACTCGCACCAAACTAACCTAACTTCTTAGCAAATCGAGCATTAATAGTAGCTTAACTAGACATTAATGATAACCTAACTGGGTATTAATAGTATCTTAACCAGACCGAGTACAGTCGTTTCGGATCAATAATCAAGGCAGCCCAGAGCATGCATTACCATACCAGCTGCTTGGCTCGTATATAGACTTCGTTAACTTCGTTGCTGTTCCGTGCGTTGGTCTTTCTTCACACGAAGGTCAAGCTGGTGGCCCCGCCCCTAGGACTGGCTTAGTGGAGGAGCGAGTTGCTTTCTTGCGCTCTCCACCGTACATAGCTAGGTACACCCGGCTCATCTGGTACCGTCCTGAGCCAGGCATCTAGTCTTCTCTTGAAGACTTCAACTTTGACCTCTGTAACGTTTCTGAGGTCCTTTGGAAGCTGGTTAAAAAGTCTTGGCCCCCTGACAACCAAGCTATTTTCCTTCAGTGTTGAGGAAGTTCCTTGTCGGGCCTTTAATTTGGGAACACTACACATTCTGCAATTCCTATTTTCCAGTGTTGTTTGAATGGTAATTGGGTTTAGTTTTAGGTTTGGTACCAGTTTTTCGATCATTTTCCATATGTAGATTATGGTGTAACTCTCTCTTCTTCTTCTTTCCAGGGAGTACAGATTTAGTTTATGTAGTCTTTCTCAGTAGTTGAGATCTTTGCAGCCATCAATCTTGGCTGTGAAATGTCTCTGCGTTTCTTCTAGTTTATTAGTTTCTTCCATTTTATATGGGGACGTCAAAACCGAGCAGTATTTAATTTACGCCAAGCATGCAACCTAAAATTAATGCCATTAGCTCTGCACAAAGGTCCAAAAACAGTTTAAAAGTCTTTACTGGGGTAGTGTGTTTCTTCAGGAGTATGTTAATGTGTAGTTTAAGGTATATTTCTGTGTTTCAAAAAGCAAAAATTGGGGTCAGAGCTCAGTTAACAACAGAAAAAAGACAGTCGATTATAACTTTGAGAAATGAGGGCCAATCACTATATCCGAGTCACCAGTCTGCGCAACAGACGCCTCACAGCACCTGAAATCAAAGCCCAGCTGAACAACTCCAGAAGTACAATAGTTTCAACATCAACTGTTCAGAGAAGACTAAGAGAGGCAGGATTAAAAGGACGAACTGCAGCAAAGAAACCAATGCTGAGACTCCAGAACAAAAAGAAAAGGCTAGCCTGGGCTAAAAAACACCAAAAATAGACTGTTGAGCAGTGGAAATTTGTTCTTTGGACTGACGAATCAAAGTTCGAAGTTTTTGGATCAAAACGCAGAGTATTTGTGCGGCGCAGAGCGGGTGAATGACACAGCAGAGAGTTGTGCCAACAGTGAAGCACGGTGGAGAAAGTGTGATAGTCTGAGGATGTTTTGCAGAGGAGCAAGTTGGCGATCTCCACAAAGTCACTGGAATACTGAACCAACATGGCTATCACAGCATTCTACAGCGCCATGCCATCCCATCTGGACTGCGATTAGTTGGCCAACAGTTCAAAATGCAGCAAGACAACGATCCTAAACACACTTCCAAGCTGTGTCAAAATTACCTGAAGCAGAAAGAACGGCAACGTCAGCTCACAGTTATGGAATGGCCAGCACAGTCTCCGGATCTGAACTCCATCGAACTAGTGTGGGATGAACTGGATCGACGAGTGAAAGCCAAGCAGCCATCCAGTGCTCAGAAGCTCTGGGAACTCTTACAAGAGTGCTGGCAGCAGCTTTCACCAGACTATTTTCTTTCTCTTGTTGACCGCATGCCTCGAATTTGTTCTGCTGTAATTGCTGCTAGAGGAGGCTATTTTGATGAATCTAAAATTTAGACTTTGCTTTCGGTAAATTGTCCTGATTTGTTGTTATTTAAGTTCCCATGTTTGTACTTATGAATTTGTGTCATGATAATTTAGTTAATAAATAAAAAATTTTAAGCAAAATTTGAAATTTATGAATATTTCAGGGTGTACTTGAACTTTTGACTGGTAGTATATATATATATATATATATATATATATATATATATATATATATATATATATATACACACAGAGGGCCGGATTAAGGGTGTGAGGGGGCCTATATATGTACTATATATTGTATATAATTCATAAAATCTTCAAACAAATAGAAATGTATATTTATCCAAATTTAACAATTAACAAAAATCAAAGCTACTGTATGTACATTAAAAAAAAAACAGCAAAAGCAGCATACAAGTCAAATAGAGAGTGATTTCTTTCCTGGTTTTAAACTGTGATATCAAACAAAATATCCCCCTTTCTTCGACATGCTGAATAATCATTTCGGAAACAAATTAACCCTTTGAAGCCAATCATACAAAAATGGATGAAAATCATACATACTCGTACATATCGACAATAATACACCATCATATATAATGACACATAAAAAAAATCCTAACTAAAACTAAAATCTCTTATTTCCCACCTCTGAAGATATAATTATGCAGTTATATATGATATTACATAACCAACCTTGTAACAAATATTTAGGTTTTAGGATATAAAAATTAGGCCCTAAAAAATATGAGGGCCTTAGGCTACAGCTTTATTAGCCTAAGCCCTAATGGTTAATCGGCCCTGATTATACAGTAATGTAAAAGAAATAATAGAGGTAAAGTAGGTGGTCTAGTGAGTCATTGGTACAAAAAAGTGTCAGATGGCAAGGTGATTCCCACCAGCAACAGTCTAAAGAAACAAAATTCTAGGTCTTATCTTGCCGTGACAATGAACTGTGATGTGTGCGTGCTCAAAAATCTAAAACTGTTTTAGGAGAATCACAAGGTGAGCTTTAAATTAATTTGGGTGGTTTTATAAAATAAGTATAGCTGAACTATAGGTGATCTTGGTAGAGTTAAAAAGTTACCTTTATAGTGGAGATAGGTTATAGACAGTCCACATGAATATACAGTATGTGACACTCAGACCTACGCCATAAACACTGTAACATTGGGCCTACATTAATGTTACGTAAAAATATAAAGACAAATTTGGAAAGAGTAGGCCAAAGTTAAGAAGTTTAGTAGAAATTTACCGGATTTGATGTCATATTAAGCTTAAAGGATTAGTTTTAGATCTGGTGGAATTGCTTTTAAAGTAACAGTAGGCTTAAATGGAGAATTTGTATCACTTTAGTGCCTTTGGAGTCGGTGCTCCATATTTCTCTCATCTCTGTCGTCATACGAAAAAGGGAAATGCTTTTCTAATATTTAACACCGAGAATAATACAGAAATGGCATAAACAGGAAAAAAAACAAGAACAGCGTAGCCACGGAGGATATATATATAAATGCACAAAACTTCACTTTTCTACGTGAAGGTCAAAATATGATGATGAAAACCCACTCTAATAGAATTTATAGTACTTTTGCATTATCCTCCCAACACTAAATTTTTTTTTATAATGGAAGGAAAATAAAGTTAAGTGTTGGGAGCAAAATATTCGGACCTTTTCCAGTTTGTGTACCGTTTTTCATATAATTTATTTTTGCTTCTTTTCAGATCAGAAATGAGTGATCAAAAATGAGTTCTTGATAACCTAACCTAACCTAACCTTGAATAAATAATTTCAATCTAAAAATGTTTACTATGCTGTATGTAATGTACTGTAGAAAACGGTACATAAACTGGAAAACGTCCAAATATTCTGAAATTACATCATTAGTTATATGAATAAATATTCTTAACCTAACCTAACTTGAAGCCGGCTAACTACGGCTAACGCCTGCGGCGGGCTGTTTTTAACCTAACCTAACCTAACCTAACAATCCCAACACTAATTTTTTTTATAATGGAAGGAAAATAAAGTACCATAACCAAAACCAAACCAACATTATATAAAAAAATTAGTGTTGGGAGGATAATGCAAAAGAACCGAATTTATTTCCACAACAGTTTCGATGCCCATTGGCATCCTCTTCGGGTGGATACAGAAAAACCCGAAGAGGATGCGAGTGGGCATCGAAACTGTTGTGGAAATAAACTCTGTCTATTGGAGTGGGTTTTTATTATGATATATATATATATATATATATATATATATATCAATTGGAGATCGTCGAAACGTTTTGAAACAAATTAACCCTTTAAGTGTGAATGTGTGTATTTGAAACGATACATATTCGACCCAGACGTCGATAAATGGTTAAGGATGAATGCGAAGAAAAACGTGGAATATCGGTTTCGGCAAGCACAGTAAGAATAATTTTAGCCAACAAATCTCGAAATGGCGCTTCGCACTGCACCAACCACACACATAAAAACTTTAGTTTAAACAAAGAATTTGCTTGGGTTTTAGAATAATAAATAAATGATGTCACTTGAAAATAAATTTGGTTTACTAGTAGATTAAATGTGAGCAAGATTATATTTACTTGGAATTTGGGCTTCACCTCGTGTGGGAAGTTTGAAAAGGATTATTTCCAAGTAAATATAATTTAAAATTTAAAATTTATTTAGTTAAATTTTTTTTAAAAAAAATGTGGACTGATGATTTTGAATGCACTACTTTCTTATATATTCTAAAATCCAAACAAAATTTTCTCTAAATTAAATAAAGAATCTTTTGATTGGAGCAATATCAAAGAAAAGTTAGAGACAACAACTACATTTAGAAAGGGATCGAGCAAAACGAACAATGCATCAGTTGTCAAAATGCTATATAGGATGGATGATTCATCAATGATTGACGAGTCTTTGTTAGTCGTTGACGAGGAGAAAGGTTCCATCCAGACTGTATTGGCTAGACCAGGGTAGGCAAAATACGATCCTTTGCAAGATTTAACCCGGACCGCGTTGTTGACAAGAAATTATTAATAAAACGGAGCGCAAGCTATCGTGCGACAAAACGTCGACGTGCATTTGTTACTCAATTCAAACCCTACAAATTTTTTCCGAGGAAATTTTAGAGAAAGTAGGACAAATACATACAAGGAAATTTTGAGCATATTTCGAGTTTTCCTGATTATATTGACACATTACTAAAGTCTTAAAGCGCTTTCACTCGATCTGCAAGATCTTATGCCATCTCTGTGCAACTGATCTTGACAGATTTGTACCCTATAATTTTAAATTTATCAACACATTGTTTAAAATTCAATAAATAATTTGAATAAGATATTTCTATCTATTTTTTAAAATGGAAATGTTTTAAAGCAGTTATATACACAGTATGTATATATATATATATATATATATATATATATATATATATATATATATATTATATATATATATATTGTGAAGGCTATAACTGGACTGCGATTGTAGCCTAACCTTTTTAATTGATCCTCTGATCAAAATAATTGCCTATCCTTGGTCTAGCAATGAAGAAGGGTATATATATATATATGCCTTAATCTCTAATTTGTTGTTCTTGTATGTGTTAAAATAGGCCTATATTTGTGTATGAACAGTTTTCCTTGCATGCATTCATCCTGATTGATTTTATTGTCAATAAAGGCTAACTTATGGAAACAGAGCCCTTAAAGATATTTCATAATGCAGAATAAAAAGGAAATCACGTGACCTTTCTTCTTAAGCCAAAAGCTTAAGGCCCAAATTAAATAAAATGAATAGTCCAATTTCGCAATTATTTATTTTGTCAAAATGGTTGTGACACCAAAGTTTGTAAAATTGTATTTATTTTATAAATAAATAATCGTTCATTCACACACGCACACAATACATTTTAGATACATATATTATCATACGGTTTTGCAACACACCATATAATTTCCGTTTCAAAATTGGGTTTTCGTTTGTAGTATATTTTGTGCTTTCAAAAGAAATATAAATTGCGTAATCATTTATTATTGTGTATAGCACTCACTAACACAAAATCTCAACACTCGTTAAACTTAGAATATCTCATTTAAGGGGAATCTTTTGGCCTATATTAAGGTCTTCATCAGGTTGAAAACCTTAGAATAGGTGGAAAGTTTATGGTTGTATTGATGAATTAATTTCTTTATAGTCTTGATTTCGTTAATTCACTTTCTCTTAATTGAGAATATTCACTTAATCTCGCACTTGTTAAAGCGTATTTGTAACATTCACTTGTGGCTTCAGTGTTAATGTTTTTGACCGGATGTCAGTAGCTGATAATCGTTATACGTTGCTTCACAAAATTATATATATATATATATATATATATATATATATATATATATATATTATTATATATATATATATATGCAGTCATAGTTTAAGTGGAAGTATGAAGAGTTACACACACACACACACACGTGTATATATATAATAGATGACATAAACAAACAATGGTTAGTTTACTTTCATATTTTTCCTATGAATGACGATAAGTTTTTCAACTTGCTTAAATATGTTTCTTTTGTGAATATATCTAGTAACTAAATCAGGAAAAAATAACAACATAAGATAAAACTTACCTCACAGACCAGTCAGTCTGACTGTATAAATATATTTATTTAACGTTTTCCCATAATCCTTTTACTGAACTGTTGTTGTCTACATCAAAAGGATCTACGACTCCATGTTGGTTTTCTTTACTCGTATATGCGTTCATTTGTACTCTTTATCATTGCGGAGTTTCATTTATTTATATATATATATTAGTAGTGGACCGGATATCCGCATCCGCATAATTTTTAACATCCGCATCCGCACTTCTGACTGCGGGTGTTATGCGGATATTACCTCTAATAAATTATGCAATTTACAATTAAATTAGCTTATAAAGTAGCTTATAAGGCCCAGTCAAGCACATTTCATGTAAAGTATTAATTTATTAATGAACAAACAAATATATAAACCTCAAAATATAAATACCTGGTAACACAGAAAATTGAATGAAACTTAGTTTCGTTGAATTTTCTGTGGCTGAAACTCTTGAGAAAGTTATTATTTTTATCATAATGAAAACATTAATATTAATTTTAATTCTTATGCGTTGCCTGCCATAATGGTAATATCACGAAATTTGAAAAATTGTCATATATTCATAATTCTATATTATATTGATAGCTTAACTAAATATCCGCATCCGCAGATGTTGAAAAACTGACATCCGGTCCATCACTAATATATATATATATATATATATATATATATATATATATATATATATATCAGAATCAGAGGTCCTCAGCGCAGTACCACAAGAAACAGTATTAGCTCTACTACTATTCATAATCATGTGAATTGACATAGATGAGGACGTTACCGTACCAGAGACAGCACAGTAACATCCTTTGCCAATGATACAAAGATCAGTGGAAAAATAAGAAACCTAGACGACATAAGATCTCTACAAACAGACATGAACAGAATCTACAAGTGGACGGAAGACAACAATATGAAGTTCAACACTGAGAAATTTCAGCTGTTACGGTACGGAAAAAGAGAGGACCTAAAATCCATGGAATATTATACCCAAAATGGACAGGAAATTCAAAGAAATTCGAAAGCAAAAGATTTAGGGGTTGTAATGACTGATGATGCAAAATTTGAAACACAAAATAAGATAGTAGTAAACAGAGCAAAGAGAGTAACTGGGCAGATACTGAGAACCTTTAAAAGAGAAGACATTAAACAACTAGACATTAGACAACTAGAAGGGATTCAGAGAAGCTTCACAGCCAAGATGAAGGGGTGCAAAGAACAAAACTGCTGGGAAAGGTTACGCGAATTAAAACCTATATTCACTGGAAAAGAGAAGAGAGAGATACACCAATTACACCATTATTTACACTTGGGAAATAATGGAGAAACTAGGCCCTAATTTTACTCTGAACCCCGTAACTCCCCAAACAACAGTGGAAAGTAGAAAAGGAAGACTGTGTCGTGTTCCCAAATTAAAGGCTAGACAGGGAACATCCTTAACCCTGAAAGAAAATAGTTTCGTTGTGAGGGGACCAAAACTGTTTAATCAGCTGCCCAAAGACCTAAGGAACACGAGTAGTATTGCAGCACTGGACATCTTCAAAAGAAGATTAGACGCCTGGCTCAGAACAATCCCCGATGAGCCGGGCGTACCTGGCTGTGTGAGGTGGAGAGTATAAGAAACCAACTCACCACTTCACCAGGCCAACTCGAGAGGAAGGGCAACAAGCTTGACTTTCGTGAAATGAGGAATCATCGCGTGGAACATTTGAAAGGTATATATAAAGGTCGGCACGAAAGTAATGAGTCTTAATTTATTTCTCATTACTTATTTCCATAAAATTCTGAGACATATGAGGAATATTCCTTCAACCTTGCAGAATGCCAAGTTATTTTCCCACAAAGTTCTCATCACGTTGACAGCACTTTTTACACCGTTGCCCTCTGTGTCTGAGTGGTTCCGTCTCCAGAAGTGTTGATGAAGTACCTAGGTTCGCATCCCACCTTCTCCTCCTTCCGATTAAGAGAGAACTCTCGTTTAACGCGGCGTAGGTAAAGGTGAAGAGTTGACTCAGTCGAGCAATGGGCTCCACCTATTTTGAGCCTAGAATCCCTGTACATATTAAGAGAGTAGCGACAACCCGTCATTTGACGCCATTTTGTTTACACTGATCGCGGAGCAGCGTACTGAACCTATATATATTCTCTATCTCATATATATATATATATATAATATATAAAATTAAGAAACCACTGGTTAATTGTAAACTTAGTGTAAATCTTCATACATGGTCCTGCTCCCACATCTTGGATATTATCATTATCTTCTGGGACACAGTCTTCATCTTCCTGGTCACTGTCTTCAGCTAAATAGGAATGAGAAAAAAGAAAAAGGGAATGAGATATGTGCAAAGCATAATTTCAAGTGAAATAATGACTTCTTTTTTATTAATTTAATATGTCATAAAGAATCAATATCCCGAGATTTGACACAGAATTGGAATAAAAATGATTTGGACATTTGATTTGACAATGTAATTTTATAACGGAAACTTACAAGCGCTTGAAAACCTCTCAGTTGGTGGAACAGCACAGTGTATATATAATCAGACAGAGCAGCTTTCTTGAGAACGTTTTCCGCAGAACAAACGGAGAGATTTCGCTTAACTGGAAACTTCCTAGGCTTTGGGGCCCTATGGTGAGAGAAGATGATAGATACTGCAGTCCATTTCAGCCTCTTTATACCATCAGCTCATCCATTCTCGAACTGGTGATGGTTAAAATGTTCCTGCAAAGTGAAATGACTAAATAGTAATTTTATTTACAGAATATATGTACTACTCAGAGATGGGCAGTAATGTATTTGATATAATAAATACTAAAATACTATTTAAATACTGTATTTATAAATACATTTTTTCAGGGTATTTAAATACATATTTAGATACATTATTATTGATGTATTTTGTAATTATAAATGCATTTTTTTAAATACATTTTTAAATACATTTGCAAAAAATCAGAGAAAAAGAGTTGGGATTACCAAACCACGACAGCAACTTCTTTTTTTTATATGTAGGAAGGAGGGGGCTAAGGGCGAGCGTCCGCAAAAGTGACTCCTCCACAGAAGAAGGAGAGAGCCAAAAACAAGGTCTCCAAGGCTCAATAATGCCATTTTTTTTTAAATATAAATTTTGAAAAGGTTGTGTAGTATGTAAGATGCATGTATATTGTATATGTAGTGAGGAATAGAGGGAGAAGTGTGTGTTTCAGAGCATGCTGGACTGCTCACAGGGTAGATGAGACACGGAAAAAGATCAGCTAAGGAGGACAGTGACAGGAAAAACGGGAGTTTCAGCACTCCCTGACTCCTGCCTAACATCCACCCCGGAGTACTTCCTGGTCGATTGGTGTCTACAATCTCCTCCTAATCACTGTTCATGATAAGCTCATCAATGTGGTCAAAGATATGACCGACGATGTGAAAGGGGACTCTCCTTTCTCCTTGGAAAATGATGATGAGTATTTTCACTTTGATAAGACACTATCACCACAATCTGGAGAGAAAACTCCAGACATGGCCGTCATCAGATATCTGAGTGACGCAGATACCAACTTGCCCTGCCTGTTCAACTACAAAGCCATTCAGAAGGCCTTCATCAAGTACAACACTACGTGCCTTCATCAGCTCCAGTAGAGCGTCTTTTTTTCTTTTGCCGGAATGATTCATTCACCAGGAGAACGAAGCTGTCCGACGGACTTTTTGAGAACTTGACACTGATGAAAGCAAATATGTAGTGGAATGAGAGTGCTTAGAGGCTTAGGTCTGGGGTGGATCCAATATCCAGAATCCAAAACTGTAGCGAATAAGCGTCTGAAAAATAACGAATGAACACAAATACCAAGGTAAGTTACAAATAATGTTAGTTCAAATGGCACTGCTTAAATGCTACCGGTCAGATCGACTCGGCGGTGGAGTCATCGGCGCATAACAAAAGGTTGCATCCAGGACTAAATGCATCCTAAATCTCCGGTTTTTGTGAAATTTAAAAAGTTGGCAGCCTTACAACCGGGGGTGTAGTGCTGCGGGAGCGCACGGGAGCACCGTTCCCGCACCTCCATTCATCCAAATTTTATTTATTTATTTATTTTTTAGGGTAATTATGTATTTTAGCCCACTCAGTCATTTTACACACCAAAATACATTTTTCTAGTACTATTTGATGTGATTTGTTCAAATATGACCTCCATTTCCGTCGGAAATGAGATCCAACAAAGTTATAGTACTTTGAAGTTTGGCTCATTTTCAAGGGAAATGGAAGTCAAAATCTAAGCAAAACACATCAAATATTACTAGGAAAATGTATTTTGGTATTAATTAACCTAACCTAACCTAACCTAACCGTGGCTAAACGAGCCTAACCCTGGCTAAACGAGCTCTCGTCTGTATCCACCACCTAATCCATAATAAGGTAATACTCTAGGCTCGTTTAGCCAGGGTTAGGATCGTTTAGCCAGGGTTAGGATCGTTTAGCCAGGGTTAGGATCGTTTAGCCAGGGTTAGGCTCGTTTAGCCACGGTTAGGTTAGGTTAGGTTAGGTAAGGTTAGGTTAGGTTAGGTTAATTAATACCAAAATACATTTTTCTAGTAATATTTGATGTGTTTTGCTTAGATTTTGACTTCCATTTCCCTTGAAAATGAGCCAAACTTCAAAGTACTATAACTTTGTTGGATCTCATTTCCGACGGAAATGGAGGTCATATTTGAACAAATCACATCAAATACTACTAGAAAAATGTATTTTGGTGTGTAAAATGACTGAGTGTGATAAAATACATAATAACCATTTTTTAGTTGATACTTGGAAGTTGGGAACAAACAGAGTGAGATGAAAGCACTGGCTTCTAATTGGGATTTCATTTTCTAATATTCCAAGTCTAAGTGAATTATTATTATTATTATTATTATTATTATACATTCCATAGAGCTCCTGCACCTTAAAATTTGCCACTACACCCCTGCTTACAACAGATAGTGCCGGTACCAATTAGCCTTTACCTTTTCCACTATTAAACGAGGACACGTACACTGGGCTACTTTGGAACTTTGCAGGACTAATTTTATAATGTTTCAAAATGCTGCCTATATACACTATATATATAGCAAGGACTACCTATCTCTAGTTAGGCCAAGCTCTCGTACAAAATTTCAAATGTTTTTGTGTAAATAAGGAAAAACCTGTGGGACCATATTTTTACGAAAATACCACCGTCATCAAAACTTTGAACTTCACATCCAAACCCAGCGAGTCCAAATTTGAGAAGCTGCACTCAAAATGTAAGGTGGCTCGTGAACTTAATTAAAGTGAATGTTATACTCTTGTTGGCTTAAAAAAATTCTGTTCAAAATCGTTTGTATGAAATTATTTAAATGTTAAAATGCGAGTGTGAACTAATTAGATAGAGGAGGTAAGCTTTCTTTATAGTAAAAACAAGCGATAGCTCGCTATCGCTCGCGACCGTTGTACAACTTGGCCCTCCGGGCGGGTAGCACTGTGACATATACTGCTGTATACGCCATTACCCCCACTCCCCCCATTACCCCACCCCTCCCCCATTACCCCACCCCCTCCCCCAATTACTCCACCCCCTCCCCCAATTACTCCACCCCCCCCCCACTACTCCTGGGAGGGTAATACTGTGACATATACTGCTACCCGCCCGGAGGGCGGGTAGCAGTATATGTCAGTATGTGTGAAGCTCAAGATTTTCACGGCTGCGTTCTTTCCTGTAGTTTTATCGCGGTGCTGGGGCCTTCGGACCCAGTAATTGTGACCTAGGACCGGGAAACTTCACAAAGCACATCGGCAGCTCATGGGCTATCAATTGGTGGTGGTTGCAGAATTTTCTGATGTGCTGTTTAGCCTGTGCACGGTTCCGAAGAAAGCGGACAGACAGAGACACAGACACATTTTAGCTCAATTGTATATACTCACTCATAGGATAAACAAGAATAGTATATATAGAAGCATCGAGTTTATATATATATATATATACTGTATATATATATATGAACATCAAGACCAAGACTGAAGTAAAAAGAGTAATCTCCAATTTTATTAAATTTACAAACGTTTCAGGATCAAGTTCCATTATCATATTAAAGACAAGCTAGACCTGCGGTGCTGGGGTATTCGGATCCAGTAATTGGGGCGGGGGTGGGGTGGGGTGGGGGGGGGGCTGAAGCACAAACTGTAGCAACAAATTTTTTTTTATTATTACGGGCGGCAATGTGAAGCTTAAGATTTTCATAACTGCGTTCTTTTCCATAGTTTTATTGACCAAAAATTGAACCGACAGTAATTGAGGGGCCTGCAGCCCCCCAATTACTGAGGATTCAGTTATTTGGTCAATAAAATTATAGAAAAGAACGCAGTCATGAAAATCTTAAGCTTCACAAATCTTGATACAATGTGAAGCTCAATATTGTCATGGCTGCGTTCTTTTCTATAGTTTTATTGACCAAATAATTGAACCGACAGTAATTTGGGGGCCGCGGTTAGGGTTACCAGATTTTTCAAATGCCCATGCGGGACAAAAAATTTTCTGAGTTTTTTTTTTTAAGACCAAACAAACAAAATTAGAAAAATGTTATTAAAATAATGCTTAACAATTAAACATCGTGAATAATAGTGAAATTATTATTATTAATACTATAAACACCCAGGAATGTCTGTCAGTCTGTCACGCTCGAAAAGAGAAGATTCTTGATAACTTATATATGGGCGATATTTGTATTTTAATGAATTAGAAAAAGGCGTAATGAATTCTACTTTTAATTATAATTTTAAAAAGTGTAAAAAATATTTGCTTTTGCGTTCAGCTTTGAGCCGAAATTTAATTTGCGGCTAAGTTCAAAAATTTACCAAATGAGTTCTTTTTATGCACTTTCATACTGGTGCTGCAACCATTACAGAATAAACATTGTATCAAGATTTGTGAAGCTTAAGATTTTTATGGCTGCATTCTTTTCTATAGTTTTATTGACTGAATAATTGACTCCCCGGTAACTGGGGGGGCCTGCGGCTCCCCAATTACTGAGGCCAAAGGCCCCAGCACCACGGGCGTAGCTAAATGGGCCCGTAGGGCCCACTTTAGCTAGTATATAATATTGAAATATCGTAAATAATACTGAAATTATCATAGCATATTAAATATTGTAGTATACTCGTACATCGCTTTACTAATTATATTATGACACTAGCGGAGCGACCCGGCGTTGCCGGGTGGATGTTGAACGCTATATATATATATGCCCGGTTAGGTTAATTGAATGCCCAGTTAGGTCAACTGAATGCCCGATTAGGTTAATTAAATGCCCGGTTAGATTAACTGAATGCCCGATTAGATTAATTGAATGCCCGGGTAGGTCAACTGAATGCCCGATTAGATTAATTAAATGCCCGATTAGATTAATTAAATGCCCGATTAGATTAATTAAATGCCCGGTTAGGTCAACTGAATGGCCGGTTAGGTCAACTGAATGGCCGGTTAGGTCAACTGAATGGCCGGTTAGGTCAGCTAATTGCCCGGTTAGGTCAGCTGAATGCCCGGTTAGGTCAACTGAATGTCCAATTAGATTAATTGAGTGCCCGGTTAGGTTAATTGTACGCCCTTGACGATTGGTTAGGTTAAGTTGTGATATTTTCGTTAAAGCTAACGAAAATATCAAGACTTAACCTAACCAATCGTCAAGGGCGTACAGTTGACCTAACCGGGCATTCAGGTAACCTAACCTGGCATTCAACACCCAGGTGCACAACCTCGGAACCTAATCAATATGTGTGTATGTGAAGTTTCACGTTTGTAACTGCTTCCATTTTGGACCTATGGCTAGAACACACACACACACACACACACACACACACACACACACACACACACACACACACACGCCCTTTTATTATTATAGATGTGTCAATATTTTTCTGAACTTTTAATCTTCAAAATTTTAGCTCCATCTTCTGACTTCAAGTATAACTGAAATTCCTTGCAAGTCATGGAAAATTTCTTTAATCATGAGTTCTGATTCTAAGTTTTCGATGAGCAACCGATCTCTCTCTTTCCTCCAGTTGGTTGTCATCAAGCTGAATATTCTTTCGGAGACAGCGTTGGAATGAGGAATGGAAAATATATGCTCCAGAATTTTTGCAAGGTTTGTTGGAGATGGAAAGGTTTTGAAGAAAAGCACCCATCGTTGATCCAGAGGTAACGACTTATCGCTATCGTTCAATTGTACAATGAATCTTTTTAAAAAGATGAATTTGTTGAAAAGTAGATTACCATTCACTTCAATTTGGAAGAGCTGAACGAGTTCCACAATTTCTTCAAATTTTGGGACTTTCTTCAAATCTAAGCAGCTTATGGCTCGAAGTTTTCTATCCTCGAAGTCGAATCATTTCTCCAAATAATTGATTGCTGCATCGAGGAAACTTTGACAATCAATCTCGAATCGTTTAACTGCTAATTCATTATCGCATTTTTGTATCAATTGCCGAACCAAGAATCCATAAAATTTTTCAACCTTTCTCTCACATAACATTTGTAGAATATTACTCATGATTGTTTATAACTCAACAATTATCACTTCATTCATTTTAAGGTTTTTCAATGCTGGCTGAATATCGGTGCAAATGTTCATTACAAATTCTAGATAGGCTTCTCCAAGCTCATCATCAAAAAACATTTTTAAAGTCGGTAGCACACTCTGTCGGCTTAAAAAATAAGCTTTAACGGGCTCAAAAGAAGACAACAATCTTTCTATTGCTGGCAATAAAGAGAGCCATCGGGTGGACACATGGCGCAACAATTCAGACCAATCGGTATCCAACCAGTTGAAAAATTCCTTTAGTTCGGCGGTTTTTTTAGTGGAAGAGCTGAACTCGTAAGTTTTTATGATGATTGCCTCTATATCATACTTTAGACAGTTACACGCTGTTTTAATAGCATTGTGTATTTTCTGCAAGTTACAACCAGCTTTGACGAGGTGTTGATTATGGCTCTGCAATGCTGTGAATACACTATTTTTACTCCCATAGTTTATATTGGCATTATTTGCTCCATAAGCCACCACTTGCTTGAGCGACAATCCATTTGTTTCTAACCTTTGCCGAACTGCTGCAAAAACTGTGGCTGAGTCCTCGGAATCCAAAGGAAAGAACGATAATAAGGACGTCCTGATTCCTCGTGAAGTATCAAAATATCGTAGAACTAACGGGAAGGATTTTATGTTTCCTTTGTTGGAAGCATCAGTACAAAGAGAAAATGCATGATTACCACTCAAGGATTTAAGTACAAGCTCTTTAGAGCTTGTGATGATCGATAACAGCTTTGTTTGTCCACAAGAAAATTTAACAGCAATTTTGGAATCTCTAAACATACCTTTAAACAAACTGCTCCGGCATCCAGCTGAGTTGTAACTATGTGAATGATAAACGGCGTGATAGCAGTAAGATGCTTCAGCGAGAGCCACTTCATTTTTGTCTTGGGAATCGTTTTTCACAAAAAAAAATTAGTGAGTGTTCGTGAGCTTGCCGATGCCTTCACATTTTCAATGTATGCTATGGACTTCGCATGTAGCATTATATCATTTTCACTACCATGACTTATTGTAAACGGGTGATTGTTGCATATCTTGCATTTCGCAGTGAACTGATCTCTACCAGGCTGAATCCAATCGAAAGTTTTTGTCCATTTCTTGTTGAAAGTCACTAGACGTTTTTGTTTTTTAGGAGGAGTCTCTGAACTAGCCATTTTGCTAGGGGAAAAATTGTAAATGATAATAATAATAATAACATTATTATTATTATTATTATTATTATAATAAGTTAAAAAAACATGATTGTAAATAAGTGTGTGTGTGTGTGTGTGTTCCTCTTTCACGCAAAAACTTTCACGCAAATGCAGCAATGTAGACCTGAACGATTTATAAAAAGTAGGCATACTTACAGATTTTATTTGAATTACACAATCTCAAGTTGTATGGTCAAGCAATCGCACGATTCACACTAATTCAAAGCTTACAATATAACTACAGCCGAAAAACTGCCAACTCGTGGCCAAACCAAACATTTTATAAGCGTTATGTAAATTCTAGGATGTTCTAGAACATTTAACATTACTCTACAGGATCCTACATAATTCTAAAAATTCTAAATCAATTCATACCGAAAAAATTTGCTTAAAAATATTTTTTGCGGGACATTTTGAATACAAAGCGGGACACGGGATATTTGGATCAAATGCGGGACATCTGGCAACCCTACCTGCTGTCCCCCAATTACTGGCAGCACCGCCCGTAGGGCCCTGTTTAGCTAATTCAGTTCTTTTTAAGAGACCCAAAAGTTCACGGACAGAGAGACAGACAGAATAACACACAACTTGCTTTTACATTAGTAGATTACCTAAATGATACATAAATAAAAATTAAAATAAAATATTAAAAGTGATAAAATTAATTTATAATAATGAAGACGTACGGGATAATTATTGTCATTTAGTGAAGGTTTAAATATATACAGTAGGTAGGGCCGTAACTAGGGTTTAGAAATTAGTGAGGTCCAGATTTTTTTCGAGCGCGGCGGGACGAGCAAAATTCAGACCAAAATGACATCTACAAACACAACCCAAGCTATACACTAAACACAAAACGCTCGACGCTCCTTCTTTTCAAAAGAAAAGCGGTAATATGCGTTTCATACACGGAGAACGGTTCAGTCTCTTTTTTTTTTTAGGAAATAATTACCGAGGTCCGGACCTCGGTGACCTCATAGGTAGTTACGGCCATGACAGTAGGCCTATAATTCAGGGGTGTCCAACCTTTTTTCATGAAAGGCCATATTTCAATTAATGACCCACACCTAGGGTCAGTGTGCAAATTTTAGATAAAATTTATTTTAAAATTAAATTTTATTGAAATAAAATATGACAGACAATGAATTTTCAGTATCCTCCAGCCGGGCCTGATACAAATCTTTGGCGGGCTGGACTCTGGTGGGCCGTATGTTGGAAAAGCCATATATATATATATGCACGCGACACTGTGGTTGCCCACGTCGGGCTAACATCATGAAAAAGAAAAACTATAGTATTTGTCATTTACCATTACTTATTCGAACTATAGTGGATTTAATTTTCCCAGAAGAGTTCCTTGTTCCATGCATGGTCTGTGTGTAAGTTAAGAACGTGATAATAATTATAGTTAAATTTTCACTCGTGTAAAAATAGAATTTCTTTTAAATAACTCTAAAGCCAATTTGTCCACATGGACATTTTCTTTATAACCTTAATTTATTAATTAAATTAAGCATTTATTTGGAACGTTTTTCATTCACTTAAAGAGAAAATTGTCTATTTTATTTCTTTTCTTTTTTCTATTTTAGATGCACGATTACGAGCCTGACCTCCATGCAATGAGGGATCGATACGCGATACTTCTACCAGGTAACTAGATAACCAGGTATCATTTCATAGCAAAACAAGGATTTACAATTCCGTAGAGTTTTTCACACAAATTTAATAAGTGCATAGTATACTGTATATACACAGTGTGTCTCATAAAGTTGGTGAAAGATTTAATGAAGAAAATGTTGTAAAGTACGGGTGGGAATCTCCAACCTGCCCTCACATCCTTCACATTATGGAAGTCTAACGTACAAGGCTTATCATATATACGATATAAAACATTGGTTTGGTTTTGCTTCCTACAAATTGTTAATTCTGACGAAGGTCAAGCTTGTTACTTCACCTTGAACGTACAGCTTAACGTGGAATCCGAACCACCACCCACCGCGGATGGTCAGAAATTACAAAGTAATTGCCCGGACTCGATCACACGACCTCCCGACAAGGTCGGAAATGAGAATATGAAGGAAATAAGTGCGCAAATGATCAGTGAATGATCAGTAATGTAGAAGTTGCAGCTGAAGACACTAATGACAAAAATGTATGTGAGAATATTAGTATGAAGATTAAAGGTGAGTGAAAAAAGAATGTGAAAAAGAATGTAGAATGAATGAGGAGAAAAAGAGTATTTAGCAGAGCGAAAGTGAAACTGAGCGAACTAGCGAGGAAAAGACAGGAAGTGGTGACTTAGATAACGACGTCGGTTTAGCTATATATAGTGTAATAATAGTGTACCAGTTTACCACAATTGAGTGCAAATTCAAATACTGAGTGCATAGTGGAAGCAACATTAAAGAATAATAAAGCAAATTCCAATAATACGGGAATAATCAATAATTTACATGATAATAATTTGGAATACTTGCCAGATGAAAGTACGTACGTGTCTATGAAGAAGGTGAGACAATGTTCTACTTTATTTTATAATCATATAACTCCGTTAGTGAGAGGTTAGTTAGGTAATAGAGGTTCTTTAATACTACTTGACACAGGGTCGGAGCCTTCGCTCGGAGGGCCGCCTCGCGAGCGCTAGATTGCTTTCTCAGTTAAACCTCATGCCTACAATAGAAGCTCCTGGCGTTACGTGTATAGGTGTTAATGATAATATTATTTCAATGATTGGCAAGGTAAGATTACAGATAGCTTTTTGTTAGAAATTCCTTGCCAGCCAATATAAATGTAATTTTGGGAGCCTATTTTATGGTGCAATATGAGGTAATCTTTATATAGGTTCTTACTACATACCAGTAATGACTAGAGCAATTCGCGGTTCCATTAAAACTGACGAAGTTTCCCCATCACTTCCTGAACAAATGATTAATGTACGTGTACAGGGTGGGCCGTAAGTTTCCATACATAGGAAAATTTAAATACGTGCGTCGGTATTTGGATCAGCAGTTTCCGGATGCTTGGATTGGTCGGCGTGGTCCTGTGGAGTGGCCTCCCAGATCCCCAGATCTCACCCCCCTTGATTTCTATCTTTGGGGGCACTTGAAGGCCATGGTGTATCAGGAAAAGATACGAGACATAAATCATCTAAAGGAACGTATCACCAACGCCATTACAAGCATAACGTCAACTGTGCTAATGCGTGTTCATCAACAGTGGGGAACACGTATTGAAATGTGTTTTCAAAACAATGGCAACCATGTAGAGCATATTATATAAATAAAAATGGTTGTCCATAAAAAAATGTTTATTTTTCCTATGTATGGAAACTTACGGCCCACCCTGTAGAAGAAATCCAGTTTTCTGTACTTTCTGTACATCAACCTCAACCCATACAAGAACATACAAAATCACCAGAAGGAGATACCACAGATGCTGCAGCCCCTGATTCTCCCTCACCCCCAATCACCCACAAACAAATTACAAAAAGATTCTACACTTACTTCAAAACCACCAGAATACACACACACACACACACACACACACACACTAACCTACATCAAAACGAATCTCATAAATTACACCCAGTACATCCAAGTACTCACTTTTTCAGTCACAACTATCACCTTCACAACCACTGAATCTTTCATTGCAACCAAAGACAACACATTCCAATCTTGAGTTGAACCGAATCATGAAGCATTGCCTCTAGCCATCCATTATTTATTGTTTCATCAATTTAAATTTTAGTATGAGATTGTAACATTTTATTTTTTCCCTTTTCGGAGAACGCATATTGTAAAATAACACCCTTGAGCGTAGATGGGGCGCCCTTAAATCCGTATTGCTTAGTTTCTTCAGGGTCGGAAGTGCCATTGAGGCTCTCTCTCTCTCTCTCTCTCTCTCTCTCTCTCTCTCTCTCATGAAAGTGTTTTTTGTAAGTTAGGTTAGGTTAGATCTACAAAGTTTGGACCTTGTATGTTTCATGGACTGTTCTCGATTTTCCTACGAAATTGCAAACAAGGGCAGTCGATGACCCTGATTTTTTTTCTGAAATAGGTTTTCTTGAAAAACCTGACCTGACCTGACCTGACCTAACCTAACCTGATCTAATCGAGTTTCTTATACTATTGTTTTTTTGCAAGATATCGCACTAATTCTTGTCATTTTTTGTGAATTTGTATGGCGTAAGCGCCACACTAGCTCGGACTTATTCAAGAAGATGTTGGAGTGTATTGCGTCGTTTCAGTAAATAAATTTATTCAATATCCAATAACATTTTTCTTTATCATTTCTCAAGAAAACCGATTGCAGAAACAAAATCAGGGTCATCGACTGCCCTTGTTTGCAATTTCGTAGGAAAATCGAGAGCAGTCCATGAAACATACTAGTCCCCAAAGTTTTTGGCACAAAATACGATCTTTTAAGACATTCACCTTTAGTAATTCATTAATTAAATTCTCTTTTTTCTTCGCATAATTTTATGACAGGCCTATATAAAATTTGTCACATTTTCGAACGATATATTGACACCTTTCGCAATAGCAATTAACCAGTGATGTAGTCGAGACCACCAAGTCCGAGACCGAGACCTGATCCTGTGAGACCAAGATCGAGACAGAGATCAAAGGTTCGAGATCGAGATCTACCTTCCGAGATCGAGACCCTTAAAATTCGAGACCGAGATCGAGATCGAGACCAAGCTCATGCCCTTCCAATTTGTTTTACACTTTTACACTACTATGGAAATGTGAAGGGTTGTCGAGTTATTCTATGCTTTATTGAATTTATCGGTACTGTTTTCTTTATGCTGTATTTCTTGCATTATTTTTGTGTGAAGCATTTTATTTTTTCAAATACATATTGGATGGGAGGATAATCGTTTTTATCACGCCACAGAGGTTGACACGCCGTTTGGCAACACTAAGTGGCCTTATAATATATACTTATAAGTATATATAATTCTCTATTTAGTGTTTCCATTTTCAATAAAATTAATCTGACGGGGGCGGTGGGGGGGGGGCAAATTTTTTTGTAGCTCTAACCTAAAAAAATCCAGACCCACACACCCCCGCAAGACAAACGTGGCAACTCAAAACAGGGTGACTGATTAGTGAATACCTAGAGTCCCTTACTTTTACAAACTTTCATAAACATTCTGAATTGTGTCTGTTCAACCAAGCCACCATCATGAGTATGCCAATAACATGTATTTCTCATTACGGTCTCGCGAGGTCTCGAAAGGTCTCGGGGAGAAAAACCGAGACCGCGTCTGTCGAGATCGAGACCGAGATCTAAATAGCGGAGACCGAGATCGAGATCGAGATCTGCAAATTGGGTCTCGAGACCGAGACCGGTCTCGAGACCTACATCACTGCAATTAACTAGCGTTACGCCTTGCGATATGGAACGCATATTCATCCCGTTTAAATCTATTTACAGTAAAGTTAATTTTTAGGTAAATTTTAGTGGAAAAATAGCATTTTCTTACAACCGGTGTTCTATACGTTACATCAACTAGTTTAACTATTATTTATATATTTATTTACAATTTTTATTTACCAAAACCACTTATGCATGGCATGAAAGGATATTTGGAATTTACTGATCATTTTACTTTTATTTTTTTAAGTAAAACAAAAAATTGTCCACTATTATTAACTTATATAGTGCTCGAACTGGAGGGTAACGCGTACCCCAACTTCTCTAATTTGGCATTTTGCGTTTTGGCATTTTGCGTATCATCCCGATACGGTGTGTGTGATTACAAATCACATTATCCTATATAAAATGAGCAAAAGTGTACTGATTTTTCAATGCACTAATGCACAGTTATGCACTGTATGCGCTTTATAAACTATTTTAAAGCTAAGATAATGTATTTGCGTGTTCTTGAATTTTTTTTACTCTACAGTCCATGTCACGCATTGATTTGTGTAATTTTGCTCGTAAAATACTCGTTTTAACTTTCATGAATCTGAAAACTAAAAACTTGAATGACGAAAAGAGCTTCCAAACTTCGAATTACGAACAACTATATATAATCGTACGTAGAAGCTGCTTCGTGGAAGCCATAACTTAAAACGTTAAATAGCCTATTATTGCCAACTCTCTCAATGCGTCGTTTTCATATTGTTTGAAGGAATGTAATCAGTAATACTATCAAACGATACGATGTAGCTTACAAGTTAGAGGAGTCACGCATCTTCATTTAAGAATTCCACACAATAGAAAACCCTATCACCATTTTATGCGCGAGTGTACCCTCACTTCTGGTTTTCCACATTGACCTTACCTTACAAAGGTTTCGCGCGATGATTTCTCATTTCGCGAAGGTCAAGCTTTTCGCCCCTCCTGTACAGGGTGTCCGAGAAAGGTTTGAAATAAAATAAAAATTCCTCTCTCGTGAAGAAAGTGAGAGGTATGCATAAACATTTTACGAAGGCAAAGCATTATTTAAATTTAATTAATTATTATTAGTGTGTTTAAAACAATGTCTTGCGTGTCTTCAAACATATCTTTTGAAATATCTTTAAAACTAACAATTTATTCCATGTTGTTCACTTGTTTGTATGTGAAGTTACAGTTACGGAAGTTACAGCTACGGAAGTTAGTTACATTGGTTTTGCATATTTAAAATTGAAAATAAATATACATCAAATGTTTAAAGACAAGATAGAGAAAAGCTTTAAAGCACATTGGTAATAATTAAAATTATTAAATGCTTACTGTAAACTTACTGTAATCTTGGTAAATGTGACTACGACCTCTCTCAAAGCTATCATGCTCGAGTCATTTTGTTAAAGAGAGGTTTGAAATACAAAAAAATCTCAAATATACGGAATGAGTCAAAAGTCCCGCCTCAAAAGTACTTATTGTATAGTTATTTTTCTTTTAGGCAGGACTTCCGACTCACCCTGTATACCGGTAATTACGTACGTGTGGCCAACGTATGTCATAATTTACCCAACATATTTTATGTATCGTTTCTTCATTTTGCGTAATTAATATTTCATTAATTTGAAGAACCAAAGAAATATTTTTCTACGAAAACGTACAGGGTGTTCCAAAAGTTCCTTTACCCTCACCCTATTCTGGTAGGAAATGGTTCGGATCTTTCCGGTTTGAAGTACTGTGAAAAAACAAAAGAAATAATATTTGTAGATATAAAATGTATATATTTGTTAAGAAAAGTACATTTTATGGTGGAGAAATGGAATATAACCTAACCTAACTTTCTTACGTGCACCAGATTTGTGCCGAGACAATTCTAAAACATCAAATGAAAATCGGAGGTCCAAATTGTACAGTTGAAATAGATGAAACATTTTGCAAATTCGTTTGGCGTCGAAAGAAAATTTGCCCAGACATTTCCCATTTGTATTTGGGTGTTGATCCATGCGAGTTGTAGCTTTATAATAATAAAAAATATGTATATTTGGTTGTGCTAAAAATGAGAGTGGAAGATGTTGCTTTCAAATAGTTCCTTGATTATTTTGTAGAATTATAAATTACAGTTTATCTTTGATAAAAATGTATTATCTTTGAATCAGTCTTCTATATTTGGACGAATATACGATCGGAATAATTTATTTATTATTATTATTTTTATGTTAAGGGTTGAAAGTAATTTTACATTTTGAGAGTGTTAAAATAGACCCATAAATAATGATAATTATTAGGTGAACTATTTTCCATGTTATTTATTGTTTATATCAATATTATATTCCATTCGGGGATAAATATAAAATAAAATAAAAAGAAAATATTTATTGTAACGATTAAAAAATAAAATATTTGACATCATATAAAATTGGCTAAATTAAAAATTTTTCGAAGGTTTCCAAGCCTATAATATAAAAAAGTATCACAAAATATTTTTTGCAACAGCAAAACTAAAACAGAAGCAATTTTCATTAAAAATTAATACTTTTATTAAAATGTAAAATAAAATTAAAGCAAAAACTATAATTAGAAAGTAAAGTTTGGGTAATAAATTTAAGAAACTTCGTTTCAAATTAATTAAAAGTTTAAAACTGACCGTCATCGCTAATTTTACCTTTGCATCTTTGAAGATTTCACAAGACGACGCCATTTTGTTCCTTCCAAGTTTGGAAAGCCTCATTCATATATCTCTTTCGTGCCAAAGCTTCTGTCTCCTCCCGTGGTTTCGGCAGTTTTGAAGGGGAGAAGTACCACGTTTCAGACGAAGGTGAAAGTGGCTGAGGAGAATCTATAGATGGCGTTTCTGAAGGAGACCCATTAATCGGTGCTCCTGTTACGTCGATGGCTTGAGTAACTCTGTTCCTCCTACTCTCGCGTTTTCTCCTTCGGGACTCCATTCTTTCCCTACTTTGCGCCATTAAAACATCGACAGAGCCCATAAGCGCATCTAATTCTCGAAGATACCCGCGGTACAAGCGGCGATTCTTCCTCTTATGTTCGTGGCGCTCGTTCCTCCCTTGTTCGCGTTTTCGTTTCTTGGAATCTATTTTCTGTCTACTTATTGCCAATAGAACATCGAGAGTAGCTGCCGTTGTACTTAGCCCGTCCAAGATTCCTGCTAGACGCTGTTCGTAGAGGCTCATGACGAAGAAGGGTGTTGGAAGAGGGTGATGAAAGGTGCTTTCAGAAGGGTTTCAGGTTTAAGAATGAAACTCGTGTGAAAATGTCTTCTTTATATACTCTACACTAATCCCATAATCCTTTGCTTCTCTCGTCTTGTTTTACACTTCCCACTTGTGTATTTTACGTGATTTCGTTTAAATAACTGAATATGAAAGCATCACAGTTAAAACGGAGTTTATTCATTCGTAATTACGAGGAAGTTATTCCAAATAAAAAAAAATATTGACTCGTTCGAATTAATTACGTAAATTGATATATTTTTTAGCAGTTCCCATAAACATTATTTGCCAAAAGAGGAAAGATTAAGCTCAACTTCACTGCCGATAAAATTAAAAAGTGCGAAAATCCTTTATTACCTGGTTCATATCTTTAATGAAGAGAGGCGCCTTTTTACGTGTAAGGTTCTGTTCTGTGTCAGATGGATTTCCAAAGTATTTGTTTTCTGATTAATGTTCTAAGTATTTCATGGTAATAATATTATATTTCAAGTATTTATCATTGTAAAATCATACGATTTACAGTTTTAAATGCACGTGAAACTCGTTATTATTTTAGTAAATGCAGTGATTTTTTGGAAGATAGAATGTTAACGACTTTGGCTTCATTGAAATAATGAATATCTTGAGTGAATATAAATAAGATTAACTTTTCGTGTTTACGTCACACTAAAACTTCTTTACTTCTAACGAAAAGAATAAAACTTCGTCATATGAGGCTCTCCTACAAAGGCGGATCCTGAGTTCGGGGTGGCAGAGGGCTTAATTTGGAGGCCTCATTCATGCTGGTTAAACGAAATTAGGTAAAACGTTTGAATGCTTATGTTCACATGGCTTCAATTAAGCCCTCTGGTCCCCCCTCTGGCTCTGCCTGTTCCCTACTGAGAAGAAGTGGCTAAGCAACAAAAGTAAAAGACGCCGGAAAATGCAGTTGAACGTTGTAGCAATTTGAAAATGGTATCACTTTTGAACTTTTGAAGATATTTCCACGAAATATCTTCAGAAATGTTCAAAAGTTGTGCGAAATTGATACAACTTTAACTGCGGTTTGGGGGGGGGGGCGTCTTTTAGTTTTCTTGCTTAGCCACTTCTTCCAAGGAGAGCCTCGTATATTTAACATGTCACAACATTTAAATGTTGAATTTTCAAACTGTATTATCCTACGTACGTTTCTAAATATTATATTTTATAGTAATAATATATTCTTTTAATTGGGAAAGTTGCTAATTTTTCTGGATTTCAAACAATATTTCAGATTATTTAACTGAACTAAAAACATTTTAGTTTTTAGTGTGAACGCATTTATTGTTGATTTGTTTATATAATTTACTCGCAATTTGAACAGCATGGGAAAGTAGGTCAGTATTTTCGTAAAGTGATAATCTTGGATTTGTGTGTCAAGTTTATGGAATGAATTTCTGACCATTTCGAGTGATTAAGGATGAAAAATGTACCTTATTTTCCTTTTGGACTATCATAATAGTTCATATACACGTCTTGAAAGTACTTTAAATTTGACTCTCTTTAGTTTGTCTGTTCGTGTTTGTAATATCGTATTTTGTTGATAAGAGAGACAACTTGCCTTTAATGGGAGACGTACTGTATCTGAAGAAGAATTAATTAAAAATTAAGAAATCTTTGTCTCATTTCAAAGAGACTTAAATTTTTCCCATTTAAATGCATTTATTTTTATCCAAATTGAAACATTGAAATTTAATAATGTTACTTGCAGTTAGAAAATATTGTTAAGACCAAGCGTTTATTACAGTATATATACAGGGGCGTAGCCAGAATTTCTTTTCGGGAGAGGCTAACATATATATATATATATATATAAACCAACAAGGAAAAAGAAAAATGACTCCAAGTTCTTTCGTGTATTCAAAAGTACACCTCGTCAGGGAATGTACTTCTGAATACACGAAAGGCCTTGGAATCATTTTTCTCTTTCCTTGTAGATTTGTATCTTTATTAATTTCACGTGTTTAATTGTGAAATTCATCCTATATATATATAATATATATATATATATATATATATATATATATATATATATATATATATATATATATACATACAGGGTGGGCCGAAAGTCTGGATCCATAGGAAAATATTTATTTTAATACATAAATTACAACAAATGGTAAATACTTAAATAAATCAACTTTAACTCGTAAATGCGTATCCGTGATACTGTACAGTGGTTCGTACTGCAGTATAAACAACAAATTATAACAAATGCTCAAATTGGCGTCCTCTGACATCGAGACACTTAGGGATGGAATTTATGATTTTTAATAATTCTTCGAATTGACGTTCTCGAGATGCGTGTTTCATTTGATAATCTTCTTGTTGACTTTACTGGACTATTCGTTAAAGTTTCACATACCATTGCAGAGGTATTTTCATCAGTTGCAGTTTTTGGACGACCAGAACGCCGTCGATCATGTACACTTCCTGTTTCTTTGAAACGTTTAAACAACTTGCCAACAGTCGCATGTGTTACTGGATGCTTATCAGGATGATTTCTATTGAATTCGGTAGCAAACTTCTCTGTGTGTAGCGCTCTGTTGCGTACATGAGCACAAGTTCTACCCGGTCTTCTGTTGTTAGATTCGAAGCCATTTCTGGGCTGAAATAAAAAAATTATTTGAGTATTTATACTGGAGTACGACTACTGTACAGTATCACGGATACGCATTTACGAGTTAAAGTTGATATTCATTTTAAGTATTTACCATTTGTGTAATTTATGTATTAAAATAAATATTTTCCTATGGTTCCAGACTTTCGGCCCACCCTGTATATATATATATATATATATATAATATATATATATAATAAAAGGACGTGGTGTGTTTGTTTGGTTGTTCCAGCCATAGGTCCAAAATGGAAGCAGTTACCAACATGAAACTTCACACACATTGTTTAGGTCCCGAGGTTGTGCACCTGGGTGTTAATAAATTAAATAATTAAAATATTTAATTAAATGATGTCATCAAATCATTACCTCATTACGTATATATATATATATATATAATATATATATATTATATTGACGATTGGCTAGGTTTAGTCGCAATATTTTCATTAAAACTATCGAAAATATCACGATTAACATAACTAATCGTCACTTGGGCGTATAATAAACCTCTACAGGGCACTCAGTTGACCTAACCGGGCATTCAGTGACCTAACCGGGCATTCAGTTGACCTAACCGCGCTATATATATATATATATATATATATACTGTATATATATATATATATATATATATATATATATATATATATATATATATATATATATGCCACTTTCGGCCAATCACGATCTTTAAAACAAATTCTGTCAAAAACCTGCTCTCCGCGGACTTTATATTATATAATATATATATATATATATATATATATATATATATATATATATATAATAAACAGGAACACAGAGAAAATACAAACATCCTTCAAGGTTTAATAGTACCAACGTTTCGGAATGCACTAATTCCATCTTCAGGGCTAAAACAATAAAATTCCAAATCACATACAAAATACAAATTGCTTAATAACAATTTAAAATAAACTTAAAAAATTATAAAAAGTAGCTAAGAAAATGTAAAACATTAAAACTAAAAGGTAAAAAATGTGAAGTTAAAAAGTTAAAATTATAAAAAGTAAAAGCATTAAAACTGAAATGTAAATAAAATAAACTAGTACCTTAACCAAAACATAGCAGATCTATCGATGATTCGTCAGAATTTAGGTCTGGTTTTAGTTTATAAATAAACAGGACTCCATAATTTAAGCTTAAGGTCAGAGCTTCTGGCAGCAAGTACGGTGAAATTAGACTGTGAAATTAGGTGGTTATGTTGTGCGAGTGATTACGTATGAGAGAATTAGGTGGTTTGCCAAGGGGTAAATTTGTACGGACCGATTTACCGAGATGTTCGTAAATACGAGATTTTAAATGTCTTTTAGTTTACCTATATATGACCCCATACAGTGGTCACACTTGTATTGATAAACTATAGATGACTTAAGAAGTGTAGGAATAACATCCTTGTATTTAAATAAATGGTAAATCGATTTAGACGGGGTGAATATAATTTTTATACACAGTTGTGGGTAGAATTCCTTGAGCAATTTTAAAAGTTTGTTTCTAATGTTAAAACTTGAGGTTCCCATATAGGGCAAAGTGAAATACAAGATATCTTTGGGGACTGTAATTAAGTCTCTAGTTGTAGGGCTTATTAGTCTATTTAAGGTTCTGCCTATTGTAGTCTCCACCAGTCTAGAAGGGAAATTATTCTTGGCAAGGAGTTTTCGGATGAAATCTAGTTCATCGTGTAGTTTGAAGTAATCTGAACAGATATTGAAAGCTTTATTGGTCAGGGTCGAGATTAAATTTCGTTTGAAACCTAAAGGGATAAAGGAAGAAAAGTTCGTAGTAAGATTGGTGAATGTCGGCTTTCGGTAAACGGAAGTTTCAAAAGAGGAATTAGTTTTTATTATCTTAATGTCCAAAAAGGACAGAGAGCTATTAGATTCAACTTCTGAAGTAAATTGAATGTTAGGGTGCTTAGAATTAAGGTAATTACGAAACAAAGGGATATGGTCTGGTGATTTAAACAGGAGAAAAGTGTCATCAATATATCTTCTATAAAAAACCGGTTTAAAGTTGGAAGGACACTCATTCAACCATTTGACTTCATGATGACACAGAAACGCGTTAGCTAAGGTGGGACCAAGAGGCAGACCCATTTGAACACCTTCAGTCTGTTTAAAATATTCACCGTTGAATATAAATATAAGGTCTTCCACGGAAAATTTTAGTAGTTCTTTCATTTGGCCTCTATTAAAACCCTGCACAGTATCAGTATTATTAAAAAGATTGTCAATACATATATCAATAGTTTCTGCAACAGGCACATTGGTAAATAAAGATTTTACATCGAAGCTAGCCATTGTGTAAGAATTATTATTTAATGAGGTAATTTCTCTAACGAAAGAAAAAGAATCCCGTGCTGTCAAAAACAATTACTAGATGCAGAAATTAAATTTAAGAAAAGGCTCAGTAATGAATGTAATCGGGATCTTAATCGGTCTACTTGTGATTTTAAGTCTCTTGTGTCTGGTATAGATTCAACACATCTTTTGAATGTCATTCAGACGGGCAATTTGAAATGTATTGCAAGGGTGAATTTTGTTCAGAACAGGAAACTCCAAAAATTAGGATATAATACGAGTAATAATCTAGCAGCTAATGATCTCATCTTTAATTATTCTTCCAAAGTTCTCAGTGATATTCAAAAATCTGCCCTTTGTAAAGGCCTGAAATTCTCTCTTACTCCAAAGAAACTTAATTTTTACAATTATTTCCTCAACTTTGAGTTATTTTTTAAGGATCTTTTTAAACATTCATTCTTTGACCCACATAGTAAAGGTTTTAACTTTTTATCTAATAATTTACGTAATTTAGCTTTTACTTCATTTTATGCTTTTAACCCTTATGGCAATAGATCTAATATGGAGGTGGAAGAGTTTCAAAGTCTAAGAAATCTGTCTTTGGACAAGTCATTGGTGGTTACAAGACCAGACAAAGGCAATGGCGTTGTTCTTTTGGACAGGAATGTTTATGTCGATAAAATGTTAGATATTCTAAATGATGCAACTAGATTTACTAAAGTAACTGGTGACATTCCTGCTTTAATTTTAAAACAGGAAGATAATATTAATAGGTATCTTAGAAAACTTAAATCTAATAATATAATCTCAGACACGGTTTTTGCTAAATTATTTGTTTCTGGATCCAGCCCAGGCATTATGTATGGACTCCCTAAAATACACAAACCTAATTGTCCGCTTAGGCCAATTTTATCGGCTCTAGGAACTTTGTTATAACCTTTCAAAATTCTTGGTTCCCATACTATCACCTATAACTTATAATTTGTATACAGCACGGGATTCTTTTTCTTTCGTTAGAGAAATTACCTCATTAAATAATAATTCTTACACAATGGCTAGCTTCGATGTAAAATCTTTATTTACCAATGTGCCTGTTGCAGAAACTATTGATATATGTATTGACAATCTATTTAATAATACTGATACTGTGCAGGGTTTTAATAGAGGCCAAATGAAAGAACTACTAAAATTTTCCGTGGAAGACCTTATATTTATATTCAACGGTGAATATTTTAAACAGACTGAAGGTGTTCAAATGGGTCTGCCTCTTGGTCCCACCTTAGCTAACGCGTTTCTGTGTCATCATGAAGTCAAATGGTTGAATGAGTGTCCTTCCAACTTTAAACCGGTTTTTTATAGAAGATATATTGATGACACTTTTCTCCTGTTTAAATCACCAGACCATATCCCTTTGTTTCGTAATTACCTTAATTCTAAGCACCCTAACATTCAATTTACTTCAGAAGTTGAATCTAATAGCTCTCTGTCCTTTTTGGACATTAAGATAATAAAAACTAATTCCTCTTTTGAAACTTCCGTTTACCGAAAGCCGACATTCACCAATCTTACTACGAACTTTTCTTCCTTTATCCCTTTAGGTTTCAAACGAAATTTAATCTCGACCCTGACCAATAAAGCTTTCAATATCTGTTCAGATTACTTCAAACTACACGATGAACTAGATTTCATCCGAAAACTCCTTGCAAGAATAATTTCCCTTCTAGACTGGTGGAGACTACAATAGGCAGAACCTTAAATAGACTAATAAGCCCTACAACTAGAGACTTAATTACAGTCCCCAAAGATATCCTGTATTTCACTTTGCCCTATATGGGAACCTCAAGTTTTAACATTAGAAACAAACTTTTAAAATTGCTCAAGGAATTCTACCCACAACTGTGTATAAAAATTATATTCACCCCGTCTAAATCGATTTACCATTTATTTAAATACAAGGATGTTATTCCTACACTTCTTAAGTCATCTATAGTTTATCAATACAAGTGTGACCACTGTATGGGGTCATATATAGGTAAAACTAAGACATTTAAAATCTCGTATTTACGAACAACTCGGTAAATCGATCCGTACAAATTTACCCTTGGCAAACCACCTAATTCTCTCATACGTAATCACTCGCACAACAATAACCACCTAATTTCACAGTCTAATTTCACCGTACTTGCTGCCAGAAGCTCTGACCTTAAGCTTAAAATTATGGAGTCTCTGTTTATTTATAAACTAAAACCAGACCTAAATTCTGACGAATCATCGATAGATCTGCTATGTTTTGGTTAAGGTACTAGTTTATTTTATTTACATTTCAGTTTTAATGCTTTTACTTTTTTATAATTTTAACTTTTTAACTTCACATTTATTTACCTTTTAGTTTTAATGTTTTACATTTTCTTAGCTACTTTTTATAATTTTTTAAGTTTATTTTAAATTGTTATTAAGCAATTTGTATTTTGTATGTGATTTGGAATTTTATTGTTTTAGCCCTGAAGATGGAATTAGTGCATTCCGAAACGTTGGTACTATTAAACCTTGAAGGATGTTTGTATTTTCTCTGGTGTTCCTGTTTATTATTAAACTGCGTTTTCCGCGCCACCAATCAATAGCCGTATATATATATATATATATATATATATATATATATATATATATATAACTGCAATGACCACGCAGTATATAAATGAATAGAAACGACATAAGTGTTAAGGTTTGCAATAGTGGACAATATTTTTGTTTATTTTTAAAAAATAAGCGGCTTATTAGAATTTTAATAGAGCATACAATCACATGGAAGTGTTTTTTGTAAGTTAGGTTAGATTAGGTAAGGTAGGTCAGGTTAGATCTACAAAGTCTTTGGCACAAAATACGATCTTTTGAGACATTCACCTTTAGTAATTCATTAATTAAATTCTCTTTTTGTTTTTCGCATAATTTTGACCTCTCTCTCTCTCGCTGACTACGAATCCATCGGCCCCGGGTTCGAGACCCGACGGCAGCGGGAGCGCAGCAAAACCCAGCTGTTCATCCTTCCACACAATAAAAGAAAGTGGTTGGTAGATAAATGGGTACCCTAGGTGGCCTAGTGGCTAAGACGCTGGGCTGCTGATGGGGCGTGGTTCGGATTCCACGTTAAGCTGTAGGTCTAAGGTAGAGTGAAAAGCTTGACCTTCGTCAGAATGAACAATATAGCTTCCCTCACCAGCTATCTGGAAAGCTGGTGAGGGAAGCTATATTTATGGGACCTCTTTGCAGGTGACCCGTTGCCCACGTCGGGCTAGCATCATGAAAAAGAAAGACTATGGTATTTGTCATTTACCATTACTTATTCGGACTATAGTGGATTTAATTATCCCAGAAGAGTTCCTTGTTCCATGCACTGTCTGTGTGTATCATAAAAAAATCTCAGGGGACCATTCTGAGTTCATTCCCATATATATATTATATATACACACACACACACACCAATCTTGTATTTGCGTGTTGATCCATGCGAGTTGTAGCTTTATAATAATCGAAAATATGTATATTTGGTTGTGCTAAAAATGAGACTGGAAGATGTTGCTTTCAAATAGTTCCTTGATTATTTTGTAGAATTATAAATTACAGTTTATATTTGATAAAGATTTATTATCTTTGAATCAGTCTTCTATATTTGGACGAATATACGATCGGAATAATTTATTTATTATTTTTCATGTTAAAAGTTGAAAGTAATTTTACATTTGAGTGTTGAAACCAGACCCATAAATAAATAATGATAATTATTAGGTGAACTATTTTCCATTTTATTTATTGTTTATATCAATATTATATTCCATTCGGGGATAACTATAAAATAAAATAAAAAGAAAATATTTATTGTAACGATTAAACAATAAAATATTTGACATCATATAAAATTGGCAAAATTAAAATTTTTTCGAAGGTTTTGCAATTGCAAAACTGAAACAGAAGCAATTTCCATTAAAAATTAATACTTTTATTAAAAATGTAAAAGAAAATTAAAGCAAAATTATAACTAGAAAGTAAAGTTTGGGTAATAAATTTAAGAAACTTCGTTTCAAATGAATTAAAAGTTTAAAACTGACCGCCATCGCTAATTTTACCTTTGCATCTTTGAAGATTTCACAAGACGACGCCATTTTGTTCCTTCCAAGTTTGGAAAGCCTCATTCATATACCTCTTTCGTGCCAAAGCTTCTGTCTCCTCCCGTGGTTTCGGCAGTTTTGAAGGGGAGAAGTACCACGTTTCAGACGAAGGTGAAAGTGGCTGAGGAGAATCTATAGATGGCGCTTCTGAAGGAGACCCATTAATCGGTGCTCCTGTTACGTCGATGGCTTGAGTAACTCTGTTTCTCGTCCTCCTCGCGTTTTTCCTTCGGGACTCTATTCTTTCCCTACTTTGCGCCATTAAAACATCGACAGAGCCCATAACCGCATCTATTTCTCGAAGATACCCGCGGTACAAGCGGCGATTCTTTCTCTTCTGTTCGCGGCGCTCGTTCCTCTCTTGCTCGCGTTTTCGTTTCTTGGAGTCTATTTTCTGTCTACTGATTGCCATTAGAACATCGAGAGTAGCTGTCATTGTATTTAGCTCGTCCAAGATTCCCGCTAGCCGCTGTTCGTACCCGCGGTATGAGCGGCGATTGTTCCTCTTATATTCGTGGCGCTCGTTCCTCCCTTGTTCGCGTTTTCGTTTCTTGGAGTCTATTTTCTGTCTACTTATTGCCAATAGAACATCGAGAGTAGCTGCCGTTGTATTTAGCTCGTCCAAGATTCCTGCTAGACGCTGTTCGTAGAGGCTCATGACGAAGAAGGGTGTTGGAAGAGGGTGATGAAAGGTGCTTTCAGAAGGGTTTCAGGTTTAAGAATGAAACTCGTGTGAAAATGTCTTCTTTATATACTCTACACTAATCCCATAATCCTTTGCTTCTCTCGTCTTGTTTTACACTTCCCACTTGTGTATTTTACGTGATTTCGTTTAAATAACTGAATATGAAAGCATCGCAGTTAAAACGGAGTTTATTCATTCGTAATTGCGAGGAAGTTATTCCAAATAAAAAAAATATTGACTCGTTTGAATTAATTACGTAAATTGATATATTTTTTAGCAGTTCCCATAAACATTATTTGTCAAAAGAGGAAAGATTAAGCTCAACTTCACTGCTGATAAAATTAAAAGTGCGAAAATCCTTTATTACCTGGTTCATATCTTTAATGAAGAGAGGCGCCTTTTACGTGCAAGGTTCTGTTCTGTGTCAGATGGATTTCCAAAGTATTTGTTTTCTGATTAATGTTCTAAGTATTTCATGGTAATAATATTATATTTCAAGTATTTATCATTGTAAAATTATACGATTTACGGTTTTAAATGCACGTGAAACTCGTTATTATTTTAGTAAATGCAGTGATTTTTGGAAGACAGAATGTTAACGACTTTGGCTTCATTGAAATAATGAATATCTTGAGTGAATATAAATAAGATTAACTTTTCGTGTTTACGTCACACTAAAACTTCTTACTTCTAACGAAAAGAATCTAAAACTTCGTCATATGAGGCTCTCCTACAAAGGCGGATCCAGAGTTCGGGGTGGCAGAGGGCTTAATTTGGAGGCCTCATACATGCTGGTTAAACGAAATTAGGTAAAGCGTTTGAATGCTTATGTTCACATGCCTTCAATTAAGCCCACTTGACCCCCCTCTGGCTCAGCCTGTGCCCTCCTGAGAAGAAGTGGCCAAGCGACAAAAGTAAAAGACGCTGGAAAATGCAGTTGAACGTTGTACCAATTTAAAATGGTATTACTTTTGAACTTTTGAAGATATTTCCACGAAATATCTTCAGAAAAGTTCAAAAGTTGCCTTTAATGGGAGACGGAGTGTCTGAAGAAGAATTAATTAAAAATTAAGAAATCTTTGTCTCATTTCAAAGAGACTTAAATTTTCCCATTTAAATGCATTTATTTTTATCCAAATTAAAACTGAAATTGAACATTAAAATTTAATAATGTTACTTGCAGCTAGCAAATATTAAGTCCAAGCGTTTATTACAGCAGGGCTTCTCCAAGTTTTTTCACTTGCGACCCCTTTGGATCAGACAAATTTTTTCGCGACCCTTCACTCAATGTCATAAAAGCAGTAGGTAAACACTGTATATTTATGAAAAAAATAATATTTTCAAATGTTCTCCGACCCCCAATAATATTTACGCGACCCCTAGTTTGAGAAGCGTGGTATTACAGTATATATACAGGGGCGTATAAATCCAAAAAGAAAAATGATTCAAAGTCCTTTCGTGTATATTATTTTATATATATAAATCCAAAAAGAAAAATGATTCCAAGTCCTTTCGTGTATTCAAAAGTACACCTCGTCAAGAAATGTACTTCTGAATACCCGAAAGGCCTTGGAATCATTTTTCTCTTTCCTTGTAGATTGTATCATTTATTAATTTCACGTGTTTAATTGTGAAATTCATCCCATATATATACAGGGTGTCCGAGAAGTATCTGTACAATTTTTGGCTGTTATTAAAAGTCAACCATGAAGTGTAGAAATTCCAGTGTTGTCCCATTTTACAGAGAATCTCATTAAGTTTTTTCTGATACCACATTTTGACAATGTTTTAGAAATGTACGCGGGTGACAGACATTGATGATTTAAAAGCAAGAATCACAGCTGCTATTGAGCGAATTGATGTGGATATGCTGCAGCGTACATGGCAACATTTGGAGTATCGATTAGATGTTTTGCGAATCACTAATGGTGCACATATCGAATGTATGTAACAACGTTACTTTAATAAAAGAAACTTTTGAAAATACAGATTCTAAATAATCTTGTTTAAGAATTTTACGTGTGTTATCAAGAATTTTATTAAAAGATGAAATTTACAGATAATGTTCGGACACACTGGAATTTCTAAAAAACTTGTCAAAACTTGGTATCAGAAACAACTTAATGAGATTCTCTGTAAAATGGGACAACACTGGAATTTCTACACTTCATGGTTGACTTTTAATAACAGCCAAAAATTGTACAGATAATTCTCGGACACCCTGTATATATATATATATATATATATATATATATATATATATATATATATATATATATATATATATTACTAAGGTGTGAAATGAGTAAAACACATTCCTAAATGTATTACGGTAATTAAACATGTGCTGAAGGTACTTGGCATGGTGTACTTACTCGTAAGTAATGCATAGAAATATTAAACCTATAATTTTATTTCGGGGGCGGCTGAAGCCCCCGTACCGCCCCACTGAATACATCCTGTGTATATATATATATATATATATATATATATAAATAATAGGACGTGTGTGTGTGTTCCAGCCATAGGTCCAAAATGGAGGCAGTTACAAACATGAAATTTCACACACATTGATTAGGTCCCGAGGTTGTGCACCTGGGTGTTAATAAATTAAATAATTAAAATATTTAATCTGGGCTCTGCGGACTTATATATATATATATATATATATATATATATATATATAATATATATATATATATATATATATATATATATCAAAGCTATTGACTTCTCCTTAGGGAACCGGAGCTTACAGATGAAAGAAGGATCAACTGGAGGTGCGCCTTTCTCAACATTTGGGCTTGTCAGTCCGTACCAACCGTCCCCTCAGTAGCCCTCCACAATCCGCAATTAGAAACCACAGTGATGAAAACGACCATCCCCTTCACAAAACTCAGTTTGAAATTTTAACTAGATCCAATAACCTTACAGAACTCCGAATTTTAGAATCTTTGTACATCTATAGAAACAAACCCTCCCTTAATAATAATAGCTCATCCTACAAATTACGACTCTTTTGACAACCAACCGTGTTTCACAGATATAACCTTTCTAATCCTCTGACCACCTAGTGTTCTCTTAGACTTTGCCAAGTATGGAGGTGGATGTAAACATTGTGTATTTACCTATTGAGGTAATTTAATTTTAGTTTTTATAGTGATGAAATTTAATTTAATTTTAGTTTTTATAGTGATGAAATTTAAATGTTTTTAATTTTGTATTGATGCAATTTTCATTTTGCTTTAAGGTTTTAATTTTAATGGTCTTAATATTGTATTGATGTAACTTTCACTTTTCAATTTGTTTTAAGGTTTTAAGACTTAACTCACTGATGATGACAAAAGATTTGTCGAAACGTCTGATGTACAATAAATGAAAATGTTTGCCGTTGTTGATCCTTCTTTTCATATATATATATATATATATATATATATACATACTGTATATACTGTATATATATATATATATATATATATATATATATATATATACTATATATATATATATATATATATATATATATATTATATATATATAATATACATACTGTATATACTGTATATATATATGGGAATGAACTCAGACTGCTCCCCTGAGTTTTTTATGATACACACAGACAGTGCATGGAACAAGGAACTCTTCTGAGATAATTAAATCCACTATAGTCCGAATAAATAATGGTAAATGACAAATACCATGACAAATACCCGTGGGCAACGGGTCACCCGTTGCCCACGTCGGGCTAGCATCATGAAAAAGAAAAACTATGGTATTTGTCATTTCCCATTATTTATTCGGACTATAGTGGACTTAATTATCTCAGAAGAGTTCCTTGTTCCATGCACTGTCTGTGTGTATCATATATATATATATATATTATATATATATATATATATATAGCTAAGGTTAGCAATAGTGGACAATATTTTTATTTTTAGAAAATAAATTGCTTATTAGAATTTTAATAGAGCATACAATCACATGGAAGTTTTTTTTGTAAGTTAGGTTAGATTAGGTAAGGTAGGTCAGGTTAGATCTACAAAGTCTTTGGCACAAAATACGATCTTTTAAGACATTCACCTTTAGTAATTCATTAATTAAATTCTTTTTTTTTTCACATAATTTTGACCTCTCTCTCTCTCTCTCTCTCTCTTTCTCTCTCTCTCTATATATATATATATAATATATATAACCTGTACAGGGTTGTCCGAGAAAAGGTTGAAGTAAAATAAAAATTGCTCTCTAATGAAGAAAGTGAGAGGTATGCATAAACGTTTTGCGAAAGCAAAGCATTTTTTAATTTAATTATTATTAGTGTTTTCAAAACATTGTCTTGCGTATCTTTAAACATATATTTCGAAATATCTTTAGCTGACAATTTATTCCATGTTGTTCATCGTTTTGTATGAGAAGTTACAGCTACGGAAGTTAGTTACAAAAGTTAGTTACATTGTTTTTGTATATTTAAAATTGAAGATAAATATCGGTAAATGTAGTGTTTAAAGACAAGATAAAGAAAAGCTTTTAAGCACATTGGCAATAATTAAAATTATTAATTGCTTACTGTAATCCTGGTAAATGTGACTACGACCTCTCTCAAAGCTATCATGCTCGAGTCATTTTCTTAGAGAGGTTTGAAATACAAAAAATCTCAAATATACGGAATGAGTAAAAAATCCCGCCTCAAAAGTACTTATTGTATAGTTATTATTTTTTTTTGGTAGGACTTTTGACTCACCCTGTATACCGGTAATTACGTACGTGGGGCCAACGTATGTCATAATTTATCTAACATGTTTTATGCATCGTTTCTTCATTTTGTTTAATTAATTTCAAGAACCAAAGAAATATTTGTCTACGAAGACGTGCAGGGTGTTCCATATGTCCCTTTACCCTCACCCTGTTCGGTAGGAAAGGGTCCGGATCTTTTCGGTTTGAAGTACTGTGCAAAACGAAAGAAAATATTATTTGTAGGTAGAAAATGCATATATTTGTTAAGAAAAGTTAATTTTATGGCGGAGAAATGGAATATAACCTAACCTAACCAAACCTAACTTTCTTACGTGTACCAGGTTTGTGCCGAGACAATTCTAAAACATCCAATGAAAATCGGAGGTCCAAAACTGTACAGATGAAATAGATGAAACATTTTGCATATTCGTTCGACGTCGAAAGAAAATATTACCAAACATTCGCCAATTTTCAGTATATTCCAATTAAACTATTATACATTTGTCCACCATAAATTGTACTGTACTTGACAAATATTTACATTTCCACCTACAAATATTATTTTTCATTTTTTGGACAATGCCTCAAACCGAAAAAAAACCAAGGATTCAGGAATAAAGGGAGTTACGAAACCTTCTGTATATTTACTTGTAAGTGTAAATTTTAACTTATTCGAATTAAAAACTTGTATATTGATAGGCCGAACCGAATTTTCATTTGTTATTTGTGTATCCTAAATTATTTTTTTTGTCTTTTGAAAGGAAACAAGAGACATGGAGGGTAGGTTAGGAACACTTTTGCGCATCACTTGTTAAATTTCCAATCAAACTACTATTTAACCCTCAAATACAAGACGGTTATAATATATAATATATCTATATATATATATATATATATATATATATATATATCTATATTATATACACTCCAATCTTGTATTTGCGTGTTGATCCATGCGAGTTGTAGCTTTATAATAATCGAAAATATGTATATTTGGTTGTGCTAAAAATGAGACGAAGATGTTGCTTTCAAATAGTTCCTTGATTATTTGTAGAATTATAAATTCCAGTTTATCTTTGATAAAGATTTATTATCTTTGAATCCGTCTTCTATATTTGGACGAATATACGATCGAAATAATTTATTTTATTATTATTTTTATGTTAAAAGTTAAGTGATTTTACATTTGACAGTGTTAAAATAGACCATAAATAATCGTAATTATTAGGTGAACTATTTTCCATTTTATTTATTGTTTATATAAATATTATATTCCATTCGGGGGTTAAAAATAAAATAAAATAAAAAGGAAATATTATTGTATTAAAAAATAAAATATTTGACATCATATAAAATTGGCTAATTAAAAAATTTTCGGTTTCCAAGCTATAATATAAAAAAGTATCACACAAAATATTTTTTGCAATAGCAAAACTAAAACAGAAGCAATTTTCATTAAAAATTAATACTTTATTAAAATGTAAAATAAAATTAAAGCAAAAACTATAATTAGAAAGTAAAGTTTGGGTAATAAATTAAGAAACTTCGTTTCAAATTAATTAAAGTTTAAAAACTGACCGTCATCGCTAATTTTACCTTTGAATCTTTGAAATTTCACAAGACGACGCCATTTTGTTCCTTCCAAGTTTGGAAAGCCTCATTCATATACGTCTTTCGTGCCAAAGCTTCTAGCTCCTCCCGTGGTTTCGGCAGTTTTGAAGGGGAGAAGTACCACGTTTCAGACGAAGGTGAAAGTGACTGAGGAGAATCTATAGATGGCGCTTCTGAAGGAGACCCATTTGTCGATGTTCCTGTTACGTCGATGGCTTGAGTAACTCTGTTCCTCCTCCTCTCGCGTTTTCTCCTTCGGACTCTATTCTTTCCCTACTTTGCGCCATTAAAACATCGACAGAGCCCATAAGCGCATCTAATTCTCGAAGATACCCGCGGTACAAGCGGCGATTCTTCCTCTTATGTTCGTGGCGCTCGTTCCTCCCTTGTTCGCGTTTTCGTTTCTTGGAGTCTATTTTCTGTCTACTTATTGCCAATAGAACATCGAGAGTAGCTGCCGTTGTATTTAGCTCGTCCAAGATTCCTGCTAGACGCTGTTCGTAGAGGCTCATGACGAAGAAGGGTGTTGGAAGAGGGTGATGAAAGGTGCTTTCAGAAGGGTTTCAGGTTTAAGAATGAAACTCGTGTGAAAATGTCTTCTTTATATACTCTACACTAATCCCATAATCCTTTGCTTCTCTCGTCTTGTTTTACACTTCCCACTTGTGTATTTTACGTGATTTCGTTTAAATAACTGAATATGAAAGCATCGCAGTTAAAACGGAGTTTATTCATTCGTAATTACGAGGAAGTTATTCCAAATAAAAAAAAATATTGACTCGTTCGAATTAATTACATAAATTGATAAATTTTTGTAGCAGTTCCCATAAACATTATTTGTCAAAAGAGGAAAGATTAAGCTCAACTTCACTGCCGATAAAATTAAAAAGTGCGAAAATCCTTTATTACCTGGTTCATATCTTTAATGAAGAGAGGCGCCTTTTTACGTGTAAGGTTCTGTTCTGTGTCAGATGGATTTCCAAAGTATTTGTTTTCTGATTAATGTTCTAAGTATTTCATGGTAATAATATTATATTTCAAGTATTTATCATTGTAAAATTATACGATTTACGGTTTTAAATGCACGTGAAACTCGTTATTATTTTAGTAAATGCAGTGATTTTTTGGAAGACAGAATGTTAACGACTTTGGCTTCATTGAAATAATGAATATCTTGAGTGAATATAAATAAGATTAACTTTTCGTGTTTACGTCACACTAAAACTTCTTTACTTCTAACGAAAAGAATCTAAAACTTCGTCATATGAGGCTCTCCTACAAAGGCGGATCCAGAGTTCGGGGTGGCAGAGGGCTTAATTTGGAGGCCTCATACATGCTGGTTAAACGAAATTAGGTAAAACGTTTGAATGCTTATGTTCACATGGCTTCAATTAAGCCCCCTGGTCCCCTCTGGCTCTGCCTGTTCCCTCCTGAGAAGAAGTGGCTAAGCGACAAAAGTAAAAGACGCCGGAAAATGCAGTTGAACGTTGTACCAATTTAAAATGGTATCACTTTTGAACTTTTGAAGATATTTCCACGAAATATCTTCAGAAAAGTTCAAAAGTTGTGCCAAATTGATACAACTTTAACTGCGGTTTTTTTTTAGGGGGGGGGGGCGTCTTTTAGATTTCTTGCTTAGCCACTTCTTCCAAGGAGAGCCTCGTATATTTAACGTCACAACATTTTAAATGTTGAATTTCCAAACTGTATTATCCTACGTACGTTTCTAAATATTTATATTTTATAATAATAATACATTCTTTTAATTGGGAAAGTTGCTAATTTTTTCTGCATTTCAAACGATATTTCAGATTATTTAACTTGAACTAAAACATTTTAGTTTTAAATGTAAGCACATTTTTGTTGATTTGTTTATATAATTTACTCGCAATTTGAACAGCATGGGAAAGTAGGTCAGTATTTTCGTAAAGTGATAATCTTGGATTTATATGTGTCAAGTTTATGGAATGAATGTTTGACCATTTCGAGTTATTAAGGATGAAAAATGTATCTTATTTTCCTTTTGGACTATCATAATAGTTCATATACACGTCTTGAAAGTACTTTATATTTGACTCTTTTAGTTTGTGTGTTCGTGTTTGTAATATCGTATTTTGTTAATAAGAGAGACAACTTGCCTTTAATGGGAGACGGAGTGTCTGAAGAAGAATTAATTAAAAATTAAGAAATCTTTGTCTCATTTCAAAGAGACTTAAATTTTTCCCATTTAAATGCATTTATTTTTATCCAAATTAAAACTGAAATTGAACATTAAAATTTAATAATGTTACTTGCAGCTAGCAAATATTAAGTCCAAGCGTTTATTACAGCAGGGCTTCTCCAAGTTTTTTCACTTGCGACCCCTTTGGATCAGACAAATTTTTTCGCGACCCTTCACTCAATGTCATAAAAGCAGTAGGTACTAACACTGTATATTTATGAA